>CM053267.1:5838323-6222728 GCA_028583415.1 Protea cynaroides | reverse complement strand
TGCCAAGTTCATCACCACGGTTGTTAGCTCTGGTGGTGGAGGTGGCAAATTTGTAGGGTTTGCCGGTTCTGGATTACCCGGTGCATAATTGTTCTCTTGACTAGTCTCCTCCACGGGTGGTGGTGGTGGGACTGCATTTCGGGTCTGTCGGGTCACCCTATGTCCAGACATAATTGTTTTCTGTGATTGGTGGTGCCTGAAAATTGTCGAAATAGGTGAAAAGTCATTCATATTTCATGTAGGCACGCTAACTGATAATCAATTCCAATTCTAGCTCATTTTATAAAAAAAATACTGTCTTTTCTATGCAGGGTCGATGGTGAGGGTCGATGGTATGTCCGACCCTTGGTTTCCGACCCTGGGAATGACCTATTCTTCCCGAGAGCTGAGGGTCGATGCGATGGTCGATGGGTATCCGACCCTCAGTTCCGACCCTTGATTTTCTGTCAGATTCCCGAGAGCCGAGGGTCGATGGGATGGTCGATTCGAGGGTCGATTGGGCTAGTCGAATTGTCCGACCCTCGGACCAAAAATCAGATTTTTAAGATCCGATTTTGGGTCATTTCTCACTATTCCTCCTCCGTTTCGACTCGTCTCTCCTCTCTGAGTTGCTACAGTGCTACTCTACCGCTTTTGATCGGTTTGACTCCAGGTTTCGACGTCCACGTCATCCCTACAGGTATGTATTCCCATTTTTACCTGTTTTTAGGTTTCCCTTTCTAGGTATTTGCACCTTCAACTTGTATTTTCCAAATTAACTTTTTCCAACCGTAAAAATTCGATTTTTATTGGGGGCTTTTGTTATTGGTGTCTCGAGGAACGAAAGCCCTCAAAAACTTTTGAGTTTCATTGGTTGGTTATCGAGAAACTTAAAATTTTCTCTTTTTTCCCTAATTTGTTGACATTTTCGATTTTTCTTGAATTTCTTCAAATTGGACATTGTCAGTTAAAATTTCCTACTGTATGTGGGTTGTAGGATGTATTTAAACCTATGTAAGTCCTTATGCCCACTTGTATGGTGAGAAATGGGGCTTTATGGTCAACTTATGCCGTTTTTAATTCAATTTCGGATTTTTATCCCAATATTTCCTTATTTTTCCTTCTCTTTCTTGTTTTGCAGATACCATGGCTCGTACTAAGGTACCCAGAGTTTGTGATCCCCTTCGCTTCCGTTCCAATCAAGCTGAGGCACGGTATGCTGACTATGGCCGTAAGAAGGTTGAGGGTGGTCGTATGGTGAACTTGGCTGAGTTAGCCGTGTTCAACGTAGAGGGAGGCTTTGGTGACATGGGGTGGCTTCCTGTCATTACATACGACGCGTGCACATGCCCAGATTTGGTGCGTCAGTTCTATTGTAATCTCTAGGTGGTGGGGAATTACAATGACGTTGAGCATGGTCAGGAGTTGCGCATCACCAGCTACGTCAAAGGGGTAGATATCTCCTTTGACTATCGGCAGCTGGCTGACTTGTTGGGCATTCCTTATGATGGCCCCATGGTATACTGTGCACCTGGAGAGCCACAGTTTGTTGAGATGGAGATGAGGGAAGAGATCGATAATCAGTTACTCCGTCCTGATCGTTGGCAGATGAGAGCTTGTTACTTGCGTCCAGCTCCACGGGTCTTCTGCAAGATTATCCGACATAATCTGATCCCGCATAGTGGGCACTATGAGAGGGTTTCTCAGCTGACCCAGTTTTTGATCTATAGCATCTGCACTCGTCAGCCCGTCTGTCTCCCCTACATCATCATGCAGACTATGATTAGTGCTACATTGGTCGGGCATAGGGGTAATCTACCCTATGGACGCATGATTACAGTCCTTCTGACCCGTCTGGGGTTGACCTGTTAGATGAGAAGATCCAGGAGAAGACCTTCTTGTCGCCTCTAGATTGGGAGGCAATCTGCAAGATGGGTATGCGGGATGCCCAGGTTAGTGATGAGGAGAGGAACGCGATGGTGCGCCCTCACACTCGTATCGAGATGGCTGATGCTGAGGCTGCTGCTGCTGCTGCTAGAGCTCGCGTGGATCTTGTCGACGATGATGATCATATGTATCTGGATGTCGACTCGATACCACCGCCTTCACCTACACATGCGGCTGGTGTTGGCACTTCTTCTGCGGCGGGCCCTGTACCTGAGGCTGGTCCTTCGCATGCGGCTGGTCCTTCACTTCCACCTTCTGACATGATGGAGATGCTGCAGGAGATCAGGGAGGCTCAACGCAGATCTGTTCTGAGGATGGAGGAGTTGCTTGACGCCCAGCGTATGAGGGTGGATGAGTTGTTATCGGTCCAGCGGGCGACTGATAGGAGAGTAGCTGATCTGGCAGCTAGTCTCCAGACGACCCAGACCCAGGTGGCTTGGTTGACTAGGGTCTATGCTGAGGACTATGATCGAGATCGTGAGGCACCGCCCCCTCCTTCACCTCCAGCTTCATGATTGTATTTATTTTTCTTGTACTACAGAGTAACTGTCTGGGTTGTGGACTGTACTCTGCTTTAGTTATGTATATACCTTTTGTTTTTCTCACTCATTGTATGTAACTTGTTTTCCCTTTAATAGATGCCTCAATCATCACTTGTGTTTACAGTGTGTTTGTATTAAAGCTTTTAATTTATCCTATCTCAGTTCACAATGGTCTTGAATGTGTGTTAGTCCGGCGGGCAAGGCCTGAGATGCTCTGATACCAAGTTGTCACACCCCAATTCTGCACTATTCAGAATGATGTGATGAACCGCTAGCAAACCAACGGTTCAACCAGGATCTCAAGTAGACTATCCCCGCATTATCCAAACTCACGCACATCCACAATCATAATCAGAGTAAATACACAATAGCAGAAGTCTTATAATAACATGAACTGAGAAACTAAATGATATTAATAATTTAACAGCAAATTATTCTGTTTTCAACTAAGACATAATTAATTATCAATTACATGTCTTAATAAATCCAATAAAAAAACCTATAAAATATCTAATCAAATACACACGTGTTGCACTCGCAAGAGGAGTCGTGTGTATCCATTTCAGCTTCAACTTCCATCGCCGCTACGTTCCCGTACGCAGACGCATTCACATAGTCTTCAACGGTATAACCTGCATCATCAACTAAAAATATTCGACGTCGAGGGGTGAGCACACAACATGGCTCAGTGAGTAGCCAAAACAATGCAACAATACATATGCATGCAAAAAGTCAATTTATATCTTTGGTCTGGTATATAAGTTTGCAATATACAATAGAAAGGTTTAGGTAGCCAAAGGTCGCGTTTATTGACTCTGCCTCTATACACGAGTGTGTGACGTTACCCAAAGATCACGTTTATCATCAACTCACATGCACCCAATCATGAACATTATATAACAAAGGTTACGTTTATTGCTATATAGTACCATACCAACACGTAAGCCCCTGTTAGCGAGGGCTGCAAACTAGGCTCGCAACTAACCAATCCTAATGCCAAACAGTGTATCCAAGGCCTCACCCCAGCATCCCTCAGAATGTCCATAGAGATAGAGCTAAGTCCCCCTGGTAGAGTCAGAGACTACAAGGACCGAGACCACCTCCCTTGATACTCTACAACATAATAGTTCTACTAAAGTAATGGCGATACGACGATGCCAATGCACGAGACTTGAGTTAGAGATAGAGCTAAAGTGCTGAGACCCGTCAAAGGTTAACGTTTATTGACGTTCTCATCACACCTCCCCTGATACTCGCTCGCATCAAGTACATCAACCACACACATACAAGCACATGCCTATTCCTATCATCATCATCATCATGTTATAATCAATAAAGTAAATA
The DNA here is from genome assembly GCA_028583415.1 of Protea cynaroides. NCBI lineage: Eukaryota > Viridiplantae > Streptophyta > Magnoliopsida > Proteales > Proteaceae > Protea > Protea cynaroides. The sequence goes on along the minus strand of CM053267.1, from coordinate 6,218,916 downwards.
TGCATGAACAAATAATAGAAATATTGGATGGCATGCTGTATGCACATTACAAACATATTCGCATAGAATCAAGCATGGCATAGGACTCAAGAAAATAGAAAAAAATAGTTTGTTATTAACCAATTTAGTTTGGGGTTCTGGCTCCTCACCTTAGCTTGCTAATAGATACTTTTCCAAGCTTTATATTCACCTTTATATTGTTATTGTATTGCTAGAAGACCTAACAAAGTCGATAGAATTTAATTAGAATTAATTCTGAATTTAAAAACCATGCTGTTAACTGAGGGTCGGAGGTAGGGTCGGAGTCAGGATCGACCCTAGGTGCGACCCTCCCTTAACTCTGAACTTCCCGAACACTGAGGGTCGATGGTCAGGAACACCTAGGGTCGGATGGTCATCGACCCTTGGTGCGACCCTCGGTGCACTTTGGTCCAATTCCCTCTTTTAATCCATTCTTCGTGTTTGGGGTCCTATGGCTTGCTCCTACATTCCATTCTACATTCATTCCATGGTCTGAAACCATGTATAACCCACCTAGATAGCTTTCATGCATTCTTCTATGGTTTTCCATGGAAACCTAACCATAGATTGATGGTTTGGGTTTCTCTGAGATCACACTCTCAACAATTACTAACCTAAGGTCTATAGAAATTCATGGAATTAGTATCCATACCTGAGAAGATGACTTTTTCTCTGAAATTCTTCTCCTTTTTGCTAAGTTCTCTTCCTTCCCTTTCTTCTTCCTCTTTTCCTTCTCCTCTCTTTCTCTCAATTCGATTAGGGTTGTGAAAGGAGTGAAAGTGGCTTAGGAACGTCCTTTAAATAGAGTAGGAACATCCTAAATAAATCCCTCTGAGATTTGGAAAGAATTCCAATCGAAAAATATAGAAATTTCCTAATTTCTATATTCGGCAGAATCCGAGGGTCGATGGGAGGGTCGATGATCCCGTCGACCCTAGGGTCTTAAGCTGTCCGACCCTCCCTTCAAAACTGAGGGTCTAATTCTCGGTTTTGGGAGGTCTTCTCGGTTTTGGGAGGTCCGACCCTGCTTAGCTGGGTATGCGACCCTTCCCCTATTTTAAGTGTTTTTGGGTCGATTTGATACCTGGGATCTCGATTCCTTCACGCCCTTGGTCCATTTGACTCGACCATAATGGGTAAACCTGGTTCAAGGTGGTAAGACCGGGTTAGATTGACACGGGTCTTACAATTTAGGTGGATAATTCATGGTTCTAGACCATGGAATGAATGTTGAATGAAATGTAGAAACAAGCCATAGGACCCCAAACACGAAGAATGGACTAAAAAGAGGGAATTGGACCAAAGTTTACCGAGGGTCGCACCGAGGGTCGATGACCATCAGACCCTAGGTGATCCTGACCATCGACCCTCAGTGTTCGGGAAGTTCAGATTTGGGGAGGGTCGCACCCAGGGTCGATCAGGACTCCGACCCTACCTCCGACCCTCAGTTAACAGAATGGTTTTTAAATTCTGAATAAATTCTAATTAAATTTTATCGACTTTGTTAGGTCTTCTAGCAATATAATAACATTATAAAGGTGATTCTAAAGCTTGGAAAAGTATCTATTAGCAAGCTAAGGTGAGGAAACAGAACTTTAAACTAATTGGTTAATAACAAACTGTTTTCCATTTTCTTGAGTCCAATGCCATGCTTGATTGTATGCGAATATGTTTGTAATGTGCATACAACATGTCATCCAATATTTCTATTATTTTTTCATGCATATTTACTTTATTGTTTATAACATGATGATGATGATGATAGGAATAGGCATGTGATTGTATGTGTGTGGTTGGTGTACTTGACGCGAGCGAGTATCAGGGGAGGTGTGATGAGGACGTCAATAAACGTTAACCTTTGGCGGGTCTCAACACTTTAGCTCTATCTCTAACTCAAGTTTTGTGCATTAGCATCGTCGTATCGCCATTACTTTAGCAGAACTATTATGTCGTAGAGTATCAGGGGAGGTGGTCTCGGTCCTTGTAGTCTCTGACTCTACCGGGGGGCCTTAGCTCTATCTCTATGGACATTCTAAGGGATGCTGGGGTGAGGCCTTGGATACACTTTTGGAATTAGGATTGGTTAGTTGCGAGCCCAGTTTGCAGCCCTCGTCAACAGGGGCTTACGTGTTGGTATGGCACTATATAGCAATAAACGTAACCTTTGTTATATAATGTTCATGATTGGGTGCTTGTGAGTCGACGATAAACGTTACCTTCGGGCGGCATCACACACTTGTGTATAGAGGCGGGGTCAATAAACGCGACCTTTGACTACCTAAACCTTTTTATTGCATATTGCAAACTTTAAACCAGACCAAAGATATGAATTGATTGCATGCATATGTATTGTTGCATTGTTTTGTCTACTCACTGAGCCGTGATGTGTGCTCACCCCTCGACGTCGAATATTTTTAGTTGATGACGCAGGTTATACCGTTCAAGATTATGTGAGTGCTCCAGCGTACGAGAATGTAGCAGTGATGGAAGCTGAAGCTGAAGTGGATACACATGACTCCTCTTGCGAGTGCCACTCATGTGTATTTGATTAGATATTTTCTAGATTTCCTATTTTGGATTTAATAAAGACATGTATTTGATATTTATTTATGTCTCAGTGGAAACAGAATAATTTGCTATTAAATTATTAATATCACCATAGATTCTCAGTTCAGTTTATTATAAGACTTCCGCTATTGTGTATATACTCTGATTGTGATTACGGATGTATGGGGGTTCAGATAACGCGGGGATAGCCTACTTGAGATTCTGGTTGAACCGTTGGTTTATTAGCGGTTCATCACATCATTCTGAATAGTGCGGAATTGGGGTGTGACACCATCCTTCTTCTATGTTCTTCTTTCTCATTCTTTTCTTCATTCTTCTTCTTCTTCTTCATTCTTCATTCTTCATTCTTCATTCTTCATTCTTCTTCTTTGTTCTTCATTCTTCTACATCTTCTTCTTCATTCTTCTTCTTCTATGTTCTTCTTTCTTCTTTCTCATTCTTTTCTTTATTCTTCATATTCTCCTTCTTCATTCGTCTTCTTCTACTTATTCTTCTTCTTTTTCTTCATTCTTCTTTGCCATTTTTCAATCTTCATATTCTTCTTTTTCTTCGTCTTCATTCTTCTCCTTGCATTTGCTTCTTCTTCATTAATCTTCTTTTTCTTCTTCTTCATCTTTCTTCCTCATTATTTTTTCTTTCTCTTCCTCTTTCTTCTTCATTCTTCTTCTTCATGTTTCCTCTTCTTCTTCTTCATTCTTCTTATTCTATGTTCTTCTTTCATCTTTCTCATTCTTTTATTCATTCTTCTTCATTTGTCTTCTTCTATTTATTCTTCTTCTTTTACTTCATTCTTCTTGCCAATTTTCAGTCTACATCTTCTACTTCTTTTTCTTCATCTTCATTCTTCTTCTTTCTTTTTCTTCTCCATTCTTATTCTTCTTCATTCTTCTTCTTTTTCTTCTTCTTCATCTTTCTTCTTCATTATTTTTCCTCTTTCTCTTCCCCTTTCTTCTTGATTCCTCTTCCTTTTTCTTCTTCATTCTTCTTGTTTCCTCCTCCTCTTCTTCTTTTTCCTCTTTCTGCTTCATTCTTCTTCTTTTATTTTTCATTCAAAGAGTGCAATCACAGTTTGCACCATTTTATGAAAATATGATTCAAGATCATCTCATGCAGTTAGCATCCAAATTTTATTCATCTAACAATCTGATTTTCAAACCCTACATTCAAGCTCAACCGCATCTTCTAGAAACAGAGGGAATCCAAATGCAGTTGAGTTTGAGAGTAGCATAATCCTAAGAAGGAGTGGTCTTTTAACTCAAATTGTAAGAAGAATAAAACATGGATGCTAGCAGTTGAGATGATCGTAACACATATTGTAACAAAATGGGGTAAAACGAAGAAGAAAGAACAAGAAGAAAAATAAGAAGAAGAATAAGAAGAAGAAGAATGAAGAAGAAGAAAGAAGAAAAATGAAAAAGAAGACGGAAGAAGAAGAATGAAGAACGAAAAGTAGAAAAGGACATGATGAAAGAAGAAGAGGAAGAAGAATAAAGAAGAACAAGTTAGCCAGCGCACTTTAGAAGTGCGCCAGTGCCCTTCAAAAGTACGCTAGCGAACTTCTTCTTCCTATTTTTTTTTAAGGGTAATTTTCTTCTTCTTTCTTTTTCATTCTTCTTCTTTCAACTACTTTCTTCATCTTCTTCCTTTTCTTGTTCATTCTTTATTCCTCATTCTTCTTCTTTGTTCTCCTTTCCTCTTCTACATTCTTCTCCTTCATTCTTTTTCTTCTATGTTCTTCTTCCTCATTCTTTTCTTCATTCTTCTTCTTCATTCTTCATTCTTCTTCTTCATTCTTCATTCTTCATTCTTCTTCTTTTGTTCCTCATTCTTCTTCTACATTCTTCTTCTTCATTATTCTTCTTCATTCTTCTTCTTCTTCTTCTTCTATGTTCTTCTTTCTTCTTTTTCATTCTTTTCATCATTCTTCTACATTCGTCTTCTTCTACTTATTCTTCTTCTTTTTCTTCGTTCTTCTTTGCCATTTTTCAATCTTCATCTTCTTCTTATTTTTCATAATCTTCATTCTTCTTCTTTCTTTTTCTTCTTCGTTCTTCTTCTTCTTCTTCTTCTTCTTCATTCTTCTTTTTCTTCCTTTTCTTCTTCTTCATCTTTTTTCTTCATTATTTTTCTTCTTTCTCTTCCTCTTTCTTCTTCATTCTTCTTGTTTTGTCCTCTACTTCTTCTTCTTTTCTTTTCCACTTTCTACTTCATTCTTCTTCGTTTTCTTTTTCATTCAAAGAGCACAAGCACAGTTTGCACCATTTTATGACAATGTTCACGATCAACACATGCAGTTGTGCATCCAAATTTTATTCTTTCGACAATCTGTGTTGCAAATCCTATACTCAAGCTCAACCGCATCTTCTAGAAACAAAGGGAATCCAAATGCGATTGAGCTTGAGAGTAGCTTCATCCTAAGAAGAAGGAATTCGGTCTTCAACTTAAATTGTCAGAAAAATAAAACTTGGATGCTAACACATGAGATGATTGTAATCCATATTGTTACAAAATGGTGTAAAACAGAAGATGAATGAAGAAGAAGAAAAATAAGAAGAAGAAAGAAGAAGAATGAAGAAGAAGAAAAATGAAAAAGAAGACAGAAGAAGAAGAATGAAGAAGAAAAAGAAGAAAAGGACATGATAGAAGAAGAAGAGGAAGAAGAATAAAGAAGAAGAAGTGCGCCCGCGCCCTTCAGATGTGCCTCTTTCTTTTTCATTTTTTTTTTTGGGGTAATTTACTTCTTCTTCTTCTTTCTTTCTCATTCTTCATCTTTCAACTACTTTCTTCATCTTCTTCTTTTTCTTCTTCATTCTTTATTCTTCAATCTTCTTCTTTGTTCTTTATTCTTCTTCTTCTTCTTCATATTCTTCTTCATTCTTCATTCTTCTTCTTTTATGTTCTTTTTTCTTCTTTCTCATTCTTTTCTTCATTCTTCTTCATCTTCTTCTTCCTCATTCGTCTTCTTCTACTTATTCTTCATCTTTTTTTTTCGTTCTTCTTCGCCATTTTTCAATCTTCATCTTCTTCTTCTTTCTCTTTATCTTCATTCTTTTTCATCTTCATTCTTCATTCTTCTTCTTTTTCTTCTTTTTCTTCTTCTTCATTATTTTCCTTCTTTCTCTTCCTCTTTCTTCTCCATTCTTCTTCTTTCTTCATCTTCATTCTTCTTCTTTCCTCCTTTTCTTCTTCTTCTTTTTCCTCTTTCTGATTCATTCTTCATTTTCTTCTTTTTCATTCAAAGAAGAAGATGTAGAAGTGTGCCAGCACACTTTAGAACTGCGTCGGCGCCCGTCAGAAGTTCGCCCGCAAACTTCTACTTTTTTTTTTGTGGTAAATTTCTTATTATTATTCTTCTTTCTTTTTCGTTCTTCTTTTACTTCTTCTTTTTCTTTCTTTTTAATTCTTCTTCTTTCAACTACATTTTCATATTCGTCTTTTTTGTCTTTATTCTTTTTCTTTGTTCTTCATGCTTCTTCTACATTCTTCTTCTTCAATGTTCTTCTTTCTCATTCTTTTCTTCACTCTTCATTCTTCTTCTTAGTTCCCCATTATTCTTCTACATTTTTCTTCTTCAATATTCATCTCCTTCTTCTTTTTCTTCATCTTCATTCTTCTTCTTTCATTTTCCTCTTTTTCTTCATTCTTATTCTTTTTCTTCTTTTCTTCTTCTTCGTCTTTCTTCTTCATTATTTTTCTTCTTTCTCTTCCTCTTTCTTCTTCATTCTTCATCATTATTCTTCATGTTTCCTCCTCTTCTTCTTCTCCTTTTCCCTCTTTCTGCTTCATTCGTCTTCTTCTTCTTTTTCATTCAAAGAGCACGAGCACATTTTACACCATTTTATGACAATATGGTTCATGATCATCTCATGCAGTTAGCATCCATATTTTATTCTTCTGACAATCTGAGTTGCAAACCCTACACTCAAGCTCAATCGCATCTTCTAGAAACAGAGGGAATCCAAATGCGATTGAGCTAGAGAGTAGCTTAATCCAAAGAAGAAGGAGTTGGGTCTTCAACTGAGATTGTCAGAAGAATAAAACTTGGATGCTAACACATGAGATGATCGTAACCCATAGTGTCACAAAAAGGTGGAAAACTAGAAGAAGAATGATGAAGAAGAAAAATAAGAAGATGAATGAAAAGAAGAAAGAAGAAGAAGAATGAAGAAGCAGAAAGATGAAGAAAATGGAAAAAGAAGATGGAAGAAGAATGAAGAAGAAAAAGAAAAAAAGGACATCATGAAAGAAGAAGTAGAAGAAGAATAAAGAAGATGAAGATGATGAAGAATTACGCCAGCGCACTTTAGAAGTGGGCCCCTCAGAAGTGCGCTAGCGACTTGTACTTTTTTTTTCTTGTGGTAAATATCTTCTTATTCTTCTTCTTTCTTTTTCGTTCTTTTTCTACTTCTTCTTCTTCTTTCTTCTTCTTTCAACTACTTTCTTCATCGTCTTCTTTTTCTTCTTCATTCTTTTTCTTTGTTCTTCATGCTTCTTCTACATTCTTCTTCTTCATTCTTCTTCTTCTATGTTCTTCTTTCTCATTCTTTTCTTCATTCTTTTCTTCATTCTTCTTCTTCATTCTTCATTCTTTATTCTTCTTCTTTGTTCCTCATTCTTCTTCTACATTCTTATTCTTCATTCTTCTTCTTCTTCTTCTATGTTTTTCTTTCTTCTTTTTCATTCTTTTCTTCATCTTTTTTTATTCGTCTTCTTCTTCTTCATTCGTCTTCTTCTACTTATTCTTCTACTTTTTCTTCATTCTTCTTTGCCATTTTTCAATCTTCATCTTCTTCTTCTTTTTCTTCATCTTCATTCTTCTTTTCTCTTTTTCTTCTTCGTTCTTCTTTGTTCTTCTTTGTTCTTCTTCTTCTTCTTCTTCTTTATTCTTCTTCTTTATTCTTCTTCTTTTTCTTCCTTTTCTTCTTCTTCATCTTTTTTCTTCACTATTTTTCTTCTTTCTCTTCCTCTTTCTTCTTCATTCTTCTTCTTCATTCTTCTTGTTTCGTCCTCTTCTTCTTCTTCTTCTTTTTCCTATTTCTACTTCATTCTTCTTCATTTTCTTTTTCATTCAAAGAGCATGGGCACAGTTTGCACCATTTTATGAGAATATGGTTCACGATCATCTCATGCAGTTAGGCATCCAAATTTTATTCTTCTAACAATCTGAGTTGCAAACCCTACACTCAAGCTCAACCGCATCTTCTGAAAATAGAGGGAATCCAAATGTGGTTGAGCTTGAGAGTAGTTAATCCTAAGAAGAAGGTGAGGGTCTTCAACTCAAATTGTCAAAAGAATAAAACTTGGATGCTAACACATGAGATGATCGTAACCCATATTGTTACAAAATAGTGTAAAACAGAAGAAGAACAAAGAAGAAGAAAAATAACAAGAAGAATAAGAAGAAGAAGAATGAACAAGAAAAAAGAAAAGGACATGATGAAAGAAGAAGAGGAAGAAGAATAAAGAAGATGAATGCGCTAGCGCAACTGAGAAGTGCGCCAGCGCACTTCAGAAGTATGCCAGTGAACTTCTTCTTCTTATTAATATTTTTTGGGTAATTTTCTTCTTTTTCTTCTTCTTCTATTGGGTAAATAGATGATTTTATTAAAAACCCAAGTAGGAAGGAAACACTACCAGCCCTCCCAAATGGGGGAAGGCCAGATCTCAAGGCCGAAGGCCCATTATAGGACAAAACAATGGGAAAACAACTCAACACAGTAGAGTCTAGAGTTCCAAGGCCTCCAGGCACCCAAACTAGGCTAACTTAGTGAATTTCAATGTTCCACTTTTCTAACAAATACAATTCATGGACAGAAAAAACATTTTTAAAGTACATAGTAGAAAGTTTGTCTTGGACTTCATTGAAAATGTCAACAACCAATCTTTCTTTGGGCTTCGAAATTCTATTGAATATTCTGAAATTACGATCCTTCCAAATGTGATATATCATGGCATTGAAGATCAGACTTGGGATATGACGAATGGTAGATAAATTCCCGAAGGTTCTATCCAGCCAAAAGGCATCCGATTCCAAGGAACCAGACAAGGGAGGCTGAGGATGACACCGGCTAAAGCACTTTAATCGAATATAATGGGATAACCTGCATTCAAAAAATAGATGGTTTCTTGTCTCTCTCCCTATCCAACAAAAACCACATATCGGTGAGATCAGAATATTTCGCTTCCCCAATTGATCAGCAGTGGCTAATGCATCAATGAAGGCTCTCCAAATAATGAATGAATGTCTTGGAGTGTTGCAAGGGAACCAAACAATTTTGTACCACGGAATGGTAGGACTTCGACATCTAACCGTGTTCCAGCCTTCTTTAAAAGAAAAAGCAGACATATTCCCACTTCTTTTCTTCCAACTAATTTTGTCAGGACTATTTCCATCTGAGGGCCTACATTGAGACAAGTCCATCCAGATGGCTCTTACAACCTGCAGCTCATTATGCGGGCATGGCTTCCAAGAATCCGAATTAGAATAGGCTCTAACTGACTCAAATTTAACCGAATTGTCCAATAGAATTCCAGCATCGACTAATTTCTTCCATAAGACTTCTCCATTCTACCAAGGGTCTAGCCAAAATTTAGTATCAAATCCAAAATTCAAGGAGATTCTGATATTGCTTCTCATGATGTCCCTATGATTTAACATATTCCTCCACACCAAGGAGTAGTTCTTAAAAGCTTGAGCAGTCCAGATAGAGTTGTGTCTCAAGTAATAATGATTGACCCATTGTGCCCATAGGATTTTCTTGTTTGAGATGATGTTCGACAAATGCTTCAAAGCGCTCGCTGAGATCATATCTTTCACCCTTCGGATACCCAACCCTCCTTCAGCCTTGGGAAACCAATTTTTTTCCCAACTGACAAAATGAAGTTTCCTCTTCATGTTTGATCCAGACCATAAGAACTTCACAAAAATAGATTCAATGGAACTTATAGTTTTTCGGGCTAGGCCGAACAGGCTAGCCCAATAGAAATAACTCCCTTGCAAGACCGACATAATGAGCTACAGTCTCCCTGAGAAGGAAAGAATTCGGCTCTTCCATCCTTCCATTTTAGCCATGATTTTGGAGATGACAGGGGAGCAGTCCCTACGATTTAGGCCTGCAGACAATAAAGGAATCCCAAGATACTTAATAGGGAGGGTTCCAAGGGTAAAACCGCCACAATTCACAAGGTCAGCCTTCATATTATCAGGAACACCCCAAGGAGAATAGTTGACTTATCGCTATTAGATGTTAGTTCCGACATCTCACTGAAAGACTTGAGAGTTTCCATACCTCCGATAATAGATGGCCTACAAACTTTCACAAAAATCATCAAATCATCTACAAACAACAAGTGAGAATATTAAGCCTCTAGTATTTAGGAATAAGCAAAATATTTTTGGATCTGACCTTCGCTTCCAACATCAAAGAAAGAGGTTCCATGGCCATAGTGAACAGATAAGAAGAGAGAGGATCTCCTTGCCTAATACCTCTAAGACCTTTGAAGTACGACTAGGCTACCATTGACGAGAACAGAAAACATCGGGGTCCTAATACAAGCACTGATCCATTTTAGCATTATGTCTGGAAAACCCAACATCATCATAACTGAAAACAAAAAGACTCTGCTTAACAAATCGAAAGCCTTGGGAAGGTCAACTTTCAGAATTGCAGATGAAGGAGAAGAAGCTCTTTCCATCCCTCGCACAATCTCATGACACATAAGAACATTGTCTTCTTATTCTTCTTTCTTTTTCGTTCTTCTTCTTCTTCTTCTTCTTCTTCTTCTTCTTCTTCTTCTTCTTCTTCTTCTTCTTCTTCTTCTTCTTCTTCTTCTTCTTTCTTTTTCATTCTTCTTCTTTCAACTACTTTCTTCATCTTCTTCTTTTTCTTCTTCATTCTTTATTCTTCATTCTTCTTCTTTCTTCTCCATTCTTCATCTACGTTCTTCTTCTTCAATCTTCTTCTTCTATGTTCTTCATTCTCATTCTTTTCTTCATTATTCTTCCTCATTCTTCATTCGTCATTCCTCTTCTTTGTTCTTCATTCTTCTTCTACATTCTTCTTCTTCATTCTTCTTCTTCCATGTTCTTCATTCTTCTTTCACATTCTTTTCTTCATTCTTCTACATCTTCTTCTTCTTCATTCGTTTTCTTCTACTTATTCTACTTTTTTTCATCATTTTTCTTCGCCATTTTTCAATCATCATCTTCTTCTTCTTTTTCTTCATCTTCATTCTTCTTCTTTCTTTTTCTTCTTCATTCTTCTTCTTCTTCTCTTCTTCTTCAATATTCTTCATTTTCTTCTTTTTCTTTATTTTTCATCTTTTTCTTCCTCTTCATCTTTCTTCTTCATTATTTTTCTTCTTTCTCTTCCTCTTTCTTCTTCATTCTTCTTCTTCATTTTTCTTGTTTCCTCTTCTTTTTTTTTTTTCTCTTTCTGCTTCATTCTTCTTCTTTTTCTTTTTCATTCAAAGAGCACGAGCTCAATTTGCATCATTTTATGACAATATGGTTCAAGATCATCTCATGCAGTTAGCATCCAAATTTTATTCTTCTAACAATCTGAGTTGCAAACCCTACACTCAAGCGCAACCGTATCTCCTAGAAACAGAGGGAATCCATATGCGGTTGAGCTTGAGGGTAGCTTAATCCTAAGAAGAAGGAGTGCAACTTCAACTCAAATTGTTAGAAGAATAAAACTTGGATGCTAACACATGAGATGATCGTAACCCATATTGTCACAAAATAGTGTAAAATAGAAGAAGAATGACGAAGAAGAAAAATAATAAGAAGAATAACAAGAAGAAGAAAGAAGAAGAATGAAGAAGAAGAAAAATGAAAAAGAAGACGGAAGAAGAAGAATGAAGAAGAAAAAGAAGAAAAGGACATGATGAAAGAAGAAGAGGAAGAAGAATAAAGAAGAAGAAGAAGTGCACCAGCACCCTTTTGAAGTGCGCCTGCGAACTTCTTCTTCTTCTTCGTTTTTTTTATGGGGTAATTTTCTTCTACTTCTTCTTTCTTTTTCATTCTTCTTCTTTCAATTACTTTTTTTTCTTCTTCTTTTTCTTCTTTCTTCCTCCTTCTTCTTGTTTGTTCTTCATTCTTCTTCTACATTCTTCTTCTTCATTCTTCTTCTCTTATGTTCTTCTTTCTCATTCTTCTTCTTCTTCTTCATTCTTCATTCTTCATTCTCATTTTTCTTCTGCTTCTTTCTTTTTCGTTCTTCTTCTTCTTCTTCTTCTTCTTCTTCTTCTTCTTCTTCTTCTTCTTCTTCTTCTTCTTTCTTTCTTTCTTTTTCATTCTTCTTCTTTCAACTACTTTCTTCATCTTCTTCTTTTTCTTCTTCATTCTTTATTCTTCATTCTTTGTTCTCCATTCTTCTTCATCATTCTTCTTCTTCTATGTTCTTTTTTCTCATTCTTTTCTTCATTCTTCTTCTTCCTCTTCATCTTCTTCTTCATTTTTCATTTTTCATTCTTCTTCTTTGTTCTTCAATCTTCTTCTACATTTTTCTTTTTCTACATTTTTCTTTCTTCTTTCTCATTCTTTTCTTCATTCTTCTTCGTCTTGTTCTTCTTCATTCGTCTTTTTCTACTTATTCTACTTCTTTTTCTTCATTCTTCTTCGCCATTTTTCAAGCTTCATCTTCTTCTTCTTTTTCATCTTCATTTTTCTTCGCCATTTTTCAAGCTTCATCTTCTTCTTCTTTTTCATCTTCATTCTTCTTCTTCATCTTCATTCTTTTTCTTTCTTTTGCTTCTTCTTCATTCTTCTTCTTTTTCTTCTTTTTCTTTTTCTTCATCATTATTCTTCAATATTTTTTTCTTTCTCTTCCACTTTCTTCTTCATTCTTCTTCTTTATTCTTCTTCTTTCTTCTTGTTTCCTCTTCTTCTTCTCTTTTTTCTCTTTATGCTTCATTCATCTTCTTTTTCTTTTTCATTCAAAGAGCACGAGTACAGTTTGCACCATTTTATGAAAATATGGTTTAAGATCATCAGATGCATTTAGCCTCCAAATTTTATTCTTCTAACAATCTGAGTTGCAAACCCTACACTCAAGCTCAACTGCATCTTTTAGAAACAGAGGGAATCCAAATGCAGTTGAGCTTGAGAGTAACTTAATCCTAAGAAGAAGGAGAGGGTCTTCAACTCAAATTGTCAGAAGAATAAAACTTGGATGCTAACACATGAGATGATCGTAACCCATATTGTCACAAAATAGTGTAAAACAGAATGAGAATGAAGAAGAACAACAAGAAGAAGGAGATTGAAAAAGAAGAAAGAAGAAGAAATAACCCATCTTCTACATTCTTCTTCTACATTCTTCTTCTTCATTGTTCTTCTTTATCATTCTTTTCTTTATTCATCTTCTTCTTCATTCTTCATTCTTAATTCTTCTTCTTTGTTCTTCATTCTTCTTCTACGTTCTTCTTCTTCATTCTTTTTCTTCTATGTTCTTCTTTCTTTTTTCACATTCTTTTCTTCATTCTTCTTCATCTTCTTCTTCTTCATTCGTCATATTCTACTTAGTCTTCAATACAAATTGTCAGAAGAATAAAACTTGGATGCTAGCACTTGAGATGATAGTAACCCATACTGTAACAAAATGGTGTAAAACAGAAGAAGAATGAACAAGAAAAAAATAAGAAGAATAAAAAGAAGAAGAAAAATAAAGAAGAAGAAAGAAGAAGAAAAATGAAAAATAAGATGGAAGAAGAAGAATGAAGAAGGAAAAGAAGAAAAGGACATGATGAAAGAGGAAGAGGAAGAAGAATAAAGAAGAACAAGTTAGCCAGCGCACTTTAGAACTGGGCAGAAGTACGCCGGCGAACATCTTCTTCTTCTTTCTTTTTCGTTCTTCTTCTTCTTCTTCTTCTTCTTCTTCTTCTTCTTCTTCTTCTTCTTCTTTCTTCTTTCTTTTTCATTCTGCTTCTTTCAACTACTTTCATCATCTTCTTATTTTTCTTCTTCATTCTTTATTCTTCGTTCTTCTTCTTTGTTCTCCATTCATCTTCTACGTTTTTCTTCTTCATTTTTCTTCTTCTATGTTCTTCTTTCTCATTCTTTTCCTCATTCTTCTTCTTCTTCTTTATCTTCTTCTTCATCTTCTTCTTTATTCTTCATTCTTCTTCTTTGTTCTTCATTCTTCTTCTACATTCTTTTTCTTCATTCTTCTTCTTCTTCCTTCGTCTTCTTCCACTTATTCTTTTTCTTTTTCTTCATTCTTTTTCGCCATTTTTCAATCTTCATCTTCTTTTTTTTTTTTTATAACATGGATGCTAACACATGAGATGATCATAACCCATATTGGCACAAAATGGTGTAAAACTGAAGAAGAATAAAGAAGAAGAAAATAAGAAGAAGAAAAAGAAGAATAAAGAAGAAGAATAAAGAAGAAAAAAGTAGAAGAAAAATGAAAAAGAAGACGTAAGAAGAAGAATGAAGAAGAAAAAGAAGAAAAGGACATGAAGAAAGAAGAAAAGGAAGAAGAATAAAGAAGAAGAAGAAATGCGCTGGTGAACTTTAGAAGTGCGCTGGTGCAATCTCGAAGTGCGCCAGCCAACTTCTTCATCTTCTTTTTTTTTGGGGGGTAATTTTCTTCTTCTTCTTCTTTCTTTTTTGTTCTTCTTCTTCTTCTTCTTCTACTTTCTTTTTCATTCTTTTTCTTTCTACTACTTTCTTCATCATCTTCTTTTTCTTCTTCATTCTTTATTCTTCACTCTTTTTCTTTATTCTTCATTCTTCTTCTACATTCTTCTTCTTTTGTGTTCTTCTTTCTCATTATTTTCTTCATTCTTCTTCTTCTTCATTCTTTTTTTTTTATATAATTAGATAATTTTAGAAAAAATTTCATCTACACCCCATCAAAGATTGTTAACATCATCTACACCCACAAGAATGCAGAAACATCACCTAGGTCCCAAAACATTAGCTGTGGTAATCAAAGAAGTCCACTCCATCAGTTGATTCCCGTTAGATGCTGACGTCAGCTGAAATAAAAATTTTCATGGACAATACTGCCCTTAGAGTAAAGGTAAAATACCATTTTACCCTCTCTTTTTTTTTTCATCTTCTTCTCTTTGGAACCCTAAAACTCAATCCAAAAGATTCTTGAGAATTCGATCGAAAGCGTTTTGTCGCTCAGATCGGAGGTTTCAGGAGGAAACGAGGATGAGGACCTCAGAATCTTCAATCCGAGAGTGAAAGAAGGCCAAATTTTATGTAGAGAGGGTCATAGCCATGAGTTACGCGATGTAGTTGATCAACTTCAAAACTCTTCGCACATCGATTCTGCTCATGCCCCAAAAAATCAGAGAAAAAGCAATGGAGTGGAAGTCGTTCATATTTGACAGTAATCCAACGTTCTTGACCGGTTCTACTTTGAACTTTCAGACAATGGCGGAGTGGTTGGGAAACATCAAGAGTAACTCGAGCCCACAAGTAATGGACTTTTGTCCTTGAGGGATCCCTTCAATCACCATTAGTTGCGAAGGAACACCCAGTTTGGCAACCGGGCCGAGACGCTATTGCTTTGTGCAAGACTCCTTGGGGATATCATTAACTGCGCCCGGATCTGAAAAAAAGAGAACGTCCAGTTCCAATCGGCCGACCAACGTTCCAGAAGCAAGAGATTTCCCGCCACTGTCCACGGTGACTCTTTCAAAACATTGAGCAGATCGAGAGCATGTTGAAAGCGGAATTGTTTAACATAACATCACGTTGCTGGAAAAATCTTCACATTGCCGGAGAAGAGGGCAGTTTGGAATAAATATTTTAGGTTTTTTAAAATTAAAAGGATAAAATATAAAGATAAAGGGTAAAATTGTATATAAAAAATTTTAGTGATTTCCGTCAGTTAAGTGGACCTTGGTGATGTTTCTGCAATCTTGTGGGTGTAGATGATATTAACAATCCTTGATGGGGTGTAGATGAAATTTTTTCATAATTTTATTAAGAAACCCAAAGAGAGGGAGAAGACTACAAGCCAGCCATGGCAAAGCAATAACGCCGCAAGGCTAGGAAGCCCAAAATAAAAGAGAAACAAAGAAAAACAAAAGAAACAAAAAGGAATCTGACAGGGGGACCCAACCCAATTATAGACACTTAATGGACATCAAAGAGCCAGCTAACTAAAACAAAACTAAACCCACCATTACCAAGGAATAGCAAAAGAACGAAAATAGACTACCTGGACTGATCATATTGTTGGATTTGGGCTTCTTGTCCTGATCTCTTCTGGAGCCAACTCAACCCAGAAGTCTTTGCCATTAGATCCTGTCAGACGCTTGAAGGGATCCCCATCAAAGCCATCTTCATACCAAGGATCAGAAACTGCAGGGGCCATTAACTTCTCTAGATCATCTGAAGTTATGGCACTAAATTTCTTGCGGCTGGATCTTAGGAATTAGAATATCAAATTTCACTGTTTGGGGAAGAATAGAATATCGAGAGGGATAAGGAGTTCTGCCAGCCGAGGAGTGCTTGGGTTCAGGAAGTGGAAGGTCAGTGTTGTGGTTGGACGGGATTGGGCCAGGTTTGGGAGAGGCATGGGGAGGGTCAATCTGAACCAGACCAGAATCAAAGGTTAGAAGGGGCCCGGTTTTATCTTGCCTACTTCTGTTCAAAGGAGTATCGGAACCCGAGGGCTATGCCTGGTCAAAATCAAGGTGGGACAATCCACCCAGGGGCAGAGGGGTAGGACAGTGAGAAAGGGACGGGGCTTCAGGCTGGTCAGAGGGGGTAGAGTCCACCTCAGCCTCCAAACAATCAAATCGGTTGGAAAGAGGAGGGTCAAAAGGAGTGGGAATAGGGATTTTCAAATTATTTCCAAAAAAAGGGGGGAAGAGCTTGACTTCTATGCTGTATTTTCTCTGCAGGTGCTAGGACCACTCGACATTGACCCTATGTCCGACATGAGGTCTGAAACCTGCGCCATGATAGAACTTGGTAAGTGAGTTTTTCAGTTGATATGGATCCGGGTCGGATCCTGCTCTAATGGGCTTGTCTTGCTGACCCGGTTGGGGTTCTAGTCTCCCAGTAATCTCGATGTTCGATTCTGCAGCAGGGCTGAGAAGGTCTTTCTTGACTCAGCCATTGAGCTTGATTTCGGAAGAACCTCTACAGCAGCCTTCTCTACTAGTTTCTCATTCAAATCCGAAGCAGGGGTCTCTTTACAGGTATCATGAGCGTGGCCGAGGACCCCACAGGTAAGGCATTGTGGGGGTTTCCAGTCATACTCCACCAGCTGCTGGAATTCATTACCTTCATCATCTTCAATGGTGATGGAGTCGAAGCAGTTTGGCTCCGGAAAAATCTACAGAAGCATGGGAAAACGCCCAACTCCTCTTCAACGCTGTAGTGCTATCCGAAAATAAGGGTTGGCCGAGAACTAAACACACAGCACTGAGGGACTCCTCCCCCCAGAGATGGAGAGGAAGTCCGGGAAGGTTGATCCAAAGGGGACATGTTTGAGACCCATCACCCCTCCATTATGGAGATTTCTCTCCCACGATCTCAAAAATATAGGCTGACCAGCAACATGATAAACCCCACCCTCAAGGATCAGATCTCTGTCTTCCAAGGAGGAGAATCGGAATGCAAACCCTCCATGAAGCAGTTGCAAAACTTCCACTAGTCCTTGGGTTTTCAATTGTTTCAAAAGGTTTCCTCTAACAAGAGTAAAACCAGGTTTTTTTCCTAGAAAGAACCCTACTAGAGTATTATCTAAGATTTCAAGTTCCCCAGCTACAGCAATAGTAGAGCATACTCCCACCAGCTTAGATCCACGAATGGAAGGGGGTATGAACCGAAGATGAAATTTTCGTTTGGGTTGGGTTACATCAGATTCATGCTTAGTCCAAGGGTTTGATTCAGAGGTTTTCGGCTGTGGTTTATGGCTGCATGGAAGGGGAGGGAACTGATTTGAATCCAGATGAGGAGAGGGAGAAGATATGGAGGGATGAACCTGCATGTTAGGAAAAATTTCAGATGGATGAAATTCGGCTTCAGGGGGTGGGATTTTGGGGAGAACATTCCCTTCATTCTTCTTCTTTGTTATTCATTCTTCTTCAACATTTTCATTCTTCTTCTTCTACGTTCTTCTTTCTTCTTTCTTATTCTTTTCTTCGTTCTCCTTCTTCTTCTACTTATTCTTCTTCTCCATTCTTAAATATTCATCTTCTTCTTCTTTTTCTTCATCTTCATTCTTCTTCTTTCTTCTTTTTCTTCTTCATTCTTCTTCTTTTTCTTCTTCTTCATCTTTCTTCTTCATTATTTTTCTTCTTTCTCTTCCTCTTTCTTCTTCATTCTTATTCTTCCTTCTTCTTCATTCTTCTTGTTTCCTCATCTTCATCTTCTTCTTTTTCCTCTTTCTGCTTCATTCTCTTCCTCTTCTTTTTTATTCAAAGAGCACGAACACATTTTGCACCATTTTATGACAATATGGTTCACAATCAACTCATGCAGTTAGCATCTAAATTTTATTTTTCTGACAACCTGAGTTGCAAACCCTACAATCAAGCTCAATCGCATCTTCTAGAAACAGTGGGAATCCAAATGCGGTTGTGCTTAAGAGTAGATTAATCCTAAGAAGGAGTTGGGTCTTCAACTCAGATTGTCAGAAGAATAAAACTTGGATGCTAAAACATGAGATGATCGTAACTCATATTGTCACAAAATGGTGTAAAACAAAAGAAGAATGAAGAAGAAGAAAAATAAACAGAAGAAAAAGAAGAAGAATGAAGAAGAAGAAAGAAGAAGAAAAAGGAAAAAGAAGACAAAAGAAGAAGAAAAAGAAGAAAAGGACATGATGAAAAAAGAAGAGGAAGAAGAATAAAGAAGAAGAAGAAGTGTGCCACCGCACTTTAGAAGTGCACCAGCGCCCTTCAGAAGTACGCCTGCGAACTTCTTTCTTTTTTTTGGGGGGGGGTAACTTTGTTCTTCTTCTTTCTTTTTTGTTCTTCTTCTTCTTCCTCTTTCCTTTTCATTCTTCTTCTTTCATGTACTTTCTTTATCTTCTTCTTTTTCTTCTTCATTCTTTATTATTCATTTTTCTTCATTCTTTATTCTTCATTCTTGTTCTTTTATGTTCTTCATTCTCATTCTTTTCTTCATTCTTTTCTTCTTCATCTTCTTCTTCATTCTTTATTCCTCATTCTTCATTCTTTTTCTTTGTTCTTCTTTCTTATTTTACGTTCTTTTCTGCATTTTTCTTCTTCTTCATCTTCTTCTTCTTCATTTGTCTTCTTCTACTTATTCTTCTTCTTTTTCTTCATTCTTCTTCGCCATTCTTCAATCTTCATCTTCTTCTTCTTTGTCTTCTTCTTCATTCTTCTCCTTTCTTCTTTTCCTTCTTCATTCTTCTTCTTCTTCTTCATTCTTCTTCTTTTTCTTCTTCTCCATCTTTCTTCTTCATTATTTTTCTTCTTTCTCTTCCTCTTTCTTATTTATTCTTCTTGTTTCCTCCTCTTCTTCTTCTTCTTCTTCATTATTCTTTTTCTTCTTCTTCTTCTTCATTCTTCTACTTCTTTTTTTTTCTCTTCTTTGACTTTCTTCTTCTTTCATCTTCAATATTTTTCTCCTTTTTATTCTTTTTCTTCTTCTTTCTTCTTCTTCTTTCTTCTTTTTTCCACCTCTTCTTCTTATTTTTTTCTTCTTCTACTTCTTTTTGCATCATCATTCTTCTTCCTTTTCTTCTTATTCTTCTTCTTTTTGCTTCATTCTTCTTCTTCATCTTCTTTCCTCCCTTTATTCTTCATACTTCTTCTTCTTTATTTTTCCTCTTCTTTCATCATCTTCTTTCCTCTCTTTATTCTTCATTCTTCTTCTTATTTATTCTTCCTCTTCATTCTTCATCTTCTTCTTCTTCTTCTTTTTCAACTTCTTCTTCTGCTTCTGCTTCTTCTTCCTCTGCTTCTTCTTCTTCTTATTCTTCTACTTCTTCTTCTCCTCCTCCTCCTCCTCCTCCTCCTCCTCCTCCTCCTCCTCCTCCTCCTCCTCCTCCTCTTCTTTCTTCTTCTTCTTCTTCTTCTTCTTCTTCTTCTTCTTCTTCTTCTTCTTCTTCTTTTTCTTCTTCTCATGTGTGTTAGCATCCTAGAATAAAACTTGGATGCTAACACTGTAAGAACAACAAAAAGTGGTTTAGAAAATGGAAATAAAAAATGGAGTTGTTACCCAGACAAGCTCTAGAACCTATATGTATGATTTCTCAAATAAGAAATACTAATGACTCGCGTAATAGATTAAGGATTATGGTTAAAACTAGAAAAATGATGGGTAAGTGTCATATTACAATTTGGGAAGGTGTTAGACACCCAAATTGCCTAATCTGAAGATTAGTCTCCATATAATATCATTTCCTAATTAAAATTATAGGCAAATGGCAAAACAAATTTTAGTAGGTACCAGACCTAAGTTCTAGATATATTTCAATCTAAGAGCAAGCCATATAATTATGAATATAACAAGAAAGAAAATTTAAGGTGTGATATGGATCTGAAAATAAAAATGATTGGAAGATGGACCAACCAACCAATCTCGAATAACAAGTATGCAACTCTCAACACATTGAGAGATAGAAATCACTTTCAGCCATTAAGGTATCGTCACACCCCAATTCTGGCTGAACCAGAAGTGTGAGTGAACCGTCTCTAAACGACGGCTCACACCAGGATCTCAATAGACCGTGTCAACAAACCATTCCAAGCAATCTAACATAATCAGAGAGAAATAAATAGCAGTAGAATTAAATAGATAAATGAATTGAGCTCTATAATTGTAAATAAAATAATTATCCAATTATGCCATCATTCACAAACTTAAATAATAAATTATTACAATGTATTATTTCTAAATAACCATCTCTAAAGGAACACACAGAATGAGCACTCGCATGAGGCGTCATGCTCGTCCTCTACTGCCTGTGTCAATAGCGGTGACTGTACCGTACACTGGGGCAGCCATAAAGTCATCAACTGTATACCTTGCATCAAAATCTGAAAAGAAAGAATATATATCCGGGTGAGCTCACAACTTAGCTCAGTAAAGTATAAGACCAATGCAACATACAAAATGCATGAGATAACATTACAATTGGGTAGGTATAACTTGTAAAATGTTATGGTAAGGTTTGACGGCCACTGCACCTCCATGCACGAGAGTGTGAGCACACCCAACAGTCAGGCTACAATCCACACTACTGCTATTGCCTCACATCACTCACTCTGGTATAAAAATAGAGCTAGAGTCTGGCGATTAGGCTACAATCCACACTACCACGTCCTCCCCTTGATACCTTACACCGTACCAATACCTAAACCCCTATTGGCAAGGGCTTGCAAGTGGGTTTCGTTTCTAACCAGTCCTATATGTCAATACAGTATATATGGCCCTATCCTAGCACGGCTCCCTACGACATAGAGATAGGGCTCGAGTCTGGTGGGCAGGTGGAGCCACAATCCCATGTCTTCCCCCTGATACCCTATTCGCACCAAGCCCGCTAAGGTAGACGGTGATACAAAAAGGTGTTAGTGTGAGGATATATCCAGGGCTCCACTTCCCTTCATATTCCACACACTAACTAAAAAGCATTCACATGCCTAAACAAACAACATCCTAGCATATGAATATGCATGAATAGATAGTAAGAAATTAAATAACTAATGGCATATGAAATGCACAAACATCAAACAATAAATCCAAATACAAATGTGAATTACAACAGTTTACTATTTATTTAGTTAATTAGGGTTTAGGGTCTCGTCCCTTACCTGACGCGTGATAACAAGTCTGCTCTACGTCACAGAGTCCGCTCACGCTGTCTACAAGTCTTACATGATCATACCTATAGGTTAGAATTAAATTATTAGGGCTATTGTTGGTCAGAACCAAGTTTGGCCAAGCAAACAGGCCTCGGTAAGCATACCGATCGCAGTACCGGTCTCAGTAGAGTGAGATCGATATATCCTGCGGTATATACCGGTCTCACTCTGAGCAAGACCGGTATGCGCTTGTGGTATATACCGCAGGCCCATACTGCAGGACATTATAGTCCAGCCGGTATGTCCTGCGGTATATACCGCAGGACCATACTGCTAGACTTAGGTCCAGCCGGTATGTTCGGCGGTATATACCGCAGGACCATACCGCAGGACTTATTGTCCAGCAGTTAGGTCCAGCGGTATGGGTCCGAGAGCCCGATCTCGGACCTCCCTCCCCCGTCATTCCTCAGCTTTGTTTTTTTAGGGTTTTTCCTAAACCATTCTAAGGTCCAAATACTCGTTTAGCCATCTAGGTTTCGACTATTTCATCACATCATTCCCAGATTGGATCTTAATGAGAACTAGGGTTTTGGAAGTTCTAGGATTTTGGATCGTTTTGCCATTTCACGGCTCCGATCCAAAATCCTAACATCACTAAGGAGGTCGAGCACTTACCGGTGTTTGTTGGATCGCAGCATGCTCCTCCAACAGAAAGATACATCTTGCGCAGTCTCCTTCCTCCTTGCTCCTTCTCAGATCTCTTCCAAACAGCCTAGGGTTTGATAAGGTTTGGAAGGATCTAAGGAGGGGTTGAGGTGCATATATATATAGTGGAAGACCGTTCTAGGAAGGTTTTCCACGTCTAAAAAATTTCTTAATTTTTTATTCGAAGTGTGGGACCCGCTGGAGTCCGTCTCCAGCTGATTTATGCATATCGATCGCACATATCGGTCTCACTCTGAGTGAGACTGGTACTGAGACCGGTATGTAAAAAGTATGTTTTTACACCTCATTTCTCATACCTGGATCTTCTTGTTCGTCACCCGGCCTTGCCTTCTGGTCTGGTTATGATTGGGAGACCTGTCACAATGTAAATCATGGGTTAAATTGGGTTTTCAGAGCACGGTTCTTACAACTCTACCATCTTAAAAGAAATTTCATCCCCAAAATTTGCTTGTTGGTCTCACAATTTCCCCACCCTTAAAAGAAATTTCATCCCCAAAATTGTATGTACCTTCATAGTAAAAAAGATGAGGGTATTCTTGTCCCATGGCATCCTCCTCCTCCTAGGTGATTTTTTCTACATCCAGGCTCTTCCAAACTACCTTGACGTAGTGTATAGCTCACCTTCGAAGCTGCTGTATCTTTTAACTGATTAGTTTGACTGGTACCACCTCGAAGATCAAGTCTTCTGTCAAATCTGGGGGGTCTGCAACCAGGATATGCGAAGGGTCTCTCACGTACATCTTCAATAAGGACACATGGAAGACGTTGTGGACACTAGACATCACTGGTGGCAATGCAAGTTGATAGGCCACTTTACCACATCGGGACAGAATCTCATATGGTCCCACATATCTAGGACATAGTTTTCCTTTCTTTACGAACTGCTTTAGGCCTCTTACTGGTGACACCTTCAAAAACACTTTATCACCAATAGTGAATTCGAGGTCTCGGCGCCTGTTATCAGCATAGTGCTTTTGACGCACTTGAGCTGTCTTTACTCGGTTCTTGATCTGATCCACTGCTTTGCAAGTTTCCTCCATAAATTCTAGTCCTACTATCTGTCTTTCTCCAACCTCATCCCATAACAATGGTGTCCGACATTTCTTACCATACAAGGCCTCATATGGGGCCATCTGGATCGTAGCCTGGTAGCTATTGTTATAGGCAAACTCGATGAGTGAAAGCTTCTCATCCGAAGCCCCCTTAAAGTCGATAGCACATGCTCGAAGCATATCTTCTAGGATTTGGATGGTCCTCTCTGATTGACCATCTGTTTGAGGGTGGAAGGTTGTGCTGAACTTTAGTTTCATCCCCATGGCCTTTTGTAGTCCCTCCCAAAAATTGATGTGAAGCGTGGATTTCTGTCAGATACTATACTCTCTGGGACACCGTGGAGTTTGACTATATTTTCCACATATAATTTTGCTAATCTATCCATGGTGTATTATGGTTTGATAGGGATAAATCTTGCAATCTTGGTGAGGCGGTCTACAACTACCCAAACTGCATTTACTGACCTCGGAGTCATAGGTAGGCCAGTGACAAAATCCATGGTAATACAATCCCATTTTCATGCTGGCTCAGGTAATGGTTGCAATAACCCTATGGGCCTCTGTTTTTTTGCTTTGACTTCCTGGTAGTTTAGACATTGAAATACATATTTGGCCACATCTACCTTCATACCCCTCCACCAATACAACCTCTTTAGGTCATGGTACATCTTTGTGCACCCAGGATGTACTGAATATGGAGTGGAGTGAGCTTCCAACATGATTCGGTTTCTGATTTCTAGGTCCTCATTTTCAGGTATGCATAACCGTCCATGATATCTAAGTACCTTGTCTGCATCCAAGGTGAAATCAGGATTGGCTCGACCCTTTTCTAAATCTTCTTGCACTTTCCTGAGGTATGGGTCCTGTAGGACTGCTGCTTTTACCTCCTCTTTCAGGTCAGGCAAAATCTTTAGTGCTACAAACATAAGAGTAAACTTGTATATCAAACCTTGCTCAACTGGGTCATCTACTGACTTTAATAAGAGCTATTCTTCATTCTCTGATGAGCCAGAATCTACAGCACACAAAGCAGCATTTATACTTGGCCCTACTTCGATGTTCGATGACCATTTCCTACTCAGAGCATCAGTTACAAATATTAGCTTTTCCAGGATGGTACTGAATGTCACAGTCGTAGTCCTTGAGTAATTCTAACCACCTCCTCTGCCTCATGTTCAGGTCTTTTTGGGTGAAAAGATATGTCAGTCTTTTGTGGTCAAACTTAATCTGAAAATTTTCATCATACAGGTAATGGCTCTAAGTCTTGATAGCATGAATGACTGCTGCCAATTCTAAGTCATGGGTAGAGTAGTTCTTCTCATGCTCCTTCAGTTGTCTTGATGCATAGGCGATCACCTGTTCTCCTTGCATCAGCACACATCCCAGTCCCAAACCTGAAGCATCAGTGTACAGTGTAAATGGAAGGCTTGGAGCAGGAATGGTCAATATAGGTGCTTAACCAGTCTTGACTTCAGTATTTGGAAGCATTTCTCACATTCTTCGGTCCATACGAACTTTTCCCCCTTCTTGATCAACCTGGTGAGTGGAACGACAATCTTGGAATAATCTTTCATAAACCTTATGTAATATCCAGCTAAGCCCAGGAAGCTACGAATTTCAACAACTATCTTCGGTGCCTCCCATCCTACTGTGGCTGAAATTTTGCTGGGATCCACCTCAATTCCTTCAGCAGATACCACATGACCCTAGAAGGCCACTTCCTCTAGCCAAAATTCACACTTCTTGAACTTTGCATAGAGCTTCTCTCTTCTTAGTCTTTGTAGTGCCGCTCTTAAGTGCATTGCATGCGTCTCCTTGTCCTTGGAGTATACTAAAATATCATCTATGAATACTATAACCGACATGTCCAACATGTCACGGAATACTTGGTTCATTAGTTCCATAAACGATGCAGGTGCATTGGTCAACCCAAAAGACATCACAAGGAACTCATAGTGTCCATATCTTGTTCTGAAAACTGTCTTAGGAATGTTTGCCTCCTTGATCTTGAGTTGATGATTCCCTGACCTCAGATCAATCTTTTAGAATACACTTGAACCTTGCAGTTGATCAAATAAGTCATCTATTCTAGGTAGTGGTTATCTGTTCTTGATTGTGAGCTTGTTCAACTCTCGATAGTCCATACAAAGATGTATGCTACCATCCTTCTTCTTGACAAATAGCACAGGTGCTCCCCAAGGTGAGATACTCAGTCTTATGAAGCCCTTGTCTAATAATTCTTACAGTTAAGTTTTTAACTCCTTTAACTCCATGGGAGCCATCCTGTAGGGGGCCTTGGACATAGGCGCCACCCCTGGTAGGAGATCTATCACAAACTCAGTCACCCTGTCTGGTGGTAATCCGTGTAGGTCTTCTAGAAACACATCAGGAAATTCTTGCACTACCTCTATATCCTCTATTTTGGGAGAGTCAGCGGTCACATCCACAACTGATACGAGGTATCCTACTCCCCCCTTCTCTAAGCACTTCCTTGCTTTTAGGGCTGAGAGTATAAGCTTCCTCTTCCTAGGCAACTTAGTCCCTTTAAAGTTAAACTCCGTTCCTTCTTTGTCCTTGAAAACTAACTTCTTCTCAGTGCATAACAGGCTTACTGAATGCTGAGATTACCAGTCCATTCCCAGAATGACATCAAAATCTGACATCTCAAGCTGGACTAGATTGGCTTCCAACTCTGGTCCTTTAATATGTACTAGGCAAGGCCCATAATACACTTCTAATACCACTTCCATTCCCATGGGGGATCGAACTAACAAACTTGGTTCCAGAGTCTTGATGGGTTGATCTAGTCCTTTTCCAAATGATACTGACACAAAGGAATGGGTGGTCCCTGAGTCAAACAGGACTCTGGCAGGTACCCCTACTATGTTTACTGTACCTGAGGTTTTTAATTTTTTTTTCTTTAGTTCTATATACTCAAACAATTAATGCAACAACTAAGGAGTAAGTATAGAATCATACCAGTAACTACATCAGGTGATACGGCTGCTTCCTCTGTGGTAACGGCATAAAATTTGCCTTGCTGCGGTTCCCTCTTTGGTAGAGGGCATGTTCTGGCATATTGACCCACCTATTGACAATTGAAGCATTTCACACTGGTGTTCTGTCCCATTGCCTGTTGTGTCACTACAAGAATAGGTCTGGGTGCACTGTGCTAGCTTGTGGCCTGAATGGACGATATGGTCTGTTGCTTCTTTCGCCTTGGACCTTAGGGTTAGGCCTCTTTAGACCTCTATTCTGTGTAAAGAATCTATCTCTCTGGCTTGCTTCAATGACTCGGGCCACCTGTACCGCTTCATTACAAATTCTCAGTCCTCGCCCCAACACATGTTCTCGTATGACACCTCGAAGACCCATTGTGAAGCGATGGGTCATAGTTTTTTCCTCCTGCATACTGGTTAGAGCGAAGAAAAATAACTCCTCATACTTCTGTTGGTATGCCTCTACGGTCATCTGAGACTGCTGTAGATTGAGGAACTCCTTCTCCATCGGGTAGCAAAAACTCCTTGGAAAGTATTTTTCGAAGAAGGTCTTTTTGAATATGGGCCAAGTGATTATATGGTGCTTTGTTTCCAGATATGCTCTAGTCGAGTTCCACCATCCATTGGCTTCTTCTTTCAGCATATGGGTGGCATATAACACTTTCTCCTCATCAGAACACTCCAGTAAATGGAAGTTCTTTTCCATCTTGGCTAACCACTGTGCTGGCCATAGTGTTTTCCCTAGCTTTCTTGTAAAAGTTGGTGGCTTTAACTTTAGAAATCCATCCACCGCTCTAGAAAGACTACTCTATCCATATGGTGCCTGTCCATATGGTGCCTGATATGAGTATCCACTCTAATTCACTCCTTGATACCCACCATGATATGCACCCTGATATGCACCCTGATATCCACCCTGGTCCTAGTTAGGGGTGGGTGTCCCTATAATCGACTGGGGAAACGTGTTGTGTTGGTTTTGTTGTTGTTGTCCCTCACTAGCTGTACTAACCCCCACTGGTACCGTATTTTCATTTTCGGTGTTTGTGGGTGGCATATTTGCATGTGTCGGTACAGTCCCAGGTGGTCTAAACATCTTCAACATTTCGTCGAAGAACTTCTTCTGCTGTGCCTCCATGTGGGTGACCAAATTTGCCACTAGGGTCTCAGAGTTTGTGTATGTCTGACCTGGCACTGGAAATTCCTCATTGTCTCTCACGTGATTTCCACTTTCATTGAGAGGATTAAGTTCTTCCCCATTTTCCCTCTCTTCATTTTCTTCAGAGTTTTCTGTCCCTAAATTCCTTTCCATTGGAGGTTCCCTTGAGTAACGGTGTCTGCGAGAAATTCTATGACCATTTCCTCTCACCATTGTAGCCTACTGAATTTTCCTTACGATATCTAAATGCATTGAACACATATGAGACAAATGAGACAATTATTCAAAACGATATTATTCAGTCTCAACATATAGGCACTATAAATATTCATCAATCGAAAAGAATGCAAACAAAATTTTTAAATTTTTCTCGGAATTTTCTAGGAAAAATCATTGATTTCGGTCGTACCATACCGGCTTGGGGTTCTATAGTAGTGGCTCGGCTGGTATGGAAAATGATATTAAATTTCCAGCCCCCCAGAAGGTACTGGTCGCGGTATCGATCGCACATTGAGTGAGACCGGTATGTCTTGCGGTACATACCGATCGCACATACCGCAGGAGGTACCGGTCAGACTCACCAGACCTTGAGTGCAACCGGCATAAATGAAAGCCTTTAAAATCACGATTTTTGGTCACATTTCTCACTTTTCTCTTTGGTGCTTACTCTGGTGGTGATTCTTCCCCGAATTACTGAGTCTCTACAGTCCAAGTGGTGTTTCTAGGGGTGTTTCCTCTCGACCAAGAGTATCAAACTCAATTACAAGGTAAGATTCTCCTTTTCTTCCTCTCTTTGAGAAAAATCTCATCGTCTTTCATGCCCAAAATTTAATTTTTCTTGATTTGAAAATTTTCAACCGTAGGAAACTTCTTTCATTGTTTAAGAAGGGTTCTTGGGGTCTCAATGAGCAAAACCCCTCAACAAATTCGAAGTTCCATCGGTTGGTTTGGGAGAAATCCTAAAATTTCTTTTTTTAAACCTAGGTTTCTAGGTTTTTCGATATTTTAAAAATTTGTTTTGGTGACACGCCTCTAATTCCTTGTCTTATGTTAAAATTGTTTGATCATGTAATAGCTTTGTGTCACCACGTAAGTCCTCCTACCCATATTGGGTGAGTTTGAGGCTTTTGTTACATTTTCTGCTGTTATGCTGCCAAAATTTTGAAAATTTTCTTTAACCGTCTCATATTTTCCTTTGCTCAACAGTTTACGACATGTCTGGATGTTGTGGTGTGGGTAAACAATCTTATGTGCTGGGTATGCACAAGCCACACCCTCCTCCCCACCTCTATGATGAGAGATTTTTTCGATCGGAGGCTCCAACGGTGCGCCATCCATGGTTCCAAGTCAAAAGCATTGAATTGGGTCACTTTGTGAACTTAGAGCACCTGCACCGGTTTGATGTTGAGGCTGCTTTTGGAGCGATGGGATGGTTGCCCATTATTCAATATAATGAAACCACCCGTCCCAATTTGGTAAAGCAATTCTTTGCAAATATAGAGGTGGAAGGGAATCCAAATGATTCGGAACATGCTAGGGATCTTCGGATTACTAGCTATGTTAAAGGGGTGATGATCTCTTTCAATATGGCTGAGTTAGTTGCACTTCTTGAGATTCCAGATGATGGAGAAATTGTCTACTGTTCCCCCAGAGCAAAAGGGTATCTCACTGAGGACATGCGAGTAGCGATCGCTGATCAGATTTTGTTTCCAGGTAGGATCATGCTAGCCATGAATCTTCGTCGAGTACCTCACTTATATTGCCGCATCATACAGCATAACATTGTCCCCTAGAGTGGTCATTATGGGGAGGTGTCCCAATTGACCCAGTACATTACCTATTGTGTTACTAGCAGGCATCGAGTCTGCCTCATCCGCACAATAATCCATGCTTCGAGGCCTAATGTAACAAGCAATCTTCCCTATGGTAGGTTGATCACAGAGTTGTTGCACCGTTTAGGGGTGGACATGCGTAGAGAGACAACTTTTGAGGTCACTATGAGTTCTGACATAGATGTAGAGGCTTTCTATAAGATGCAGATGGATGGTTTAGAGCTTAGTGATGAGGAGTTACAGGCTCGTCCTCTCCACCTAGGAGCCAGGCGGCCGCAGTAGCAGCAGCAGTAGCAGAGGTAGGAGGTGGTGGGGATGCATACATGGAGGACATCCCTGCACCTGCACCCCAGCCTTCTCCAGTAGCAGGACCATCTCACCCTCCTTCAGATACTGTGATGATCATGTTCATGGAGATTTGAGATGCTCAGTGAGAGATGAGTTAGGACTTGGGGAGTCTAGCTCGCAGCCTACGGGTCACACAGGACCAGGTTCATTGGCTTAGAGAGGTGTACGAGCGTGATTATGATATCACAGATTCGATACCACCCAGGCCCGTAACTCTACCATAGTCTGATTTAGTTTCATTTTTATTTATAAGTGGTTTATTTTGTTAACAGCATAACTGTCCAACTTGTGGACTGTACTCTATCGTACACTTTGTACTTCATGTTATTTAATGGTTATTTGTTTTTCTTCAAAACATCAGTGTTTAAAATTTTGGTTCATTAATAGTATGTTATGCATCTTCTTTTAAGTCTTAGGCATCTGTGAGGACAATGGGAAATCGATGTGATCCTCCTTGGGATAGATATGTGTATCATGTATCGATGAAGATCGATTGTTCTGTTGGAGTCGCCACCTAGATTAAGGTCTAAGACCTCTAAAAATGGAGCCTTACCCTAAGGTAAGACTTCTAATGTCTCGTGACCCAATGTATCGGTTATTTGGTCTGCAAGAGACCTGGTATGTATTCAGGGTACAGTTATGGGAAGGTGTTAGGCACCCAAACCGTCCGATCAATATCGGCCTCCTAAACTTTCTTTAAATTCTAATTTTGATTGTGCTTGGTCAACTGGATGACTAGGGTTCAATGGGGGATGTCCTAAACCAAGTTGCTAAGTTATTCTAACCTAGGGTTCCGCCAATCATGTTTTAAAGCAAATAAACAAGCAAATGTAATATACAATACTATAAAGTGAACCGGACCAAAGATGGTTCGGTCTTGGACTGTATCTGAGATGTGTAAGACATCTCAAACTGCCTACGTATTTCAATCCTGTAAATCAAGTCCAAAAACGTAGTTCGAAATGGGTTTTGTGATTAAAGATTATGAAAGTGATTTATGCATGTGCTTCAATTAGATTTTTTTTTGTTCAAGTTGAAGTTTATGCTGGATGTATGGTTAATGGGTGGCTTTATACCGTATTTGGGATTTCCAGATTGCTTACATATTCTAGGGTGTGCCCTAGAAATCAGGTACGACGTAGTTCGAAAAGGGTGAGAGTCGGATTTGGAATGTGTACCAAATTCCTTCTATTTTTGTCAATGTTATTTAGGGATGAGACCTAAATTCCTATCATTTTTATTTGGGATGTGTACCAAATTCTTTCTATTTTTATTAAGAGGATCTAGGAATGAGAGCTAAATTCCTACCATTTTTATTTGGGATGTGTACCAAATTCTTTCTATTTTTGTTAATAGGACCTAGGGATGAGACCTAAATTCTTACTATTTTTATTTGGGATGTGTACCAAATTCTTTCTATTTTTTGTCAATAGGATCTAGGGATGAGACCTAAATTCCTACCATTTATTTTCTTTCCATTTTTAGGATTTTCTACCCTAATTACTATTTTCATTCCATTTTTAGGGTTTCCTACCCTAATTGCTATTTTTTTTACAACTTTTAGGGTTTTCTACCCTAATTTCTATTTTTCCATTTTTAGGGTTTTCTACCCTAATTGCTATTTTTTCCAATTTTTAGGGTTTTCTACCCTAATTGCTATTTTTCCATTTTTTAGGGTTTCCTACCCTAATTATTGTATTCAATGATAACAATGTAAGCAATCCAACATAGTAGTATGAGCTCAAATATACCAGTGTAAACATCCAAATATGGCAATAAGCATTTAATATAGCATGTCAGTATGTGGCAAACAGATATAACAATAATGAGCATGTATGGTAGACAGATGTAGCAAACATGTGAGAATCAAGCAAAGCATGTGAGTCAAGCAAAACATGTGAGTCAGTCCAAAATTGGTATGTGAGTGTGAGCATCTAAAATATAGCATTGATAGCAAGCATCAAATATGGCATGTAATGCACTGTTTTATGCCAAAATGGTAGCAGAAATAACAAATCAATCATTAGATGACCATTTGGCAAATACCTGTATTGTGTACTGCTTTGCATTGATTTGAAACCCCACTTCTATGAGTCTAAGTTGGACAAAGAATATACCAGATCAAAGTCTTTCAGAGATCTACAACTTCTCTGAAGAAATCGAGATCTCAAAAGGCCTACTTAACAATAAAAAATTAGACTTTTAAAATTTGACCAAACTGGTTCTAGATTCAGACCAGTCATGGGGAAATAATTATATTATATTCTCTGAATATCAAAAAAATATTCCATCAGAATGGGTGTCTCCTATACTTCTAAGTCTAACTTATTCATGAAGAGATAGAGATCAGAAGATGTCTCTAGAATCCATTTACACAAACATTATTGTGGAACACGCAGCAAGATGACAAATTTATCAGACTGGGCCAAAATGGGCACATGGGGCACTTTATTTACTCAAAACATTCTTATAACATATCCTCAGAAAGAGGACTCAGAGGCCAACATTTTGTCTCAAGGAAACTAATCCAAAAAGAGACCATGGGCAGGTCAAAATCGTTCCCCAAGTACATGCAAATACACTGGTCAGGTCTGTTCCAGATTCTGGCCAGTTGTACTATAAAATCAATATAAAATTATATAGCTGATGAAAATAGAATCTGAATACATGGTCATTTAGATAACTGATAAATCTAACTTTTCCATTGAGGAACTTTGTGCAAACGGAAGCATCTTCCTAATGCTAAACACCAATCTCAGACATGCATTGCAGTATGCTTTGACTTTAAAAAAAAATGACAAGGGTACATTAGATCTCTTCTTTGGTCTAACCTACTGCTCGAAAAAATTTCATTCCTCCACTTTAAATAATGAGAAATATGAGGGCAACTCTTTGGATTCTAGCATTTCCTTGGCCAATGGGGCAGAAATGCCCGAGATGGGATAATACTATCATCGCTGCAGTTTTATAGTCTCCTGATGACTCCAGAATTTGGAATTGATCTTTACTGACAGGCAATGAGGAATGCTTCTCATTCGTCATTCCTGACGGGCGATCCTAACTTGTAGCACTGGGCTATGATGGACATGGATGGGCTCTAATTGACAGAGCGAGAGATTGATTTTGAATTGGTCTCCGATTGATAGACACAAGGTTAACTTTAAACTGGTCTCTAATTGATAGAGATCAAGATTGACTTTGAATTGGTCTCTAATTGATAGAGATCAAGATTAACAGTCAAGGACTAGGCTGTAATTGCTAGAGTCAAGGATTGCTTGAGTTGGGCTCCGATTGATAGAGGCCAAGGATGACAATCATGGATTGGACTCTAATTGCTAGAGATGGTGGATTGATTGAGTTGAAATGATTGAAACTCTTTTTTATTCTTTTATGAAATGGAACATGGACCAGAGGTGATGGTTGAACTGGCCTAGAGGCTAACTCATGCTCACATTGAGTTAATATGAATGGAACCTTTCTTAGTTCCAACATGAATCAGAACCTGAACTGGAGTTGACGGTTAGACAAGCCTAGGGGCTAATTAAATTTAGATGAATGGAACTCTTCTTAATTCCAACATGAATCAGAACTTGAACCACAGTTGATGATTGGATAAGCCCAGTGGCTAAATGAATTCAGATGAATGGGACTTTTCCTAGTTTCAACATAAATCAGAACCCTAACCAAAGTTGATGGTTGGATAGGCCTAGTGGCTAATTCAATTCAGATGAATGAAACTTTCCCCAGTTCTAACATGAATCAGATACCTAACCAAAGTTGATGGTTGGATAAGCCAAGTGGCTAATTGAATTTAGATGAATGGAACTTTTCCTAGTTCCGACATGAATCAGAAACCTAACCAAAGTTAATGGTTGGATAATCCTAGTGGCTAATTAAATTCAGATGAATGAAACTTTTCCTAGTTCCGACATGAACTGGAACCTAAACAGGAGGTAAAGGGTGAAAAAACCTAGGGGCCGAATGCCTCCTCCATTTTAACATGATCTGGGAGGTGATTGAACTTGCCTAGGGGTTAAACCTTTGTTCAGTTCTGAGATGAACCAGAAATGGTGGTTAAATCTGGGGCTGAATATTTCTTTGATTCTAAGATGAATTGGATGTGATTGAATTTTCCTAGGGGCTGAATCATTCCTTAAGTCTGGATGAACCGAAATGATGATTAGACCTGCCTAGGGGCTGAATCTTTCCTTAATTCAAAGGTGAATTAGGAAGGGTGATTGGACTTACCTAGGGGCTAAATTTCTCCTTAAGTCAGAGGTGAATCGAGAATGGTGATTGGATTTACCAAGGGATTAAAATTCTCCTTAATTCATAGGTGAATAGAGAATGGTGATTTGATTTGCCTAGGGACTAAATCTCTTCTTAATTCTGAGATGAATTGAGAACAGTGATTGGATTTGCCTAGGGGTTGAATCTTTCCTTAATTCAAAGATGAATCGGGAACTATGATTGGATTTGCCTAGGGGCTGAATCATTCCTTAATTCTGAAGTAAATTGAGAACGGTGATTGAATTTGTCTAGGGGCTGAATCTCTCCTAATTTCAGAGGTGAATAGAGAATGGTGATTTGATTTGCCTAGGGACTAAATCTCTCCTTAATTCTAAGAAGAATTGAGAACTGTAATTGAATTGCCTAGGGGCTAAATCTCTCCTTAATTATGAGATGAATGAATATGATATTTGAGTAAGCCCAAGGACTAACTGTATGGAAATATTGTAAACTTTTTCAGGTATGGGTGCTTGTCGCTGCCTAAACTGAATGCTCTATTGAACTAGATTGGCTAAATTACTGATTGTGTTTCCAAATCTGGTTGCCTTCTTTCTTACAAAATTTGATGTTCAATCAAGATCTAGATTCATGGCTTCCACTGATTCATTTAGAAAGATATCATGGATGGATCTCAAGGTGGGAGATCAAGACAATTCCCTAATTATAGGGGCCTCTCACCCTAAAAGGATGGATATAGTTGCAGTTTGATTCCCTTTTCCAAAGGCATTGAAACCCAATGGAGAAATATCAAGATTCTAGACATCTAGAGGAGTGGAAGAAGTTACATGCACAATCAAAGATGACTTAACCAAACAAAGTTAGCTTCCTCATAATGGTGATTGGGTAAACATTATCCGAGTCAATTTAGTTGAATTTGGTTAAGCCATGTGTTCGGTCTTGGGACCTCATGATTCCAAAATGGATAATCAGTGGTACCAAGGTCTGGCCACTTGGGTTACCGAATTCAATGAAATTGAAATGGATATATTAATCCATTGTCCTTATTAGGGATGGTTAGCAAAAGTGGTTCATGGAGGAACAAACTAGTAAATTTCTTCTTGACCATGGTATCTATGTCTTGACATGAATTTTCTGCTCGTTTTTTCAAATTGACGTGTTAACAATGAGAGGTTCGACACATCGAGCTTACTTAATGGAGGGTGTATAGTGACCATCTACTATGATGTAGAACAGGTGTATACATACCTCATACTCCCAATGGGTGAGAGTTCAAGATGCTCATCGTGTAGATTCTAACATGTTAACCAATCGAGGACAAAAATGGGGAGAAATTCGACGTCACGAACATGGATGTCATGGTTAAGCAGATTTTAATGGGTCGGTTCAGGGATGAACCAAAAATAACAAACAATGGGCTACAATCTGGGTTAGGACAGAAAAGGCCACCTTGACAAGGACGGGGTAACCTATCACCGAATGTACGATGAATAATGGGCCCCCAATCCCTTTATATACTATGTTGCAAAAATCAAGCGACGTGAAGTAGCATAACACATTCCTAGGCGGAGCCAAGAAACGCTCGTTAGAGGCTGCTCACCGGTCATGATCTCATAAAGTACAGGCCAAGGTTTTGTGTTTCGCCTAGTGGGCTACCCCATATGCATGGGACCCAGTTCGACTACTCGCACGAAAGTGTGACTGAACCCATTCCCCCCAAAACAATATCATACAAGCATAAATATAGTATCCTAAGAGCTAGCATCCAATTCACACAAGGAAAGTTTTTATTTAGCAGTTTGACATTTATATCCCCAGTAGAGTCGCCACTGTGAGGACAAAGATTGAAATTTCTGGAAGTCGCCACCTAGATTAAGGTCTAGGACCTTAGAAATGCGAAATCTCACCCTAAGGTAAAACTTCGATTGACTCATGACCCTTAGATTGGATTTTTGGTCCATCAGAGATTGGGTAAGCATCAAGTTAAGATTATGGAAAGGGGTTAGGCACCCAAACCGTCCGATCGAAATCGATCTCCTATGCCTTTCCTATGCTAGCCTCTATCTATTAAACCAAACCAAGCCAAGTGGTTTGATATCATTGAACCGAATTTGTATCCATCAGATTGCCTACATATTACGGAATTATTCTAAAAATTAGGTTCACCGTCGTAGTTCAGGTGTGATTAAAGTTTATGGCTGTGATTTATGCTTATGCATGATTAAGTTTATTCTTCAAGTTGAAGATTATGTTTGAAAGGCTGAGAAACCCTATGGGTTAGGATCTGGATAGTCCATACGAACTTAGAATGGATAACCCTTTTTGGGTCTAAATATGGATAACTCTATTTGGGTCAAAATGTGGATAACCCATTCTGGGTTGGAATGTGCATAACCCTATTTGGGTCAAAATGTGGATGAATATCTAAGTGGATCTATGGATAGTCCGAGTAGACTAAGGTGTGGATCCGAATTTGAGTTTCTCCCAAATGGCCTACGTATCCTAGGGTTTGCCCTAGGAATCAGAATCTACGTAGTTCGGGATCTGGGTTGAAATGGTTGGGTATCTTAGTGGATTTATGGATAGTCTGAGTGGACTAAGGTATGGATCCAAA
Organism: Protea cynaroides; assembly: GCA_028583415.1. Classification (NCBI taxonomy): domain Eukaryota; kingdom Viridiplantae; phylum Streptophyta; class Magnoliopsida; order Proteales; family Proteaceae; genus Protea; species Protea cynaroides. The sequence continues at coordinate 6,182,596 of CM053267.1, read as the reverse complement.
TTTGGGTTTCTCCTAAATGGCCTACGTATCCTAGGGTTTGCCCTAGGAATCAGAATTCACGTAGTTTGGGCTGCTAACTTGTTCTGGTTAATGATTGAGAACCTATTCTAGGTTTAGGGTTGAGAACTGTTCTAGGTTTAGGATTTAGAACCTATTCTAGGTTTAGGGTTTACCGAGGGGCAAAATCATCCTGAATTGTCCTTTTCAACCTAAGTTCTAATTTTAGAAGGTTTGGCAAAGCATTCTCTTTCTTTATTAAGGTTTTTTATTATATCCATTATGCCCTTCCCAAGAATGTGGGTGCCTAAATGCACGTCCCCACGCCTAATATGTTTGCTAGGTGTACAGATATGGCAGTTCGACTAGGGTATTGCATAAATTAAATTATTGCTAAAAATGGAATATTCTATCTAAATATGGCATAAAAAACATTTATGGCAAGAAATTCACATATAGTAAGATTGTTAAAAATTTCTCAAATATGGCATGTATTGCAAATAAGGCAAAAACCTATATGGCAAGATCTAATATGCTAATCTAAGCATGGCAAGACCTAATATGGAAAAAATTCAATATATACATCTATATATCAATATGGCAAGTACCAAACATAGAATGCAAATATGGTATAAATTATCCAAAAAGATAAAATCTTATATGCTATTTTCTAAGCATAGTAAGACCTAAAATGGTAAGAAGTCAATGTATGCATCTATATATCAATATGATAAGTACCAATCATAGAATGCAAATATGGCATGAATTTTTCAGGTAAGTTCTTATGTCCTATTTTCTAAGCATAGTAAGACTTAAAAATGGTAATTATTAAGATTTTGCTAAATATGATAAAAATCAATTATTCTATCAAATATAGCAAAACATAAAATATGGCAAATATAGTATATGCACAATCCAAACAAAGCATATGAATTCTCTAAATATAGCCATTTATCCAAATATGACAGAATTCATTCAAGCAATCAATTGCATGTTACAATGAATGAGATATCAATGAAACCTTTTTTTTTTTAAAAGTGCAAACTTACCAAAAATATATGTTCAATGTTCTTTGGAAAATTGTAATTTTTATGAAGACATTTGGAATTAATGACTCAAAATTATCAATAATGTGACACAATTTTAGATAAAAGAAAATTGGACAAAATATGAACTGCTTTCAGATTCTGTCACATTACAGAACAATGACCATAAATAGATCTTTCGTAACTCAAATCATGCTCAATTCTTTTCCACAGAAAGATGACTCAACATGTTATATTTCATATGAAGGACTCAAATCCCAACAGAGAGAAAAAATAGGTCAAAGATATGCCCTAAGACCGGATATGTGCACTGGTCAATTCTGTTCCAGATCTTTGACCAGTTGCACCATAAATTTGAAATAAAATTATATACTTGATGAAAAATAAATCTAGACATATGTCCATGTAGATAACTGTCTGATCTAAAATTTCATCAAGAAAAACAAGTAAAAACATTCTTTGTGAAAAAATAATTCTTTTCAATCATGCAAATCAATACGTCTTGATAGATTCAAAATCAGAGCTCTATGAACTTAAAAATCAATATCAATTTAATAAAAAATTAAAAAAATACGAAACCAGTGCCATTTTTGAGAAGAATTTCATATTTAAAAGGTTCATATGAATCTGATTTCCTGATTATGGCCATAAGACCCTTGTCTAAAGACTTTCTGATGGAGGATTACATTACATCCAAGTAAAATAGTAATATCAAAGACAAATTTTTTGATATACTTTTTCAATTCCAAATGAAATGAAATTTCTAGGGTAGTCTTCTAACATATCCAAGAGACTCCCATAAAAATATGGGCTTCAAAATATAAGAAAAATTACATGTGATGCACGTCCTAAGTTTGGATCCTAAATCTGGAAATTTCATATTAGAAAACCACTTTATCAAACTTGTCAAAAACATCAAGCATCATCATATAGCATTCAAAACTTCATCATTGAATAGCTTAAACAAATTATCATTCACAAAAAATGCTAGACATAGGCATCCTAACATTAATATGCATGTAATAGAGCATTCATGATCGAAATTTCATGGAAATTAATCTTTTTCAAGCACTATTGACATTCGAGCATTCTAAAGACCTCTAAATTCATTTAGTGCACTAACTTTGTGCTCGAATGGAGTGAAATTTTCGATGTAGGATGATTGAAAATTGTATCAAGCTCTTCGAAGGTGAACCCTCCTTCTCCTCTCCTCTACTCCTCTCTCTCTTCTCTTTCTCTCTTTTCTTCTTCTCTTTTATTTTTTTTCTCTTCTTCTTCTCTTTTTTTTCTTTTCTCTTATTCTTCACTCTTTCTTTCTCCCTCTCTCATGTTTTTCTCTCTTACCCACGTTCACTCTCTCCTTGTGGTCTGGAAAAGAAGGTCAATCTCTCTTTCTCTAGGCCTATTTATGCTTTTCTTCTCCTCTTCTAGAAGATCCTTCTTTCCTTTTCTTTTTTTTCTTCTAGAAAATCTTTTTTCCTTTTTTCTTTTTTCCTTTCTTCTCTTCCTTCCTTTTTCTCTTTTCTCTTCTCTCTTCTCCACGTTTTCTACATGTTTTCTAGAGAAGAAAACGTCTCTCTCTCTCTCCTTCTTTCCTTTTCTTTTTTTTCTTCTAGAAAATCCTTTTTTTCCTTTTCTCTTCTTTTCTTTCTTCTCTTTCTTCCCTTTTTCCTTCTCCCTCTCTCTTCCCCATGTTTTCTACATGTTTTCTAGAGTAGAAAACGTCTCTCTCTCTCTTTTCTTCACTCTTTCTTCCTTTTTTTCTTTTCTCTTCCTGCCTTTTTTTCTTTTTCTCCTAGAAATTTTTTTTCCTTTTTTCTTCTTTCCTTTCTTCTCTTCCTTCCTTTTTCTCCTTCCTCACCACATTTTTTCTTTTCCTTTCTTTTCTTTTTCTCCTTCTTCTTCTAGAAAATCCCTTCTCTCTTCCCTTTCTCTCTTTCCTTCTTCTAGAAAATTCCTTATTTCATTTTCTTCTTCCTTCCTTTCTTCTTCTTCGTTTTCTTCTTCTTTCTTTTTTTTTCTTTCTTCTTTTCTCTCTTTTCACGTTTTCTTTCTAGAAAACGTTTTATTTTTTATTTATTTTTTCTTTTTTCTTTCCTTCCTCTTTCCTTCTTTTTTTTTCCTCCTCTCTCTCTCTCTTTCACGTTTTCTTTCTAGAAAACATTTTTTTCTTTTTCTTTTTCCTTTTTTTTATTTCTATCTCTTTCCTTTTTTCCTTCTCCCTCTCTCTTTCCACGACCTCTCTTTCCTCTCTCTTTCTTACAATATATATATAAATATATTAATATATATAATATATCCATAAGATATATAAATATATATATATATATATATTATATAATAATATATTATACATTATACACATATAAAATAAATGCATGCATATGGGAGGGGGGCTAAGTTGAATGACATAACTTGGTCTAGGATCTGGTCCATGTCAACGATCTTAGACTATTCCAATCTATATATATATATATATATATTATATAATAATATATTATACATTATACACATATAAAATAAATGCATGCATATGGGCTGACATAACTTGGTCTAGATTGGTCTGAGCTGGGCCGGGCTAAGTTAGAATAAGCTGGATTAAGCTAGTTTGGATCAAGGTTGACATTTCATAGTCCATTTTTGTCACCATTCCACATGAAATTTTCTTATAGCATCTATTCCAAATTTTCTATGTTCACTTTGTAGAACACTAAAAATGAGGAATATTGAAACTTAAATCACCTCATTTGAAAATAAAATGACCAACTTATGAATTTCTGAAGTCTAAGTAGGCCAATTATTGATAATTTGGCTGACCATTCTGCATGGGATCCTTCAGAGACTTCTATATGAAATCCTTTACGTCCACTTTGTAGAGTACTAAAAATGGAACATAATGAAACTGAAATCACCTGATTTGGATATGGGGGACCAAAATATGAATTTCCAAAGATTAAATGACCATTTCCATGTGTAATTTTGCATGGGACCCTTCGGAGACTTATACCCGAGATTTTTTACGTCCACTTTGTAAAACATCACAAATGAAGAATAATGGCCTTGGAATCATCTGAATTCGACGTAGAACGACAAAGATATGAAGCTTTAAAGTTTTAACGATAATTTTGCATGAAAGCTTGCATGGGGCCCACTGGTGACTTCTACCCGAGATTTTTTACGTCCACTATGAAGAGGACTGAAAATAAAGAATATTGGCCTTTAAATCATCTGATTCCAATATCAGATGACCAAGATATGATGTCTTAAAGTTTGAATGATAATGCATGCATCATACGATAATTAATAAATGCCCTTGCACTTTCAAACTGCGATATCTTCCTTGTTTGAATGTCAGAATTTGATGATTCGGGTCTCATTTCGAAGATAATTTCATGACCTATACATCCAAGTAGGTAATAGCCTATGACCCTACTGTGGGGTTCATTAGAGAATCACCAACCTTTGGGTTAAAGGCCGAAAACCTGCCATATTGGTTCACTTATGCTGAGGGTGGAAAAATGGGGTGCTTACAATTAAGTTCCTCGGATGAATGGTCATAACCAAGCCTTCGGTTATGACTCCGGTTCAGACCTAGAAACTAGGTCACGAACGGAGCTTGGTCTCCAAGCTTGGGAACTTGATTCCCACTTCATGGCTTACCATTTAGTTAGTGGGAAACTTATTCCCACCATCAATATGACAATAAGGAGCCATTAGAGCCCCATTTAACTCCATTAATGGAGTGACTGAACCAAACCTAAGTTTTCTAGGTTATTAATGATGATCATCATTAATGGTGCTCAACCACAATGAAGAACGAGGAAGGTTAGTTAAACTTACCACCAAGGGAGTTAGGGCTTGAAGCTTTGAGTTCCAAGTTCTTTTCCACTCTTCTCTTCTCTTCTTCTCTTTCAACACTCTCTAGTTTGGTCAAGAGAGCAAATAAGGAGGAATGACCCTCCTTTTTATAGAAATCAGGGAGAGAGAGTCAATCAAACCCATATTCAATGGGGTGCTGATAACTGGTTGGTACACCATCTGATTGATCGTTCGGTTGGGCCAAAATATAACCTATTGGCCAGCCATTTGGCCTAGATGTTTTGGGATGTGCACCCATTTCACCTAAGGTTTACTAGGGCACCTTACCCTACCAAATATAAGTAGTGAAGACTCACCTAAGGTTTGGATACCACCATCGGGTCTGCATCAAGTGCTCCAGCAGTTGGTGTGTTGAGACTTGGCATAAGAGGAATCTAGGTTAGTAAGGGATTTCGGGGGCGGATCTCACACCAACTAAGCTGTTGGATTCTTTCTTCCTTAATACCAAAGCATCCTTTGCAGCAGAATACTTCTCACAAAGAATGTAGCATCTCGGTGAGGTTGCAGGGGGCCTCCTTGGCCAGAGAAAAGTTATGGTTCCGATTTCGGATGGCCGTTGACAATGCCGCCACGATGACATCAGCCTTGAGGTCCTTAATTTCAAGCACCGCAATAATGAATCCGTTGATGAATGCTTGGAGGGACTCGTCCTTCACTTATTTAATCACCATTAAATGGGAGATTGTCTTATTCTAGGTTTGGCTACCCTAAAAGTGGGAGAGGAAACAACTATAAAACTAGGAAACAAATAGGCAATAAGGGTGGGTTTGGAAACCCAATGGCCACTCCAATCCCTAAGTCAGAAACGGTTTGCAAGCAGTTGGAGCTCAGTATCAAAGAAATATGAGGTCCTATATAGAGGGGGTTTAGTAGTATGACAAGGAGAGAGTGTAAGTGTGAAAAGTCAGATTTGATTACATTTGGAATACGCTCTATATACGGAGGGACATGAAGTGGCATGGATCTAGGCATGTTTTGCGTGATCGCCAATGATCTGTATGTAAGTTCTGGATCCTACGCCACCAACTATGAGCTATCATGGCAGTTGGATAAGGAGAGGGAGCAGACCATAATCTGACCCCTTACAGATAGGGATCAAATGAAGGTAGATAGAAACAATAGCCATTGGATGTCGATCCTCCAATGGGCCTTCCTTAAGTAGTTCCAAAATTCCTGCTCGCAGGTAATCTCAAGAGCTGGCACGTAACTAAGATTAGGGGAATTGTCTATGATTAGGGCAGATTCGCAATTATCCTCCGAGATTGTGGGGTTGGTCCTTCCATATAATCGACCTTCGAGATGGCATCTGTAATGAGTTTGCACGTGGTTTGACACATGTCTTTTCCTAATTGAGGATTCATATTGGATGTGTTTCATTCTCTGATTAGCATGTTCATTACTGCCTAATCAGATCTTATTCAAATGACCCACTCTTTATTTTGTAAACTTTGATCTGCCCATTCTTTTCTTTAGGGAAACAATGCTGGTCAATCATTCTAGATACTTTTTTCTTTAAAGAAAGCCAAAAATCCTCAACTAAAGAAACCCTAAAAAGACAAAAAGATATCCCTTACCTCTCCGTGTAGACAAAAAATAATTGGGTTAATTATACTAACCTCCCCTATACTTTGGCTAAATGAGACAAACCTCCCCTGTCAGTTTAAAAATTACATGAACCTCCCCTGAATTTTGAATTTCATTTCACTTAACTACTATCCGTTTGTTGAAGGACGTTAGTTGCTGACATCACTTAGCCAAATTAATTTTAATATGTCCAAACAACCCCTAAAGGTAGTGAAGTTCCAAGTTTGCCCTCAAATAAAAAGGGGACTTTTTGTCACACCCCAATTCTGATCCAACCAGAATGGTGTGAGTGAACCGCCATTGAACCAACGGTTTACACCAGGATCTCGAATAGGCCGTGTCCACTCATACAAACCATTACACGTAACCACAATCAGAATATAAATAGTACAGCGGAAGTCTTTAAAATATAATGAACTGAGTATCTATTGATAAATTAAATAAGTATCCAATTATTCAAAACCAAATCATAATTATAATACCATTACATCACTTTAATCAGACCGAAAATAATGAAAATAAATAAAAGTCAAATCAAAGGTACACGCAGAAAGGGCACTCGCATGAAGCGTCATGCTCGTCCTCTCCTGCCTGTACATCCAACGTCGCAACACCACCATACACCGGAGCATTTATATAGTCGTCCACACTGTAACCTGCATCAACATCTAAAACCAATGTATATACAAAGGGTGAGCTCACAACTTAGCTCAGTAAGATAATCAGACAGTTTCACAATATTATGCATGAGTAACAATCAATTTATGATGTGGCCTGGTTTTAAGTTTGTAATATGCTATAGAAAGGTTTGGTGGCCCCCGCACCTCTATACACGAGTGTGTGGCACCTGATGGATCACACCCCCATTGGCCCACATGCACCCATCATGGAATAGAGATAGAGCTAAGATACCCCCGTACCTCCCCTGATGCTCTACCCATACCAGTATCTAAGCCCCTACTGGCCAGGGCTCGTAAACTGGGCTCGCAACTAACCAATCCTATATGTCATCAATATATGCCCTATCCCAGCACAGTCGTCTACGGCATAGAGATAGAGCTAAGACATCCCCACACCTCCCCTGATGCCCTATCCACAACTAACCCACTAGGATAGAAACATAACGCAGGTAGACCCTATCCCAACATAACTCCCTACGGCATAGAGATAGAGCTAAAGCATTGTGGACAAGCCAGCGTCGACTCGGAGACCACAGTGCCACATAACGATGGCCAGGCCAAAATCAATATCGGAGACCACCGTATCACGACCTTCACCTGATGCCCCACCTGTACCAAGCATGTTAAGACAAAATACTACAAAAAGTGCTAGTGTGAGGAGCGACCCCAGGCCCATGCCCCACTCCACACACTAACGAAAACAATCACATGCTTAACAATTACATCCTATCAATGCATGAACAATAATAATAACTGAAAGTGAAGGATGGCATGTGAATATGCACAAACATCACATCATATATATTCAGGTTATTAACAATGATTTACTGTCCATTAATTATTAGGTTTAGGTCAAATTCCCTTACCTGACGCTCGTTTGATAGCTTGCTCCACGTCGCAAGATCCAAACGTGCTCTCACAAAGTCCTACAATATTATTAGGGTTTCATTAGAATAGATTTCTTAGGGTTTCATGTTGGTCGGAAACCAACGAAGTCCAAAACCAGTCTTTCAGAGCTGACCGGTCGCAACATACCGGTTGCAGCTCTGTGAGCAAACTAGCAACCGGTATGGTCGACCGGTATGTCTCCGGAAGACCATACACTTGGTTTTTTGACTACCGTCGACTGATCTCTATGGATTTCCAGGGTTTCTCCTATCCATTCTAAGTCTAAGCTTTGAGTTAGAGTTATCTCCAACTCATTCGAGTCTAGTTTCGATGAATATCATCTCGGAACTCGAATCTAGGGTTTGACGGCAACTTAGGGTTTATTGGCCAATTTAGGGTTTTAGATCAATACCTACTTGCATGGTATTGATCCGCCCACACAACAACCTAAAGTCACAGAGTAAGAAGAATGATTAAAAATACTTACCGTTGACGGGTGTAACGTGAGCGTCGTCGAACGGTAATGGCGGCACCTTCTTCTTCTTCCTAGCTCCTTCTCCTTTCCAACCTCCTTCTCTTCTCTAGAGTTTGTGAGAGATAATGGAAAGGATTTGAGGAGGTTTAAGGGTGTATTTATAGGCTAGAATTAGGGTTTAGTAACCCTATTAAGATTAGGAAGGTTCAAGCATTAGGGTTTAGGAAGATGGGACCCACAGAGATCCAATTCCGGATCTCCGCACTCAGCTGCACAGAGCTGACCGGTCGATCGGTACCAAGACCGGTACCATCGACCGGTCAACATAAAATCATGTTGATTTGATCGTCTTTGGTCTGACTTCGTACCTGTTTGTCATCCGCTCGTCCCGTCTGGCCCGGTGATGATCGGAAGGCCTGCTACGATAAAAACCAAGGTTTAGACCGGGTTTACGGAGTGCGGGTCTTACAACTCCCCCACCCTTAAAAGAAATTTCGTCCCGAAATTTGCATGTAGGTCTCACAACTCCCCCACCCTTAAAAGAAATTTCGGCCTCAAAATTTGAACATACCTTGATCGTCGAAAAGGTTAGGGTACTTCTTCCTCATCGCACCCTCCTCTTCCCAAGTAATTTCCTCTACATTTTGGCTTCTCCAATGCACCTTCACATAATGGATATCCTTGGTTCAAAGTTGCTGTACCTTTCGGCTTGAGAGCATCACAGGCACCACTTCGAATGTTAAGTCTTCAGTCAAGTCTGGGGGATCAGCGGTCAAGATGTGCGATGGATCTCTGACATACTTCTTTAGCAATGATACATGAAACACGTTATGAACACTTGACATAGATGGTGGTAGAGCCAATTGATATGCTACATTACCACATCGGGTCAATATCTCATATGGTCCCACATACCTAGGGCATAGCTTCCCCTTCTTACCAAACCGTTTCAGACCTCGCACCGGTGACACCTTTAAGAATACTATGTCACCCACTGCAAACTCCAGATCTCGACGTCGATTATCCGCATAGTGCTTCTGTCAAACTTGAGTTGTCTTTACTCTCTCCTTGATTTGATCAATCACTCGGCAAGTTTCTTCAACAAACTCCGGTCCTATAATTCTTCTTTCTCCCACCTCGTTCCATAACAGAGGTGTACGACACTTCTTCCCATAGAGTGCTTCATATGGGGCCATCTGAATTGTAGCCTGATAACTGTTGTTATAAGCAAACTCGATAAGTGATAGTTTCTCATCCCAAGCTCCCTTGAAATCTAATGCACAAGCTCGGAGCATATCTTCTAAAATTTGAATAGTTCGTTCTGACTGTTCGTCCGTCTGAGGGTGAAAAGCTGTACTGAACTTCAACTTTGTTCCCATAGCTTTCTGTAATCCTTCCCAGAACTTTGATGTAAAATGGGGATCTCTGTCAGATACTATACTCTCTGGAACGCCATGAAGTCTGACTATATTATCCACATATAACTTGGCCAGTTTCTCCATGGTATACTGAGGTCTGACCGCAATAAATCGAGCTATCTTGGTGAGTCGATCTACTATAACCCAAACTGCATCCACTGACCTTGGTGTCAAAGGTAGGCCAGTAACAAAATCCATACTAATGCAATCCCACTTCCATCCAGGTTCCTGTAATGGCTGTAGTAAACCTGCGGGTCTCTGCCTTTCCGCTTTAACTTGTTGACAATTCAGACACTGGAACACGAAACGAGCTATATCTACTTTCATACCCCTCCACCAATATAGTCTTCTAAAATCATGGTACATTTTGGTACTTCCTGGATGTACCGAATATGGAGTGTAATGAGCTTCAGTCATAACTCGATCTCTGATATTGCAGTCTTCACTCTCAGGTATACATAGCCGTCCACGATACCTGAGTACCTTGTCTGAATCCAAGGTAAAGTCAGGATTGCTTGTACCCTTCTCTAAGTCTTCTTGCACTGTCTTGAGATGTGGATCCTGTAGGATTGCTACCTTGACTTCATCAACTAGATCCGGTGAGATCTTCAAAGCGGTGAACATCATGGTGAACTTATGAATTAAACCTTGCTCAACTGGATCTTCTACAGTCTCTATTATATACTCTTCATCGTCTTCAATTGAACTTGAGGCTGCGGCACATAATGCAGCATTTGTACTTGGTCCTGCCTCCGATTTTGATGCCCACTTTCTGCTTAAGGCGTTAGCCACAACATTTGCTTTACCCGGATGGTACTGGATGTCACAATCATAATCTTTCAACAATTTCAGCCATCTCCTCTGTCTCATATTCAGATCCTTCTGAGTGAAAAGATAAGTTAAGCTCTTGTGATTTGACTTGATCTGAAACTTCTCACCATAAAGTAGTGTCTCCAAGTCTTGATTGCATGTATAACCGCCGCTAGCTCCAAATCATGCGTAGGATAGTTCTTTTCATGCTCCTTTAACTGTCTTGATGCGTAAGCAATCACCTGTTCTCCTTGCATCAATACACACCCAATACCCAACCCTGAAGCATCCGTATATAAAGTAAACGGTACGCTTGGTTCTGGGATGGTCAAAATAGGTGCAGAGACTAGTCTTGACTTCAAGGTCTGAAAACACTTATTGCATTCATCTGTCCATATGAATTTCTCCCCCTTCTTGGTCAATCTGGTGAGTGGAACAGGGATTCTGGAGTAGTCTTCCACGAACCTTCTATAATAACCAGCCAACCCAAGGAAACTACGAATCTCCGCAACAGATTTTGGTGCTTCCCATCCTACTATAGCAGCTACCTTACTTGGATCAACTTTGATACCGTCTCCAGATACTACATGGCCCAAGAAAGCCACTTTCTTTAGCCAAAACTCACACTTCTTGAACTTAGCATAAAGCTTTTCTTGTCTTAGCCGTTGTAGGGCTGCCCTCAAATGTGCTGTATGAGTCTCCATGTCCTTAGAGTAGATCAATATGTCATCGATGAATATGATGACCGAAGTGTCCAACATATCATGAAACACTCGGTTCATCAGTTCCATGAACGACGCTGGAGCATTGGTCAACCCGAAAGACATAACTAGAAACTCATAATGCCCATACCTCGTCCTGAAAGTAGTCTTCGGAATATCTCCGGCCTTGATCTTCAGTTGGTGATACCCCGATCGGAGATCAATCTTCGAGAAAACCTTTGCACCCTGCAATTGATCGAACAGATCATCGATTCTAGGCAAAGGATACCGATTCTTGATAGTCAACTTGTTCAGTTCACGGTAGTCAATGCACAGCCTTACACTTCCGTCTTTCTTCTTGACGAATAATACCGGTGCTCCCCAAGGCGATATACTAGGTCGTATGAAACCCTTATCTAACAATTCTTGTAATTGGGTCTTCAACTCCTTTAACTCGGTAGGAGCCAACCTGTATGGTGCTTTGGACACCGGCGCCGAACCTGGCATAAGGTCTATTACAAACTCTGTAGCCCTGTCCGATGGTAGACCTGGAAGCTCCTCTGGAAATACATCTGGGAACTCTCGAACCACATCTATATCTTCCATCTTTGGCACCTCAGCAGTGATGTCGACTACAGATACTAGATACCCCACTCCCCCCTTCTCTAAGAATCTCTTAGCTTTTAGGGCGGAGAGAATTAGCTTCCGCTTCCTAGATAGCTTGATCCCAGTGAAGCTAAACTCCTTTCCCTTTTTGTCTGTAAGCACAAGCTTCCTTTCACCACATAATAGGATAGCTAAATGATGGCCTAGCCAATCCATTCCCAAGATGACATCAAAGTCTGCCATCTCGAGTAGCACCAAACTTGCTTCTAAGTCTCGGCCCTCAATACATACAGTACATGGTCCATAATATTCAGTCAAAGCCACTTCGACTCCTAGTGGAGAGCGAACTATCAAGCTTGGGTTCAAGTGCTTGATTGGTAACTCCATTCGCTTTCCAAAGGAATTAGAAACAAAGGAGTGCGTGGCCCCAGAGTCAAATAGTACTCTGGAAGGTATACGAGCTACATTTATAATTCCTAAAATTTTTTATTATCCCTTAGTTCTACATGCGCATACACACAATGAAAATAGTAAACCAAATAGTAAGGGATAGAGTCATACCAGTGACCACATCAGGTAATGCGGCTGCCTCTTCAGTGGTGACCGCATATACTTTTCCTTGCTGGGGAGGTTGCTTCCTAGGTAGAGTGCAGGTCCTTGCAATATGACCCACTTGCTGACAGTTGAAATACTTGATATTCGGGTTGAATCTGACGTTCTGGGGCACAGGTGGTGCCGTAATGTTTTTAGCAGGTACTGTAGCGGTCTGAGCCCTGTATGGGCGGAAGGGTCTACTGTTACCGCCACTCAAACTCTCAATAGCGGGTCTCTTCACTCCTCTGTTCTGAGCGAAGAAGCTGTCCCGCTGACTGGACTCTATCACCCTCGCAACCTGCACAGCCTCATTATAGATTTTCTTGTCCAGACCCAATATGTGCTCTCTGATGCTTCCACGTAGTCCCATGGTGAACCTACGTGTCTTGGTCTCTTCCTCTTGCATACTTGCCGGTGCGAAGAAAAATAACTCTTCGTACCTCTGCTGGTAAGCATCCATAGTCGACTGAGACTATTGTAGATTGAGGAACTCCTTCTCCATCTAATCTCTGAAGCTCTTTGGAAAATACTTATCGAAGAAGGCAACCTTGAACACTTCCCAATCCACCTGTGTATGTTTCGTCTCCAAATATGCCCGTGTAGAATTCCACCAAGCATTTGCATCTTCTTTCAGCATGTGAGTGGCAAATAGGACCTTTTCATCCTCTGAACAAGTCATTAGTCAGAAATTCTTCTCCATCTCAGCAACCCACTGTGCTGGCCACAATGGTTTCCCTGTTTTACCTGTGAAAGATGAAGGCTTCAACTTTAGGAATTTATCCACCGCCCTGCTCAGATCGTGCTGTCCCTGTGTATTCATTCCATACCATGGTGGTGGATATGGATATGCTCCCTGATAAGCAGAAGATGACGGAAACTGGTGCGGTGGTTGTACATTCTGTGCTTGGCCCATTGGCCCTGGACTGCCATGCATCGGTAGTGTAGTACCAGCGCCAGCTCCACAGCCTACACCTGCAGCACCACCATCTACATCTACAGTTGGACCATCTCACCCCCCTCCAGACCCGGTGTTGAGCATGTTTATTGAGATCAGGGACACCCAGAGGGTCATCCTCGAGTCTCAGCGAGAGATGGGTCAGGAGTTGGGACGTCTGGCTCGTAGCCTACGGTTGACTCAGGACCAGGTGCATTGGCTCAGGGTCGCTTACAAGCGAGACTATGATATAGAAGACTCTATTCCTCCCAGGCCCCCTACCCCATGATTGTCCCTCTTTATTTTATTCTCTTTTGATTGCTCATATAACAGGGTAACTGTTCGGTTTGTGGACTGTACCCTGTAGTACTTGTACATTTAATACTCTCTTTTGGTTTAATGAAAGTTTTATGGTTCACCCTAACTAGTGCATGAGTATCATTAAATTCGATATTTAATATAGTATATTATGCTCTTTCTTAGTCCGTCTCAGGTATCAAACAATGCTTAGGGTGTGTTTGTATTATGATTTTTAAATTTGTCCTAACTCAGTTCATCGACTTAGTTAAGTGCAATATGGTTTGTTGGACAGAGCCCGAGAGCTCTGATACCAAGTTGTCACACCCCAATTCTGATCCAATCAGAATGGTGTGAGTGAACCGCCATTGAACAAACGGTTCACACCAGGATCTCGAATAGGCCGTGTCGACTCATACAAACCATTACACATAACCATAATCAGAATATAAATAGTACATCGGAAGTCTTTAAAATATAATGAATTGAGTATCTATTGATAAATTAAATAAGTATCCAATTATTCAAAACCAAATCATAATTATAATACCATTACATCACTTTAATCCAACCAAAAATAATGAAAATAAATAAAAGTCAATTCAAATGTACACGCAGAAAGGGCACTCACATGAAGCGTCATGCTCGTCCTCTCCTGCCTGTACATCCAACGCCGCAACACCACCATACACCGGAGCATTCATATAGTCGTCCACACTGTAACCTGCATCAACATCTAAAAATAATGTATATACAAAAGGTGAGCTCACAACTTAGCTCAGTAAGACAATCAGATAGTTTCACAATATTATGCATGAGTAACAATCAATTTATGTTGTGGTCTGGTTTTAAGTTTGCAATGTGCTATAGAAAGGTTTGGTGGCCCCCGCACCTCTATACAGGAGTGTGTGGCACCTCATGGATCACACCCCCATTGGCCCATATGCACCCATCATGGAATAGAGATAGAGCTAAGATACCCCCGTACCTCCCCTGATGCTCTACCCATACCAGTACCTAAGCCCCTACTAGCCAGGGCTCGCAAACTGGGCTCGCAACAAACCAATCCTATATGTCATCAATATATGCCCTATCCCAGCACAGCCGTCTACGACATAGAGATAGAGCTAAGGCATCCCCACACCTCCCCTGATGCCCTATCCGCAACTAACCCACTAGGATAGAAACATAACGTAGGTAGACCCTATCCCAACATAACTCCCTACAGCATAGAGATAGAGCTAATGCATCGTGGACAAGCCAGCGTCGACTCGGAGACCACAATGCCACATAACCATGGCCAGGCCAACATCAATATCGGAGACCACCGTACCACGACCTTCCCCTGATGCCCTACCCGTACCAAGCATGTTAAGACAGAATACTACAAAAAGTGCTAGTGTGAGGAGCGACCCCAGGCCCATGCCCCACTCCAGACACTAACGAAAACAATCACATGCTTAACAATCACATCCTATCAATGCAAGAACAATAATAATAACTGAAAATAAAGGATGGCATGTGAATATGCACAAACATCACATCATATATATTCAGGTTATTAAAAATGATTTACTATCCATTAATTATTAGGTTTAGGTCAGATTCCCTTACCTGACGCTCGTTTGATAGCTTGCTCCACGTCGCAAGATCCAAACGTGCTCTCACAAAGTCCTACAATATTATTAGGGTTTCATTAGAATAGATTTATTAGGGTTTCATGTTGGTCGGAAACCAACAAAGTCCAAAACCAGCCTTTCAGAGCTGACCGGTCGCAACATACCGGTTGCAGCTCTGTGAGCAAACTAGCAACCGGTATGGTCGACCAGTATGTCTCCGAAAGACCATACACTTGGTTTTTTGACTGCCGTCGATCGATCACTATGGATTTCCAGGATTTGTCCTATCCATTCTAAGTCTAAGCTTTGAGTTAGAGTTATCCCCAACTCATTCGAGTCTAGTTTCGATGAATATCATCTCGGAACTCGAATCTAGGGTTTGACGGCATCTTAGGGTTTATTGGCCAATTTAGGGTTTTAGATCAATACCTACTTGCATGGTATTGATCCGCCCACACAACAACCTAAGTCATAGAGTAAGAAGAATGATTAAAAACACTTACCGTTGACGGGCGTAACGTGAGCGTCGTCGAACGGTAATGGCGGCACCTTCTTCTTCTTCCTAGCTTTTTCTGCTTTCCAACCTCCTTCTCTTCTCTAGAATTTGTGAGAGATAATGGAAAGGATTTGAGGAGGTTTAAGGGTGTATTTATAGGCTAGAATTAGGGTTTAGTAACCCTATTAAGATTAGGAAGGTTCAAGCATTAGGGTTTAGGAAGATGGGACCCACAGAGATCCAATTATGGATCTCCGCACTCAGCTGCGCAGAGCTGACCGGTCGACCGGTACCAAGACCGGTACCATCGACCGGTCAACATAAAATCATGTTGATTTGATCATCTTTGGTCCAACTTCGTACCTGTTTGTCATCCGCTCGTCCCGTCTGGCCCGATGATGATCGGAAGACCTGCTACGACAAAAACCAAGGTTTAGACCGGGTTTACGGAGTGCGGGTCTTACACTTCTTCTTCTTTGCAATTTTTAAATCCATTATCCTTCCTCTCCTTCAAATAAAATCAGGTCTTCATCTGGATTCTTCAAAATGTGAAAGAGGACATCTCGTAAAAAGTCCAAATTTGTTGCAAAACCTTTCTCGTACCATACATTTTTTTCATCGAGATGGCTGAAGCTAGGCATTTTTCACCATTTGTTGTCCATTTCAATAAAGGTAGGCAGTGTGAATGAAATACTTTCTATTGTTGATCAGAACTGAAACACTACCAGTCCAACAAATATTATAGTTGTGACTCTCACATTGAGGGCCATCCCTCTTATAGTCCCACCTGTGTAGCCCAGAAGGCTTGCATCTGGCACCAGCAAGCGAGCGACTATCATAGCTGTGTGGGTGCCATGGCTGTCTTGATTTATACTCGGCGAAATTGAGATAGGAAAGTTCGATTTTTGAATCTGAAATCCTCTCTAAATCTACTAATTTCATGAGAAATCTTCTCATATTTCAGAATTTAAATATGATTCAGGATTTATTTTTGGATTCAAATCCTCTCCTCCCAGGGGTTCGGGAGGAGGGTAACTCCCACCAGCCGATGCTTTATTTTCTGATTTTGCTCACCCAATTCGTTTTGATGATAGAATCCATGTTATCAATTCTTCTCTTCTATTTTGTTTTCTGATTTGTCTTTATTAATTTTTTTCTATCAACTGTCTAACGAGATTCTCATTCGGATTCCATTGGCCATTGCTTGTCCTTCAATCTCCCTCTCTCAAAGATCTCCCACGATGGTTATAGAGATTTCAAAGACTGCAGTATCCTACTATAGTAGAATTCATGGCCTTCAAATTTGTTTTGGAAACATAGAGCATAAAGAGGAAAGGAATTAAGGATCGGCTAAGGCGTTTGGATCGTAAATTATCTATCCAATGGTTGAGTCGCAAGCATTTGGATAGGACCCATCATCTTTATCATTATACCAGTCCACGATGCTCTTGGTGATGGTGCACCCCCAGAATGGTCATTTATGCTTGTAGGTTGTTTTCTTGGCCTTCCAGATCGTTCTTCAAGTTACAGATGCAACTCGCAAAGGCTAACTATACCCTATATTCCCAGCCCCTACCTCTAGCTTTCATCTAGCTCACCATCAATGATTGATTCCAATAGATGACAGAGGATGAGATTAACATTTATTAGGCATTTTACTTTGGCTAAACGAATATAGTTGCAATGTGGTTGACATTCTCTCATTCTTGATGGAATTACAAAGGTTAAATGAGACATTTTACTATTTCAACTTAATACCGTTAGTTCATTGGAGTTGAGTGTAATTTTGCAATTGACTAGGGAGATTCGTGTCATTTAACCAAAGTATAGGGGAGGTCAATGCAATTTACTCAAAATAATTTGCATTGCTACTTGTGATTCTCTAACATTATTGGTTTGTGGTTTCTTAAAAAGAAAGAATATTATTAATTGGTTTTTTTAGACCTTGCATACCAAAGGAATGAGATATTCTTCATGATCATTCATATGAAAGTGCAATTATTGATAAGATAAACTAGCCTTTTAGTTGAATCATTGGTCTCAGAAGGATCCAATTCAGTGTAATACATAGTTCTAGCTTTTCACTAAGGAAATATGGTGGGATTATGTAAATTTTCTCATTTTCATTTTGCTTTTATTGGTCAAGATAAAAATGATCAGGATAATAAATATATATAATATTAAGAGAGAATCCCTTTAGCCACAAAATGATTATTTGGATTTATTTTCTATTTTCTCATGACATTTTTGTCATGGTTGGTAACCTGCAAGAGAATCACTTTTGAGATTTAAAAAAAAAAAAAAAGGGAGGAAGTTCAGTTTTAGAAATTTAGGTACAATGAAGCATTACTGATTTCATTGGAGAATGGAGATTATGAGCTAGTAACCAAAGGTTTATTTGAAGGGGATGGAAATTTTCATTTTACTATTTACTTGTGTTTGATAGGCAAGAGTAATAGTTAAATTAGAAAAGGAAAAAAAAGAAAAAAATAAAATTTTCCATCCTAAATTCACTCCTCTACGTACTTTTGCCTTTTTTTTTTTTTTTTGGATAAGTTACTTTTTACCTTTTTGTTGTGGCAAGATTGTGATAGAAATTAGTTCCTATCCATGTAAAAGCAAATGGGACCATAGCATTATGAGCTTTTGAAAAATTTATTTCCAAATATATTCAATCAAACAGGCTGTGAAGAATAATAATCTTTTTCTGTTCTTCCCCTTCTTTTACTTCAATCACTATCCAACCACACCATCACTTTCTTACATGAATGGTTTGATACTTTAATGCTCCACATGCCCAGCATCGAATTTCTTTTATGAATGGATTAATGCTTTCCACATGCTTAACTGTGTAGGGTTTTTGTTTTTTTACCAAATAAAATAGTGTTAGTTAATTTTTTATTTGTCAGGGACAAAATATTTATGTTAGGCTTTCATTGGTATAGTTTATATTTTTGTTCATGAGTTATTTATGACAAATCATTTATTAGAACAAATTGTGAGTAATAAATAATAATCGTTTAACTCCATTGGACATAAAGAAGCAAAGAGAGCCTTGGTTGTAAGCCTGTATGGAACTAACCCGGTCTTACCACCTTGAACCAGGTCTACCCTTCATGGTCGAGCCAAATGGACCATGTGTGTGAAGGAGAACACGATCCTAGTTATTAAACTGACCCAAAAACACTAAAATAGGGGGAGGGTTGCACACCCAGCTAGGCAGGGTCGGACCCCCCAATATAAAAGTCTGACCCTGAGTTTCTAATCGGAGGTCGGATAATTTAGAACCAGGGGTGGACGGGATCTCCGACCCCTTCATCGACCCCCAGTTTGCCGACAGAAACCGTGATTTAGAAACTTTCCAAATTTCAATGGGATTCTTTCCTAATCTCAATGGGACTTATTTTGGGAGTTTCTACTCTATAAATAGGACGTCCCTAAGCCTCTTTCACTCCTTTTAGAACCCTAATTGGATTGAGAGAAAGAGAAGAGTAGGAGAAGAGAAGGAGAAGATAAAGAAAGTGGAGAAGAAGATCAAAGAGAAGGCTTAAGAGAAAGAAGCCTAATTCTTCTCAGCTATGGATACTATCTCCATGTAATTCTAAAGACCTTGGAATAGATAGTGAAGAGGGTATGATCTAGTAGAAACCCAAATCATCTATCCACGGTTAGGTTTCAATGGAAAATCATGGAGGAGATCATTAAAACCATGTAGGTGAATAAACTATGGTTCTAAACTATAGAACATGTATAGAATGGATTATAAAAGCAAGCCATAGGACCCAAACACGAAGGAATGGACTGTAGGATGAAAATTTTGACTAAACCCACGGGGGGTTGCACAGGGCGTCGATGGAGAATCGACCCTACCAGACCCTAACATCGACCCCCAATGTTCGGGAAGTCCAGAATGTGGGTGGTAGCACCCAGGGTCGATGGATGATCCAACCATGGCATCGACCCCCAGTTAACAGTAAGATTTTTAAAATCAGAATTAATTCTACTTAAATATTATCGACTTGATTAGGTCTTCTAGTGATATAATAGTGATATTTAGTTGATTCTTAAAGCTTGAGAGAGGATCTACGATCAAACAAAGGTGAGGGAACAAGACCTAAACTAATTGGTTAATAATAAACTATTTTTATTTCTTGAGTCCAATGCCATGATTGATTCTATTCGTGTATGCTTGTCATGTGCATTCAACATGTCATCCAATATTTCTATTATTACTGTTCATGCATATTTAAATTTATTGTTTATAACATGATGATGATGATGATAGGAATAGGCATGTGAATGTATGTGTGTGGTTGGTGTGCTTGATGCGAGCGAGTATCAGGGGGGTGTCATAGGCTGGGCCTCAACACTCTAGCTCTATCTCTAACTCAAGTCTTGTCCACTGACATCATCGTATCGCCATTACCTTAGCAAAACTATTACGTCATAGTGTATGAGGGGAGGTGGTCTCGGACCATGTAGTCTCTGACTCTGCCGAGGGGCCTTAGCCCTATCTCTATGGACGTATTGAGGGATGTTGGGGTGAGGCCTTGGATACACTGTTTGGCATTAGGATTGGTTAGTTGCGAGCCCAGTTTGTGAGCCCTCGCCAGCAGGGGCTTACGTGTTAGTATGGGTAGAGTGTCAGGGAAAGTGTCATAGGCCGGGCCTCAGCACTTTAGCTCTATCTCTATTCCATGGTAGGATGGATGGGGACGACAATAAACGTTAACCTTTGGGCGGGCCTCCACACCCTGTGCATAGAGGCGAGGCAGCCACCGAACCTTTCTAAAGCACATTGCAAACTTATTTACTAGACCATAGATATGAATTGAATGCATGCATATGTTTGTTGTATTATTTTGTTTGCTCACTGAGCCATGATGTGTGCTCACCCTCTCGATGTCGAATATTTTTAGTTGATGATGCAGGTACCACTGTCGAAGATTATATGAGTGCTCCAGTGTACGGGCGTGTTGCTGCAATGGAAGCCGAAGACTTAGTGGATATGCATGATCCCTCATGCGAGTGTAACTCATGCATATTCTATTATATTTTTTTTGAATTATTAAAGGAATGTAATATTTTATGTCTCAGTGGATACAATAATAACTTGATATTTTATTTATGATTATCACAGTTAGATTTCTCAGTTCATTTACTATAAGACTTCTGTTATTGTGTATTTATTCTGATTATGGTTGTGGATGTGTATGGTTTTATTTTTAATGGACACAGCCTATTAGAGATCCTGGTTGATCCGTTGGTTTATTAGCGGTTCATCACACCGTTCTGAATGATGCAAAATTGGGGTGTGACATTGGTACTATCTTGAAGTTTGAACACTTGGGGGATTAAATTTCTTTTAGGTTTTGTTTGTATGTAAAAGTAATAATCTTATGAGTTTGCATCACCTTTGGGGGGAGAGAGAGAGAGAGAGAGAGAGAGAGAGAGAGAGAGAGAGAGAGAGGGGGATTTTCTCTTAGAACTTTTTTGCACATTCGGTTCAACATGTAAATATTTAACTCAAACGGTCCAACTATTGGGTGGAGGGGCTCACAAGTATATTGGATAGGAGTGTAAATGGGCTGGTTCGGTCACGGTTTTGGTCCTATGTGTAACACCCTGGGTTTGCCAGGTTGTTAAATTACTTACTTATGCTTTGATTTGGGCAAGTGAAGGAAATTCAAGGGACTAGTAGGGGTATTTTGGTAATTCTCCCTCATGTCCATAAAGGTAAATAAGTTTTATTTACTATTGGTTATTGCTACTCTTAGGTTTATAGATTATAGAAATAAGGCTTGAATGATTGAACAATCATGAAATAAGAAAGATGTATAAATATAAATATGCATGTATTATTATTGGCTTATTTGAGAATGAATATGAAGTACATAAATGATTTTATATGCTAAAAGATTATGTGATATCACATTCTAGACTACTTGTTATTTTTAGAATCATAATGTAAGTATACCCTTAGGTCTAGAGTTCAACTTTCAAAGGAGACAAATAGAGAAAATTTATTTTGTATAAGTGTTTTATGTGTAGGACCCACAAGAGGTGGTTGATATCTATTGGTTGGAGATGTCTAAATTGGTTTTTAAATTGGGATGGCATGAGTAAAAATTTAAATTGAGGAAGTGGACGCTTTGGTCCCTAAATAAAAGGGTACCTAAAATAAAAAAAAAGAGAATTATGTGCATGTGTTGGAAATAGAATTAAAAGGGCTTATTTGACATTTTACTTTTAAGGATACCCTATAGGTATGGGCTGAGTTTACATGCATTGGGTAAACTATAGGGGTAAGGTAGACATTTCGTAAAATAAAGAATATTTTGATTTAGAAAAAAATAAAGGAAATGCATAAAAGAAATTAAAATTCATTTCTAACTTTATTGACTTAGGACTGGAAATGTAGGAGAGCTTGGGAGAAGTTCTAGAGTTGGTTTGTAAAGAGCTTTTCTCAATTTCTAGTCTTGGTTGATGATTGTGTGTGTGTGACTTTGAGTTGGGAAAAGAGAGTGAGGATTCTTAGTGTGTAGAGGCAAAAATTTCCGTAAGACTAAGTGTGGGAAGAGGAGAAGAGAATATTAGTTGTAGCAAGGAGATTTGGAACATGCAAACTAAGAAAGGTTATAGAAATTAGGTGTTTTAGTTGTACTTTTTCATTGATCAGCTTATTGGAGTTCAAGGTCAGCTCTAAATACTTTGCTAAAGTAATGGATGGTTTGCATGTTTAAATCAAGGTTAATAAAAATGAAGTTTTGAGGTTGTGTAGTGATCCTAAGGTTAGAGATGATGAACAGTAACTTTGTTCATTAAATCTCTAGCAAGGAAGCTTTAATGAATAATGCATGCATAAGAAATTGTGGGGAAATGATTTATATAAGTATTAGATACTTGTCAAGGTTTTATCAGAGGTTAATAGATGGCCTATGGGTGTTTGATTGTAGAAGTGATGAGAAAAAGATGAGAAATGGGGTTAGTTGCAGACATTTTTTTATTTTTGCTAACAAATCTTGTGTAAGAACACATGAGATGGATGTTCGAAGCATAGAGATGAATACAATACATTTAGACATAGCGAGATACATTTTCAGGTGATTTAAAAGTACTTTGTGGAGGTCCAAAACCAAAGAACTGAAAAATGGTCATAATAAAGCTCATTTTCAAGCTTCTGTTGTCATGCGGCTAGTCGCGTGCGGCTGGTCATCAGCGCACCACCCCTTTGACAGTAAAGTTTGCTGCTTTGTGGGGTTTTTCTATCCAAACCCTTGGGAGATGCTTAGGGGATGTTTTTGAGAATGTGTTGGGGATCTTTTAGGAGATCTTAATGACTTTGTTATCTACCTAATGATTACCAAAATGCAATGATGTGCATAGGTGATATCAAAAGGTGATTTTTGGGACTTTTATCAAGAAGGAACAAAATTGAGCTATTCTTGGACATCCAAATTTGAATAGCTAAGTTGAGGTACTCTTTCCCCTATAGCAGACTATTATGTTTATGTTGAATGCTTGTTTGTACTAAGCTATGATGATTGGTGCTATGGTATATTGCTATGTACTTGTAACGTTATATGTTCAATGTTGTCTCGGTATTGGTATGTTTATGAAAAGAAGTGATAGTGTTGTAGAACATGTTATTAATGACTTGTGATATAATATGCTTATGTTCTAATGATAAATTGATGATATGATTTGGTGCAACATGAGATATGAATGGTGTGGTAGGTGTACATCTAAGTTAAGGATAATTCTAGAAATCATGAAAAAAATAAATGTTTTACAGAACCGATAACACACATGAAATAATTAAAAGGCATGAAAGACACCATTGGTTGAACAATAGTCATGTGTGTAATGCCACCAAGTAAGTCAGCCAATGGGGTATATAAAGGGCAATATACGTATTTAAACTCGGTGAACCCAAAGCATTATTTGTCATGTTCAAAGAAGTAAAATAAGATGATAATGACTAAGAAAGTTAAATTTGATATGGTACCAATGGTGTGGCAACAGTCTTATGTGTAATGCCACCAAGTGAGTTAGCCATTGGAATGTATTTGAGCAAGACACGCATCTGTACTTGGTGAGCTCCATACATAGAAAGGAATAATGGATAAAAGATACGGCCTAAAAGGCGATGAAAGAAAAGCTATTGGTGTAGCAACAGTCTTGTATGTGATGCCACTAAGTAAGTTAGCCAATGGGATGTTTTAAGCAAGACACGTATTTATACTCAGTGAGCTCATACACCATCTATGAATGAAAAATAAAAAACAAGGAATGGACAAGAAATGTAGTAAATCTGGTGATCCCAAAAGCCTATGTAGACATGAGAAATGTAAAATGCATAAGAAAATAAGGAAAATGTGTTTTGCTTAATATAATGACTTTGATGTGTTGATTATATAACAAATGTGAATGTAACAACACTAGTTAGACATGTTTATTGATTTTCATATGATGTAATATTACAAGTGAATGTTTAATGATTTACTTGCAGCCTATGTATTATATGTGGCATGTTTGCATGTTAATCTGCCAGGATAGGTTTTCTTCACTGAGCTTTGGCTCACTCTTTCATATGTTGACATTGTTACAAATGACGATAGTGATGGAAAAGATGAGATTGTTGCAATGTGAGAGACCATGTGGGATTTCATCACCCCTTAGTAGCTATGGACCTATATGATGTTTTTGTTTTTAATCTTTTTGTTTGTGGTTTTAATATTTTGTAATTAAAGAACTTGTAAGTTTTTGTACAGCCACTAGAAGTTGTTATGTATTAAGAAATTTGTTGAGATACTCTTTGGTGCTATGTTATGTGATGTAATGGAATGGTTTTCAATTAAGCGAAAAACTATATTAGATTTTCTATGCATGGTTATTTTGTGGGATATTTGAATAGCATGTTGGATCACCAATCTGTTAGTCCATGCCTGTAGTTGAGGATGTTACAGAGTTGACATTAGAGCAATAAATTTCTTGTCCATATATATTATAATTATAGTTAGACTGGTGGCTTAAGGAAAAACTATGCATATGCTACCTAAGGTAAAACTAGTTCAATAGGGATGTACATAAGCTGCTCAAATGACTATTGTTATGCTTTGTGAATTGATTTTATATTGCTAAGAATAAGAATGATTGTTTTCTTATTCTTATGTAAGACCCGCACTCCATGAACCCGATCTAATCCTTTAATTCATGTCATAACAGGTCTTCCAATCATCACCGGGCCAGACAGGACGAACGGATGACAACCAGGTACAAAACGGACCCATGTATGATAATTATTTCATACTGGTCGATGGTACCAGTTGACCGGTATGTCTATGCAGGCAGACTGCTTAGATCCGGAACCTGATTTTTACAGGTCTCACTTTCCAAATATCGAACCCGTCCTAATGTAAGGGAACTTCCTAAACTCAATCCTAGTCTATTTAACGACCCCTAAACCTTCTTAAATCTCTTTCATTGATCATCACAAACCCTAAAGAGGAGAAAGAGATCGAAGAAGGAGAAAGAGCTAAGGAAGGAGGGAGAGGAGCCTCCGTTGCCGTTGAACGAAGAACACCCTACTGCGAACCAACGGCAAGTGCTTGAACCTTCCTCTAAGTTAAGTGTTATAGAAGATTAGTCATGAATGGATCAATACTATGCAAGGTGAGGTATTGATCTAAACCTTTAAATTTGCCATCAAACCCTAATACAGTCGGTAACCCTAGATTCAAGTTCTAGGTTGAGGATCATTGAAACTAGGACTTGATTGGAGTATGAAACAACTATAACTCATTGCTCAGACCTAGAATGTATAGGAGAAACCCTAGAATCAATAGGGGGTAATCGAAGGAAGGTGAGAACCGCGTTCATAGTCTTACAGAGGCATACCGGTCGACCATACCAGTGGCACCATATGCGATCGGTACTATGACCAGTACCTCTGGGGACTGGTCTGTGGGGGATTGGTCGACCATACCAGTCTCACCTTTCCTCACAGTACCATGACCGGTACCTGCGATCAGTTTTCACTGTGAGCAGTGTTTTTGACCCAGTTGGTTTTCCGACCAACGTAAACCCTAAAAAAAAAATTCTAATTCAATCCTAACATCATGTAGGACCCTGTGTTAGCAAGTTTGGATTCTGTGACGTCGAGCAAGCTAGCAATCGAGCATCATGTAAGGGAATCGGACCAAAACCCTAATAACTTAATAACAGTAAAACGTTGTTAAAAATTATGATTCTATGGAATGGTGTTTGTGCATACTCGCATGTCATCTTTACTTTCAGTTATTATATTGTTCATGCATACTCGCTATGCTAAGATGTGACTGTTAGGCATGTAATTGTTTTTGTTGGTGTGTGGAATGAGAAGGGCCTGGGGTCTGGGATCATTCCTCACAGTAGCACCTTTTCGTATCGTTTTTATCTAGCATGCTTGGTGCGGGTAGGGTATCAGGGGGAGGAAGTGACACTGTGGTGTCTCGCCTAGGCATTAGACTCTAGCTCTATCTCTATGCCATAGAGAGCTATGCTGGGATAGGGCCTACTATGATGACATATAGGATTGGTTAGTTGTGAGCCCAGTTTGCAAGCCCTCGCCAATAGGGGCTTACGTATTGGTATGGGTAGGGCATCAGGGGAAGTGTTGTCAGTGTTTGATCCGGATGCTTTAGCTCTATCTCTATTCCATGGTGGGTGCATGTGGGACGACAGTGGTATTTGATACATTGGGCAGCTTACACACTCGTGTATAGAGGTGTGGTGGCCGCCAATCCTTTCTATAGTACATTGCAAACTCAAAACCAGACCACAATGTGAATGTTACTCATGCATGTTGTTTATTGCATTGTCTGATTTTCTTACTGAGCTAAGTTGTGAGCTCACCCTTGTGTATACACTATTTTTAGATGTGGATGTAGGTTACACTGTGGAGGACTACGCGGATGTTCCAATATATGGAAGAGTTGCTGCACTGGAAATGCAAGCAGGGGAGGATGAGCATGACGCTTCATGCGAGTGCCCTTTCTGTATACCTTTAGGATATTGGATTCGTTTATTTATTTTTTTTCATTTTTGGTCATATTTACAAATAATGTAAGGATAATTATTTATGTTTTGGTGTTCGAATAATTGGATATTTTATTTAAATTATCAATAGAGAACTCAGATCTTTTAGTTTAAGACTTCCGATGTATTTTATTATATTCTGATTATGGTTATGTGCAATGGTTTGTATGAGTGGACACGGTCTTATTGAGATCCTAGTGTGAACCATTGGTTCAGTGACAGTTCACTTACACTTCTGGTTCAGCAAGAATTGAGGTGTGACAACTTAGTATCAGAGCACTAAGGCTCTATCCAATAGACCATATTTGCACCTAATAGAGTCAATGAACTGAGATAGGAATAATTAAAAGCTTTAATAAAAATGCACTTTAAACACTTGTTTGATGCCTGAGACTAAATATTAAAGAGCATAATATACTTCTAAAGGTGGAATTAATAAATAGACATGCTCTAGTGAGGAAACCATAGTGAGAAGCAGAATGATCATAAATTACCATAACAAGTAAGAAAAAAATTATATAAACATAAAACAACCAAAGAGTAAAAAGTTAACTGTGTTACAGCCACAAGCCGGACAGTTACCCTGTTATATAAAAACCATACTGAGTGGAGAGAAAAATAAAGTGACCAATCATGGGGTTGGGGACACAGGAGGAATGGGGTCAGAAATGTCATAGTCACGCTCATATGCAACCCTGAGCCAGTATACTTGCTCCTGCGTGACTCTGAGGCTACGAGATAGGAACCCTAGGTCACGGTTCATCTCGTACTGGGCATCCCAAATCTCCATAAACATACCCATCATGGTATCGGGAGGAGGCTAGGATGGTCCCGCTACAGGTATGGGCTGCGGTTCTGGTGCAGGGACGTCCTCCATTTGATCATCATCATCCCCTGCCTCTTCTGCATGAGCCGCATTGGCTACTGCTGCTGCTGCTGCCACTGCTGCTACCCTCCTAAGCAGATGAGGACAAGCCTCTAACTCCTCATCACTGATTGTTAGATTGTCCATCCTCATCTAGACAATGGCATCCCAGTCAATGTCTGATGTCATAGTGTCCTCGACTGCAATCTCATCCCTCATGTCCACTCGTAAGCGCTGCAGGAGTGTAGTGATAAGCCGACCATAAGGAAGGTTGCTTATCTGATCAAGCATGGTAGCCTGACATATGGTCTTGATGATAATGTAAGGAAGATAGACCCGCTCCATAGTGCAAACACAGTAAGTCAGGTACTGGGTGAGCTGAGATAACTCACTGTAGTGGCCACTCTAAGGAACAATGTCATGTTGGATGATGCGGCAATATACTCGAGGAACAAGTCTCAAATTGGTAACTTTCATGGGCGCCCCTAGGTTAAGGATATGCTCTGAAACCTCCAGGCGTAGATCATCAGTAAAGAAGCCCTTTATTTTGGGAGCGCAGTAAACCAAGTCACCATCATTTGAAATCCCCAAGAGGTCAGCGAGCTGGTGAGTGTCGAAGGACATGGGGACACCTTTGACAAAGCTGGTTAGGCGGAGGTCCCTACCATGGCTGAAGTTGTTAACATTCCCCTCAACCTCCAGGTTAGCGTAGATACTGCACCAAAGGCTGCTTCAACCTCAAATCGTTGTAGCTGCTCCAGGTTTACACATCACCTAGATTCTATGTTCTTCTCTCCAAACTAGGGAAAACAAGCTTGAGCTGCCACAGAATGAAACCACTGCTCATCAAACGGTGGAACAGGCATGTGCGGATGGTTCATGCTAGGAGCGTTTACAAGTTTACTAGCACCCCGACGTGGAGAGATTATGAACTACAGATCAAAGACAAAACAATGAGAATTTGGTTAGAAGTTCTGAAATTTTGGTACATAACAACAGTAATTGAAGCAAAAGCCTCAAACTCACCGAAAATTTGGGGAGGAAGACTTATGTAACAATCTAACATCATATGGAAACCAAGCAATCATAAAACAAGCAAGAAATTCAATAATTTTCAGAAAAATCGATTTTTGACCAAAATCTAGGTCAAAAATCCCAAAATTTCAATTTTGAGAGAATGTCATGGTGGAGCCCGAATGAGGGATGATAGGGATAGGACACCAATGAGAAATGGTGGAGAAGGGCAGAGTTACAGAGCACCAACAAATTTTCCAGGCCCTCCTCAAACTAACTCTGTAACTATTGTGACGAATCTGGTTTAACAGATGGAAGCTCAATAAAAGGTGTTCTTAAATGAGATGCTGAAGATGTTCAGGCCATTGGGATATGTCCCTACAGAGTGTACGCCTGAGTCTGGAGGAAATAACACCACACAGCCAATGGATGGTGGTACTGGGCCGATGGGCCAAGGACAGAATCTACAACCACCACACCAATTTCCAACGTCGTCTTCCTATCAAGTGATCTATCCGTACCCACCACCATGGTATGGAACAAATGCATAGGGGCAGAATGAACTAAGCCGAGCGGTGGATAGGTTTTTGAAATTGAAACCCCCTACCTTCAAAGGAAAGCCAGGAAAACCACTATGGCCTGCACAGTGGGTTGCTGAGATGGAGAAGAACTTCCATCGATGACTTGCACGGAGGATGAGAAGGTGCTATTTGCTATGCACATGCTCAAGGAAGATGTTAATGCCTGATGGAATTCTACCCGAACATACTTAGAGACAAAGCACACTCAGATCACTTGGGAAATATTATAGGGAGCCTTCTTTGATAAGTACATTCCGAAGAGCTTTCGTGATCAAATGGAGAAGGAATTCCTTAACTTGCAATAATCTCAGTTGACTGTTGATGCATATCAGTAGAGGTACGAAGAGCTATTTTTCTTCGCTCCAGCAAGCATGCAAGAGGAGGAAACCAAGACCCGTAGGTTCACCATGGGATTGCGAGGAGGTATCCGAGAGCACAACTTGGGTTTGGAGAAGAAGGTGTATAATGAGGCTATGCAGATTCCTAGGGTGATTGAATCAAGCCAAAGAGACAGCTTCTTCGCTCAAAATAGGGGACTGAAGAGGCCTACTACTGAGACTTCAGTTGGAGGGAATACTAAACCATTCCACCCATATAGGGCTCAGTCTGCTATGGTGCTAGCAAGGAATACTACTGCACCACTACCATCACAAGTAGCTGGACAAAATCCAAAAATCAAATGTTTCAACTGGCAACAGTTGGACCATTATGCAAAGACCTGTACTCACCTTGAAAGCAATTGCCACAGCAGGGGAAGATATTTGCAATCACCACTGAAGAGGCAGCCGCATCACCTGATGTGGTTGCTGGTATGATTCTGTCCCTTACTATTTTGCTTACTGTTTTATTATGTGTGAGCATGTAGAACTAAGGGAGAAGTAAATTTCCGAAACTGTAGATATAACTGGTGTATCCGCCAGAGTACTCTTCGATTCTAGGGCTACACACTCCTTTGTTTCTATGTCTTTTGGTAAGCCAATGGAATTATCTGTCAAGTCCTTAACCCCAAGCTTGATAGTTCACCCTCCGTTGGGAGTAGAAGTGGCGTTGAATGAATGCTACGGGCCGTGTATAGTTAGTATTGAGGGGTAAAACCTAGAAGCAAATCTAGTTCAACTCGAGATGGCAAACTTTGACATCATCTTGGGAATGGATTGGCTAGGCCATCATTCAGCTAGCTTATTATGTGGTGAAAGAAAACTTATTTTTAAAGTTGATAAGGGAAAGGAGTTTAGCTTCACTGGAACCAAATTACCTAGGAAGCGGAAGCTGATCCTCTCTGCCCTAAAAGCTAAAAGATGCTTAGAGAATGAAGGAGTGTGGTACTTAGTGTCTGTGATCGACATCATTATAGAGGTGGCAAAGATGAAAGATCTAGAAGTGGTACGAGAGTTGTTAGATGTATTTCTAGAGGATCTACCAGGTCTACCACTAGACAGGGCTACAAAGTTCATGATAGGCCTCATGCAGGGTCAGCGCGGCTGTCTAAGGCACCGTACAGGATGGCCCCTACGGAATTAATAGAGTTGAAGACCTAGTTACAAGAGCTACTAGATAAGGGTTTCATAGGACCAAGCATATCGCCATGGGGAGCACCTGTATTGTTCGTAAAGAAGAAGGATGGTAGTGTACAACTATGTATCGACTACCGAGAGTTGAACAAGTTAACCATCGTGAACCGATATCCTTTGCCTAGGATCGATGATCAGTTTGATCAGTTGCAGGGTACAAAGGTTTTCTCGAAGATTGATCTTAGATCAGGGTATCATAAATTAAAGATCAAGGCAGTAGAGATTCTGAAGACTGCTTTCAGAACAAGGTATGGGCATTATGAGTTATTGATAATGTCGTTCGGGTTAACTAACGCTCCAGCGACGTTCATGGAACTGATGAACCAAGTGTTTCATGACATGTTGGACACTTTGGTCATCGTATTCATTGACGACATCTTGGTCTACTCAAAGGATAGGGAGGCTCATGCAACACACTTAAGAGTAGCCCTACAATGACTGAGAAGAGAGAAGCTTTACACCAAGTTCAAGAAATCCGAATTTTGGATGAAGGAAGTGGCCTTCTTGGGTCATGTAGTATTTGTAGATGGTATCAAGGTAAATCCAAGCAAGATCGCAGCTATAGTAGGATGGGATGCACCGAAATCAGTTGCAGAGATTCGTAGTTTCCTTGGATTGGCTGGTTACTATAGAAGATTCGTGGAAGACCACTCAAGAATAGCCGTTCCACATACTAGACTAACCAAGAAACGGAGAAAAGTTCATATGGATAGATGAGTGTGAGAAGTGCTATCAGACTCTGAAGTCAAGACTAGTCTCTGCACCTATCTTGACCATCCCAGCACCAGGCTTCCCGTTTACCCTATATACGGATGCCTCAGGGTTGGGTCTTGGTTGTGTGTTGATTTAAGGAGAACAGGTTATTGCCTATGCATCAAGACAGTTGAAAAACTATCCTACGCATGGTCTGGAGTTAGCATCGGTCATTCACGCAATCAATACTTGGAGGCACTACCGTTATGGTGAAATGTTTCAGATTAAGTCGGATCACAAGAGTTTAACTTACCTTTTCACTCAGAAGGACCTGAATATGAGATAGAGGAGATGGCTGGAACTATTAAAAGATTATGATTGTGATAGTTAGTACCATCCGGGTAAGGTAAACGTCGTAGCTGACGCCTAAGTAGAAAGTGGGCATTGAAACCAGAGGCAGGGCCCTGTACCAATGCTGCATTGTGTGCTGCAGTCGCGGGCTCAATAGAGAATGACAAAGAGTATATATTAGAGACTGCAGGAGATCCAGTGGAACAGGGCCTAATTCATAAGTTCACATTGATGTTCGTAGCTTTGAAGATCTCATCGGATCTCATAAACAAGGTCAAAGTAGCAATCCTACAGGATCCACACCTCAAGACTATGCAAGAAGATCTAGAGAAGTGTAAAAGCAACCCTGATTTTACCTTGGATTCAGACAAGGTACTCAGGTATCGTGGACGATTATGTATACTTGAGAGTGAGAACTCAAATATAAAACTATGACATAAGCTCATTATACCCCATATTCGGTACATCCAGGAACCACTAAGATGTACCATGATTTAAGAAGATTATATTGATAGAGGGATATGAAAGCTGATGTAGCTCGATTCGTATTCCAATGTCTAAATTACCAGCAAGTGAAAGCAGAAAGACAGAGACCCACAAGTTTTCTACAACCACTATCGGAGCCAGCATGGAAGTGGGATTGTATCATAATAGATTTCATCACTGGCCTACCCTTGACAACAAGATCGATGGGATGCAGTTTGGGTTATAGTCGATCGACTTACCAAGACAGCTCAATTCATCACTGTCAGACCTCAATATACCATGGAGAAGCTGGCCAAGCTATATGTGGATAACATAGTCAGACTTCATGGCGTCCCGAAGAGTATAGTATCTGATAGAGATCCCAGTTTTACATCAAATTTCTGGGAAGGATTACAGAAAGCCATGGGAACCAAGTTGAAGTCTAGTACAACTTTTCATCCTCAGACAGATGGGCAGTCAGAAAGAAATATTTAAATCTTAGAAGATATGCTCCGAGCGTGTGCCCAAGATTTCAAAGGAGCTTGGGACGAGAAGCTATCGCTCATTGAGTTTGCGTATAAAATAGTTAGCAGGTTATGAGCCAAATGGCTCCATATGAGGTACTATATGGGAAGAAATATCGTACACTTCTGTTATGAAAAGATGTGGGTGAGAGAAGGATTGTAGGACCGGAGTTCGTCGAAGAAACTTGTCGAGTGATTGATCAAATTAAGAAAAGAGTGAAGACAGCTCAAGTTCGACAAAAACATTATGCAGAAAACCGACGTCAAGATCTGGAGTTTGTAGTGGGTGATAAGGTGTTCTTGAAGATATCAGCTATGCAAGGTCTAAAACGGTTTGGTAAGAAGGGAAAGCTATGCCCCAGGTATGTGGGACCATATGAGAATTTGACCAGACATGGTAATGTGGCATATCAACTGGCTCTACCACCATCCATGACAAGTATTCATGATGTGTTCCATGTTTCTTTATTGAAGAAGTAAGTCAAGGATCCATCGCACATCTTGACAGCAGACCCACTAGACTTGACAGAGGACTTGACATTTGAAGTGGTACCTGTGATGCTCACAAGCCAAAATGTACAACATCTTCGAAGCAAAGATATCCATTATGTGAAAGTGCATTGGAAAAGTCAAGATGTAGAAGAAATCACTTGGGAGGAAGAGCACGCGATGCGAAAGGAATACCTTAACCTTTTCAATGAACAAGGTATGAACAAATTTTGGGCCTCAAAATTTATTTTAAGGGTGGGGGAGTTGTGAAACCTATATGAAAATTTCAGGGACAAAATTTCTTTTATGGGGGGGGAGTTGTAAGACCCACACTCCATGAACCCGATTTACACCGTTAATTCATGTCGTAACAGGTCTTCCAATCATCACTGGGCCAGACTGGATAAACGGATGACAACCAGGTATGAAACGGACCCATGTATGATAATTATTTCATACCGGTCGATGGTACCGATCGATCGGTATGTCTGCGCAGGCAGACTGCTTAGATCCGGAACCGGATCTCTACAGGTCCCACTTTCCAAATATCGAACCCTAGAACTTTCCTAACGTAAGGGGACTTCCTAAACTCAATCCTAGTCTATTTAAGCACCCTAAACTTCCTTAAATCTCTTTCATTGATCCTCACAAACCCTAGAGAGGAGAAAGAGATCGAAGAAGGAGAAAGAGCCAAGGAAGGAGGGAGAGGAGCCTCCATTGTCATTGGACGAAGAACACCCTACTGCGAACCAACGGTTAGTGCATGAACCTTCCTCTAAGTTAGGTTTTATAGAAGATTAGGCATGAATGGATCAATACCATGTAAGGCGAGGTATTATCTAAACCTTTAAATTTGCCATCAAAGCCTAGTACAGTCGATAACCCTATATTCAAGTTCTAGGTTGAGGATCATCAAAACTAGGACTTGAATAGATATGAAACAACTAAAACTCGTTGCTTATACCTAGAATGTATAGGAGAAACCCTAGAATCATTAGGGGGTGACCGACGAAAAGTGAAAACCGCATTGATGGTCCTCCGGAGGCATACCGGTCGACCATACTGGTCGCACCCTATGCGATCGGTACTACGACCGGCACCTCTCGAGGACTGGTCTGTGGGGGACCGGTCGACCATACCAGTCACACCTTTCCCCATAGTGTCGCGACTGGTACCTACGACCGGTACCTGCGACCGGTCTGCATTGTGAGGAGTGTTTTTGACCTAGTTAGTTTTTGGACCAACGTAAACCCTAAGAAAATTATTTTAATTCAACCCTAACATCGTGTAGGACTCTGTGTTAGCAAGTTTGGATTCTATGATGTGGAGCAAGCTAGCAATCAAGTGTTAGGTAAGGGAATCGGACCTAAACCCTAATAACTTAATAACAGTAAAACGTTGTTAATAATTATGATTCTATGGAATGGTGTTTGTGCATACTCGCATGTCATCTTTACTTTAAGTTATTATATTGTTCATGCATACTCGCTATGCTAAGATGTGACTATTAGGCATGTGATTATTTTCGTTGTTGTGTGGAATGGGAAGGGCCTAAGGTATGGGATCATTCCTCACATTAGCACCTTTTCGTATCGTTTCAATCTTAGCATGCTTGGTGCGAGTAGGGTATAAGGGGGAGGAAGTGATACTGTGGTCTCCGACCTGGGCATTAGACTCTAGCTCTATCTCTATGCCGTAGGGAGTTGTGTTGGGATAGGGCCTGCTGTAATGACATATTGGATTGGTTAGTTGGGAGTCCAGTTTGCAAGCCCTCGCCAATAGGGGCTTACGTTTTGGAATGGGTAAGGCATCAGGGGAAGTGTTGTCGGTGTTTGATCCAGATGCTTTAGCTCTATCTCTATTCTACGGTGGGTGCATGTGGGAAGACAGTGGTATTTGATCCATTGGGCGACTTCACACACTCATGTATACTGGTGTGGTGGCTGCCAATCCTTACTATAGCACATTGCGAAATCAAAACCAGACCATAATGTGAATGTGTTACTCATGCATGTTCTTTGTTGCATTGTCTGATTTTCTTACTGAGCTAAGTTGTGAGCTCACCCTTGTGTATACACTATTTTTAAATGTGAATGCAGGTTACACTGTGGGGGACTACGTGGATGCTCCAATATATGAAAGAGTTGATACCCTGGAAGTGCGAGCAGGGGAGGGCGAGCATGACGCTTCATGTAAGTGCCCTTTCTGTGTGTACCTTTAGGATATTGGATTCGTTTATTTTATTTTTTTTCTGTTGAATTTACAAATGATGTAAGGATAATTATTTACATTATGGTGTTTGAATATTGGATATTTTATTTAAATTATCAACAGAGAACTCAATTCATTTAGTTTAAGACTTTCGATGTATTTTATTTTATTCTAATTATGGTTATGTGCAATGGTTTGTATGAGTGGACACGGTCTTATTGAGATCCTGGTGTGAACTGTTGATTCAGTGATGGTTCACTCACACTTCTGGTTCAGGTGGAATGGGGGTGTGACAACTTGGTATCAGAGCACTTAAGCTTTGTCCAACAGACCATATTTGCACCTAACAAAGTCAATGAAATAAGATAGGAAGAATTAAAAGCTTTAATAAAAACGCACCTTAAGCACTTGTTTGATGCCTGAGGCTAAATATTAAAGAGCATAATGTACTTCTAAAGGTGGAATTAATAAATAGACATTCTCTAGTGAGGAAACCATAGTGACAAGCAGAATGATCATAAATTACCATAACAAGTATGAAGAAAATTATATAAACATAAAACATCCAAAGAGTAAAAGGTTAATTGTGCTACAGGGTATAGTACACAAGCTGGACAGTTACCTTGCTATATAAAAACCATACTGAGTGGAGAGAAAATTAAAGTGACCTATCATCGGGTTGGGGGCAAAGGAGGAATGGAGTCAGCAATGTCATAGTCATGCTCATATGCGACCCCGAGCCAATGTACCTGCTCCTGGGTGACTCTGAGGCTGGGAGAAAGACGCCCTAGGTCACGGTTCATCTCGAGTTGGGCATCCCGAATCTCCATAAACATACCCATCACGGTATCGAGAGGCTGGGATGGTCCGCTGTAGGTATGGGCTGCAGTTCCGATGCAGGAACATCCTCCATCTGATCATCCAGCCTCTTCTGCATGAGCCGCATTGGCTGCTGCTGTTGTTGCTGCTGCTGCTACTACCCTCCTAAGCGGACGAGGACAAGCCTGTAACTCCTCATCACTAATTGTTAGATTATCCATCCTCATCTGGACAATGGCATCCCAATTAATGTCTGATGTCATAGTGTCCTCGACCGCAACCTCATCCCTCATGTCCACTCGTAAGCGCTGCAGGAGTGTCATGATAAGCCGGCCATAAGGAAGGTTGCTTATCTGATCGGGCATGGTAGCCTGACGCATGGTCCTGATGATAATGTAAAGAAGAGTGACCCGCACCTTAGTGCAGACACAGTAAGTCAGGTACTGGGTGAGCTGAGATAACTTACTGTAGTGGGCACTCTGAGGAACAATGTCATGTTGGATGATACGGCAATATACTCAAGGAACAGGTCTCAAACTGGCAGCTTTCATGGGCACCCCTAGGTTAAGGATCTACTCTGAAAACTCCTGGTGCAAATCATCAGTAAAGAAGTCCTTCATTTTGAGAGCGTAGTAAACCATGTCACCATCAATTGGAATCCCCAAGAGGTCAGCGAGCTGGTGAGTGTCAAAGGATATGGAGACACCTTTGACAAAGCTGGTTAGGCGGAGGTCCCTACCATGGCTGAAGTCATTAACATTCCCCTCGACCTCCAGGTTAGCGTAGAAGTGCTTGACTAGGTTGGATCGGGTAGTCATTGTGTAAGTAATAACGGGTAACCACCCAAGTGCACCAAAGGCTGCTTCAACATCAAATCATTGTAGCTGCTCCAAGTTTACACATCGCCCAGATTCTATGTTCTTCTCTTCAATGCAGGGAGAATGGGCTTGAGCCACCGTAGAACGAAACCACCGCTCATCAAATGGCAGAACCGGCGGGTGTGGACAGTTCATGCCTGGAGCGTATGCATGTTTACTAGCACCCCAACGTTGAGACATTATGAACTAAAAAACAAAGACAAAACAATGAGAATTTGGTTAGAATTTCTGAAATTTTGGCAGCATAACGACAGTAATTGAAGCAAAAGCCTTGAACTCACCCAAAATCTGGGGAGGAGGACTTACGTAACAATCTAACATCATATGGAAACCAAGCAATCGTCAAACAAGCAAGAAATTCAATAATTTCCAGAAAAATCATTTTTTGACCAAAACCTAGGTCAAAAATCCTAAAATTTCGATTTTGAGAGAACCACACGATGGAACCCCAATGTGGGATGGTGGGGACAGGACACCAATGAGAAATGGTGGAAAAGGGCAGAGTCATCGAGCTCCAACAAATTTTCCAAGCCCTCCTCACACTGACTCTCTGACTATTGTGGTGAATCTTGTTTATCAGATGGAAGCTCAGCAGAAAATGTTTTGAAATGAGATGCTGAAGGTGTTCAGGCCACCGGGATATGTCCCTATAGAATGTATGCCTGAGTCTAGGGGAAATAACACCACACTGCATATGGATGGTAGTACTGGGCCGATGGGTCAAGGACATAATCTACAACCACCACACCAGATTTCAACGTCGTTTGCCTATCAGGGATCTGTCTGTACCCACCTCCATGTTATGGAACAAATGCACAGGGGCAGAATGACTTAAGCCAAGTGGTGGATAGGTTTTTGAAATTGAAACCCCCTACCTTCACAGGGAAACCAGGAAAACCACTATGGCCTGCACAGTGGGTTGCTGAGATGGAGAAGAACTTCCGTCTGATGACTTGCATGGAGGATGAGAAAGTACTATTCGCTACGTACATGCTCAAGGAAGATGCTAATGCCTAGTGGAATTCTACCCAGACCTACTTGGAGACAAAGCACACTCAGATCAGATGGAAAAATATTCGAGGGAGCCTTCTTTGATAAGTACTTTCTGAAGAGCTTTCGTAATCTAATGGAGAAGGAATTCCTTAACCTGCAACAATCCCAGTTGACTGTTGATGCATATCAGTAGAGGTACGAAGAGCTGTTTTTCTTCGCTCTAGCAAGCATGAAAGAGGAGGTAACCAAGACCCATAGGTTCACCATGGGATTTCAAGGAAGTATCCGAGAGCACGTCTTGGGTTTGGAGAAGAAGGTATATAATGAGGCTGTGCAGATTCTTAGGGTGATTGAATCAAGCCAAAGAGACAGCTTCTTCGCTTAAAACAGGGGACTGAAGAGGCCTGCTACTGAGACTTCGG
Source organism: Protea cynaroides (assembly GCA_028583415.1). Taxonomy (NCBI): domain Eukaryota; kingdom Viridiplantae; phylum Streptophyta; class Magnoliopsida; order Proteales; family Proteaceae; genus Protea; species Protea cynaroides. The sequence continues at coordinate 6,143,617 of CM053267.1, read as the reverse complement.
CTAGAGGGAATACTAAACCATTCCGCCTATACAGGGCTCAGTTACTATGGTGCTAGCAAGGAATACTACTGCACCACCACCATCACAGGTAGCTGGACAAATCCCAAACATCAATGTTTCAACTGCCAACAGTTGGGCCATTATGCAAAGACCTGTACTCTACCTAGAAAGCAATTGTCACAGCAAGGGAAGATATTTGCAGTCACCACTAAAGAGGCATCTGCATCACCTGATGTGGTTACTGGTATAATTCTGTCCCTTACTATTTTGCTTACTGTTTTGTTATGTATGAGCATGTAGAACTAAGGGAGATGTAAATTTCAGAAACTGTAAATATAGCTGGTGTACCTGCCAGAGTACTCTTCGACTCTAGGGCTACACACTCCTTTGTTTCTATGTCTTTTGGGAAGCAAATGGAATTACCTGTCAAGTCCTTAACCCCAAGCTTGATGTTTGCTCTACGTTGGGAGTAGAAGTGACATTGAATGAATGCTATGGGCCATGTACAGTTATTATTGAGGGGTTAAACCTATAAGCAAATCTGGTTCAACTCGAGATGGCAGACTTTGACATCATCTTGGGAATGGATTGGCTAGGCCATGATTCAGCTAGCTTATTATGTGGCGAAAGAAAACTTATTTTTAAAGATGATAAGGAAAAGGAGTTTAGCTTCACTGGAACCAAATTACCTAGGAAGCGGAAGCTGATCCTCTCTGCCCTAAAAGCTAAAAGATGCTTAGAGAAGGGAGGAGTGTGGTACTCAGTGTCTGTGGTCGACATCACTACAAAGGTGCCAAAGATGAAAGATCTCGAAGAGGTACGAGAGTTTCCAGATGTATTTCCAGAGGATCTACTAGGTCTACCTCTAGATAGGGCTACAGAGTTCGTGATAGGCCTCATGCCAGGGTCGGCGCGGGTGTCTAAGGCACCGTACAGGATGGCCCCTACAGAAATAAAAGAGTTGAAGACCTAGTTATAGGAGCTACTAGATAAGGGTTTCATACGACCAAGCATATCGATGGTAGCGTACGACTATGTATCGACTACCCAGAGTTCAACAAGTTAACCATCGTGAACCGATATCCTTTGCCTAGGATTGATGATCTGTTCGATCAGTTGCAGGGTGCAAAGGTTTTCTCGAAGATTGATCTTTGATCAGGGTATCACCAATTGAAGATCAAGTCAGCAGATATTCTGAAGACTGCTTTCAGAACACGGTATGGGCATTATGAATTCCTAGTAATGTCGTTCGGGTTAACTAACGCTCCAGCGTCGTTCATGGAACTGATGAACCGAGTGTTTCATGACATGTTGGACACTTCGGTCATCGTATTCATTGACGACATCTTGGTCTACTCAAAGGATAGGGACGCTCATGCAATGCACTTGAGAGTAGCCCTACAATGACTGAGAAGGGAGAAGCTTTACACCAAGTTCAGGAAATGGGAATTTTGGCTGAAGGAAGTGGCCTTCTTGGGTCACGTAGTATCTGCAGACGGTATCAAGGTAGATCCAAGCAAGATCGCAGCTATAAAAGGATGGGATGCACCGAAATCAGTTGCAAAGATTCGTAGTTTCCTTGGATTGGCTGGTTACTGTAGAAGATTCGTAGAAGACCACTCAAGAATAGCCGTTCCACATACTAGACTAACCAAGTAAAGGAGAAAAGTGTATTTGGACAGATGAGTGTGAGAAGTGCTTTCAGACTCTGAAGTCAAGACTAGTCTCTGCACATATCTTGACCATTCCAGCACCAGGCTTACTGTTTACCCTATATATGGAAGCCTCAGGATTGGGTCTTGGTTGTGTGTTGATTCAAGGAGAACAGGTGATCGCCTATGCATCAAGACAATTGAAAGAGCATGAGAAGAACTATCCTACGCATGATCCGGAATTAGCAGCAGTCGTTCACGCAATCAAGACTTGGAGGCACTACCTTTATGGTGAAGAGTTTCAGATTAAGTCGGATCACAAGAGTTTAACTTACCTTTTCATTCAGAATGACCTGAATATGAGACAGAAGGGATGGCTAGAACTATTAAAAGATTATGATTGTGACATCCAGTACCATCCGAGTAAGGTAAAGGTTGTAGCTAATTCCTTAAGCAGAAAGTGGGCATTGAAACCTGAGGCAGGGCCCAGTACCAACGCTGCATTGTGTGCTACAGTCATGGGATCAATAGAGAATGATAAAGAGTATATATTAGAGACTGCAGGAGATCCAGTAGAACAGGGCTTAATTCATAAGTTCACATTAATGTTCACAGCTCTGAAGATCTCATCGGATCTCATAGATGAGGTCAAAGTAGAAATCCTATAGGAACCACACCTCAAGACTATGCAAGAAGATCTAAAGAAGGGTAAAAGCAACCCTGATTTTACCTTAGATTCAGACAAGGTACTCAGGTATCGTGGACGATTATGTATACCTGAGAGTGAGAACTAAAAGATAGAATTATGATAAAATCTCATTATACCCCATATTTGGTACATCCAAGAAGCACCAAGATGTACCATGATTTAAGAAGATTATATTGGTAGAGGGGTATGAAAGCGGATGTAGCTTGGTTCGTATTCCAATGTCTAAATTTCCAGCAAGTGAAAGCAAAAAAATAGAGACCCGTAGGTTTTCTACAACCACTATCGGAGCCAGCATGGAAGTGGGATTGTATCACAATGGATTTCGTCACTGGCCTACCCTTGACACCAAGATCGGTGGATGCAGTTTGGGTTATAATCGATCGACTTACCAAGACAGCTCGATTCATCACTGTCAGACCTCAAAAACCATGGAGAAGCTGGCCAAGCTATATGTGGATAACGTAGTCAGACTTCATGGCGTCTCCGAGAGTATAGTATCTTACAGAGATCCCCGTTTTACATCAAAGTTCTGGAAAGGATTACAGAAAGCCATGATAACCAAGTTGAAGTTTTGTATAGCTTTTCATACTCAAACAGACAGGCAGTAAAAAAAAACTATTCAAATCTTAGAAGATATGCTCCGAGTGTGTGCCCTAGATTTCAAAGGAGCTTGGGACGAGAAGCTGTTACTCATCAAGTTTACGTATAACAATAGTTACCAGGCTAGGATCCAAATTGCTCCATACGAGGCATTATATGGGAGGAAATATCGTACACCTCAGTTATGGAATGAGGTGGAGAGAGAAGGATTATAGGACCTGAGTTCATCGAAGAAACTTGTCGAGTGATCGATCAAATTAAGGAAAGAGTGAAGACAGCTCAAGTTCGACAAAAGCATTATGTAGATAACCAACGTCGAGATCTGGAGTTTACAGTGGGTGATAAGGTGTTCTTGAAGATATCACCTGTGCGAGGTCAAAAACAGTTTGGTAAGAAGGGTAAGCTATGCCCTAGGTATGTGGGACCATACTAGAGTTTGACTAGACGTGCTAATGTGGCATATCAACTGGCTCTACCACCATCCATGTCAAACATTCATGATGTGTTCCATGTTTCTTTATTGAAGAAGTATGTCAGGGATCCATCGCCCATCTTGATAGAAGACCCACCGGACTTGACATTTGAAGTGGTACCTGTGATGCTCACAAGTCGAAAGGTACAACATCTCCGAAGCAAAGATATCCATTTTGTGAAAGTGCATTGGAAAAGACAAGATGTAGAAGAAATCACTTGGGAGGAAGAGAACGCGATGCGAAAGGAATACCCTAACCTTTTCGATGAAAAGGTACGAACAAATTTTGAGGCAGAAATTTATTTTAAGGGTAGGGGAGTTGTGAAACCTACATGCAAATTTTGGGGACGAAATTTCTTTTTTGGGTGTGGGAGTTGTAAGACCCACACTCCATGAACCCGATCTAGACATTTAATTCATGTGGTAACAGGTCTTCCAATCATCGACAGGACGAACGGATGACGTCCAGGTGCAAAACGGACCCATGTATGATAATTATTTCACACCGGTCGATGGTACTGGTCATTGGTACCGATCGACCGGTATGTCTGCACAGGCAGACTGCTTAGATCTAGAACCAGATCTCTACGGGTCCCACTTTCCAAATATCGAACCCTAGGACATTCCTAACGTAAGGGGACTTCATAAACTCAATCCTAGTCTATTTAAGGACCCCTAAACCTCCTTAAATCCCTTTTATTGATCCTCACAAACCCTATAGAGGAGAAAGAGATAGAAGAAGGAGAAAGTGCTAAGGAAGGTGGGAGAGGAGCCGCCGTTGTCGTTGGACGAAGAACACCCTACTGCGAACCAATGGAATGTGCTTGAACCTTCCTCTAATTTAAGCGTTATAGAAGATTAGTCATGAATGGATTAATACCATGCAAGGTGAGGTATTTATCTAAACCTTTAAATTTGTCGTCAAACCCTAATACAGTCGATAACCCTAGATTCAAGTTCTGGTTTGAGGATCATCGAAACTAGGACTTGAATGGAGTATGAAAAAACTATAACTCGTTGCTCAGACCTAGAATGTATGGGAGAAACCCTAGAATCAATAAGGGGTGACCGATGGAAGGTGAGAACCGCGTTGATGGTGTTCCGAAGGCATACCGATCACACCATATGCGACCAGTACTGCGACCGATAACTCTCGTAGACTGGTCTGTGGGGGACCAGTTGACCATAGCGGTCGCACCTTTCCCAACAGTGCCGCCACCGGTACCTGCGACTAGTACCTGCGATCGGTCTGCATTGTGAGGAGTGTTTTTTACCCAGTTGGTTTTTCGACCAACATAAGCCCTAAGAAAATTATTCTAATTCAATCCTAACATCGTGTAGGACCCTGTGTTAGCAAGTTTGGATTCTGTGATGTGGAGCAAGCTAACAATCAAGCGTCAGGTAAGGAAATTGGACCCAAACCCTAATAACTTAATAACAGTAAAACATTGTTATTAATTATGATTCTATGGAATGGTGTTTGTGTATACTCACATGTCATCTTTACTTTTAGTTATTATATTGTTCTTGCATACTCGCTATGCTAAGATGTAACTGTTAGGCATATGATTGTTTTCGTTGGTGTGTGGAATGGGAAGGGCCTGGGGTCTGGGATTATTCCTCACACTAGCACTTTTTCATATCGTTTCTATCTTAGCATGCTTGGTGCGGGTAGGGTATCAGGGGGAGGAAGTGGCACTGTGGTCTCTGGCCTGGGCATTAGACTCTAGCTTTATCTCTACGCCGTAGGGAGCTATGTTGGGATAGGGCCTACTGTAATGACATATAGGATTGGTTAGTTGCGAGCCCAGTTTGCAAGCCCTCGTCAATAAGGGCTTACGTATTGGTATGGGTAGGGCATCAGGGGAAGTGTTGTGGGTGTTTGATCCGAATGCTTTAGCTCTATCTTTATTCCATGGTGGGTGCATGTGCGACGACAGTGGTATTTGTTCTATTGGGTGGCTTCACAAACTCGTGTATAGAGGTGCGGTGGCCACCAATATTTTCTATAGCGCATTGCAAACTCAAAACCAGACCATAATGTGAATGTTACTCAGGCATGTTGTTTGTTGCATTGTCTGATTTTCTTACTGAGCAAAGTTGTGAGCTCACCCTTAGGTATACACTATTTTTAGATGTGGATGCAGATTACACTATGGAGGACTACATGGATGCTCCAATATATGGAAGAGTTGCTACCCTGGATGTGCAAGCAGGGGAGGACGAGCATGACGCTTTATGCGAGTGCCCTTTCTGCGTATACCTTTAGGATATTGGATTCGTTTAATTTATCTATTTTTGGTTCAATTTACAAATGATGTAAGGATAATTATTTACATTATGGTGTTTGAATAATTGGATTTTTTATTTAAATTATCAATAGAAAACTCAGTTCATTTAGTTTAAGAGTTTTGCTGTATTTTATTATATTCTGATCATGGTTATGTACAATGGTTTGTATGAGTGGACATGGTCTTATTGAGATCCTCGTGTGAACTGTTGGTTCAGTAACGGTTGACTCACACTTCTGGTTCAGTCGGAATTGGGGTGTGACAACTTGGTATCAGAGCACTTAGGCTCTGTCCAACAGACCATATTTGCACCTAACATAGTCAATGAACTGAGATAGGAAGAATTAAAAGCTTTAATAAAAATACACCTTAAGCACTTGTTTGATGCCTGAGACTAAATATTAAAGAGCATAATGTACTTCTAAAGGTGGAATTAATAAATACTCATGCTCTAGTGAGGAAACCATTGTGATAATCAGAATGATAATAAGTTACCATAACAAGTAAGAATAAAATTGTATAAACATAAAACATCCAAAGAGTAAAAAGATAATTGTGCTACAAGGTACAGTCCACAAGCCGGACAGTTACCCTGTTATATAAAAACCATACTTAGTGGAGAAAAAAATAAAGTGACCTATCATGGGGTTAGGGGCATAAGAGGAATGGGGTCAGCAATGTCATAGTCACGCTCATATGCGATCCTGAGCCAGTGTACCTGCTCCTGCGTGACTCTGAGGCTGCGAGAAAAGCACCCTAGGTCACTGTTCATCTCACGTTGGGCATCCCAAATCTCCATAAACATACCCATCACGATATCGAGAAGAGGCTGGGATGGTCCCGCTGTACGTATGGACTGCAGCTTCGGTGTAGGGACGTCCTCCATCTGATCATCATTATCCCCTCCCTCTTCTGAATGAGCCGCATTGGCTGCTACTGCTGCTGCTGCTGCCGCAGCTGCTACCCTTCTAAGCGGTCGAGGACGAGCCTCTAACTCCTCATCACTAATTTTCAGGTTGTCCATCCTCATCCAGACAATGGCATCCCAGTCAATGTCTGATGTCATAGTGTCCTCGACCACAATCTCATCCCTCATGTCCATTCGTAAGTGCTGCAGGAGTATAGTGATAAGCTAGCCATAAGGAAGGTTGCTTATCTGATCGGGCATGGTATCCTGACGCATGGTCCTGATGACAATGTAAGGAAGACAGACCCGCTCCCTAGTGCAGACACAGTAAGTCAGGTACTGGGTGAGCTGAGATAACTCACTATAGTGCCCACTTGGAGGAACAATGTCATGTTGGATGTTGCGGCAATATACTTGAGGAATAGGTCTCAAACTGGAAGCTTTCATGGGCACCCCTGGGTTAAGGATCTGCTCTAAAAGCTCCTGCGGCAGATCATCAATAAAGAAGCCCTTCATTTTGGGAGCACAGTAAACCAAGTCACCATCATTTGGAATCCCCAAGAGGTTAGTGAGCTGGTGAGTGTCGAAGGATATGGGGACACTTTTGACAAAGCTGGTTAGGCGGAGGTCCCTACCATGGCTGAAGTCGTTAACATTCCCCTCGACCTCCAGGTTAACTTAGAAGTGCTTGACTAGGTTGGGACGGGTAGTCACTGTGTAAATAATAACGGGTAACCACCCAAGTGCACCAAAGGCTGCTTCAACATCAAATCGTTGTAGCTGCTCTAGGATTACACATCGCCCAGATTTTATGTTCTTCTCTTCATTGCAGCGAAAATGGGCTTGAGCCACTGCAGAACGAAACCACCTCTCATCAAACGGCGGAACCGGCGGGTGCAAACGGTTCATGCCTGGAGCGTATGCATGTTTACCAGCACCCCGACGTTGAGACATTATGAACTACAAAACAAAGACAAAACAAAGAGAATTTGGTTAGAATTTCTAAAATTTCGACAGCATAACGACAATAATTGAAGAAAAAGCCTTGAACTCATCCAAAATCTGGGGAGGAGGACTTATGTAACAATCTAACATCATTTGGAAACCAAGTAATCATCAAACAAACAAGAAATTCAATAATTTCCAAAAAAATCGATTTTTGACCAAAACCTAGGTCAAAAATCCCAAAATTTCGATTTTGAGAGAACCATATGGTCGAACCCCAATGAGGGATGATAGGGATAGGACACCAATGAGAAATGGTGGAGAAGGACAGAGTCACAGAGCACCAACGAATTTGTCAGGCCCTCCTCACACTAACTCTGAGACTATGGTAATGAATCTGGTTTATCAGATGGAAGCTTAGCAGAAGGTGTTCATAAATGAGATGATGAAGATGTTAGGCCACCGGGATATGTCCCTACAGAAAGTACACCTGAGTCTGGGGGAAATAACACCACACTGCATATGGATGGTAGTACTGGGCCGATGGGCCAAGGACAGAATCTACAACCACCACACCAGATTCCAACGTCGTCTGCCTATCAGGGATCTATCCGTACCCACCACCATGTTATGGAACAAACGCACAAGGGTAGAATGACTTAAGCTGAGCAGTGGATAGGTTTTTAAAATTAAAACCCCCTACGTTCACAGGAAAACCAGGAAAACCACTATGGCATGCATAGTGGGTTGCTGAGATGGAGAAAAACTTTCGTCTAATGACTTGCACGGAGGATGAGAAGGTGCTCATTGCTACACACATGCTCAAGGAAGATGCTAATGCCTGGTGGAATTCTACCCAGACATACTTGGAGACAAAACACACTCTGGTCCCTTGGGAAATATTCAAGGAAGCCTTCTTTGATAAATACTTTCTGAAGAGCTTCGTGATCAAATGGAGGAGGAATTCCTTAACCTGCAATAATCCCAGTTGACTGTTGATGCATATCAGTAGAGGTACGAAGAGCTATTTTTCTTCGCTCCAGCAAGCATGCAAGAGGAAGAAACCAAGATCCGTAGGTTCACCATGGGATTACGAGGAAGTATCCGAGAGCACGTCTTGGGTTTGGAGAATAAGGTATATAACGAGGCTGTTCAGATTGCTAGGGTGATTGAATCAAGCCAAATAGACAACTTCTTCTCTCAAAACAGGGGAATGAAGAGGCCTGCTACTGAGACTTCGGGTGGAGGGAACACTAGACCATTCCGCCCATACAGGGCTCAGTCTGCTATGGTGTCAGCAAGGAATACTACTGCACCACCACCATCATAGGTAGCTGGACAAAACCCAAACGTCAAATGTTTCAACTGCCAATAGTTGGGCCATTATGCAAAGACCTGTAATCTACCTAGAAAGCAATTGCCACAGCAAGGGAAGATATTTGCAATCACCACTAAAGAAGCAGCCGCATCACCTGATGTGGTTATTGGTCTGATTCCATCCCTTACTATTTTGCTTACTGTTTTGTTATGTCTGAGCATGTAGAACTATGGGAGAAGTAAATTTTAGGAACTGTAGACATAGCTGGTGTACCCGCCAGAGTACGCATCGACTCTAGGGCTACACACTCTTTTGTTCTTATGTCTTTTGGGAAGCGAATGGAATTACCTGCCAAGTCCTTAACCCCAAGCTTGATAGTTCGCTCTCCGTTGGGAGTAGAAGTGGCATTAAATGAATGCTATGGGCCGTGTACAGTTAGTATTGAGGCGCAAAACCTAGAAGCTAATCTGGTTCAACTCGAGATGGCAGACTTTGACGTCATCTTGGGAATGGATTGGCTAGGCCATCATTCAGCTTGCTTATTATGTGTCGAAAAAAAACTTGTCTTTAAAGATGATAAGGGAAAGGAGTTTAGCTTCACTGGAAACAAATTATCTAGGAAGCGGAAGCTGATCCTCTCTGCCCTAAAAGCTAAAACAAGCTTAGAGAACGGAGGAGTGGGGTACATAATGCCTGTGGTCGACAATACTATAGAGGTGCTAAAGATGGAAGATCTAGATGTGATACGAGAGTTTCCAGATGTATTTCCAGAGGATCTATTAAGTCTACCTCTAGACAAGGCTACAATGTTCGTGATAGACCTCATTCCAGGGTTGGCACTGGTGTCTAAGGCATCATACAGGATGGCCCCAACAAAATTAAAAGAGTTAAAGACCTAGTTACAAGAGCTACTAGATAAGGGTTTCATATGACCAAGCATATCGCCATGGGGAGCACCTGTATTTTTTGTAAAGAAGAAGGACTGTAGCGTACGACAATGTATCGACTACCGAGAGATGAACAAGTTAACCATCAAGAACTGATATCCTTCGCCTAGGATCGATGATCTATTCGATCAGTTACAGAGTGCAAAGGTTTTCTCGAAGATTAATTTTAGATCAAGGTATCACCAATTCAAGATCAAGGTAACAAATATTCTGAAGACTGCTTTCAGAACAAGGTATGGATATTATGAGTTCCTGGTAATGTCGTTCGGGTTGACTAATGCTCCAGCGTCATTCATGGAACTGATGAACCGAGTGTTTCATGACATGTTGGACACTTCGGTCATTGTATTCATTGACGATATCTTGGTCTACTCAAAGGACAGGGAGGCTCATGCAACGTACTTGAGAGCGGCCCTGCAACGGTTGAGAAGGGAGAAGCCTTACGCCAAGTTCAAGAAATGTAAATTTTTGGCTGAAGGAAGTGGCCTTCTTGTGTCACGTAGTATCTGCAGACGGTATCAAGGTAGATCCAAGCAAGATCGTAGCTATAGTAGGATGAGATGCACCAAAATCAGTTGCAGAGATTCGTAGTTTCCTTAGATTAGCTGGTTACTGTAGAAGATTCTGGAAGACTACTCAAGAATCGCCATTCCACTTACCAGATTAACCAAGAAAAGAGAAAAGTTCATATAGACAGATTAGTGTGAGAAGTGCTTTCAGACTCTGAAGTCATGACTAGTCTCTGCCCCAATCTTGACCATCCAAGCACCAGGCCTACCGTTTACCCTATATACGGATGCTTCAGGGTTTGGTCTTGGATGTGTGTTAATGCAAGGAGAACAGGTGATTGCCTACGCATCAAGATAGTTGAAAGAGCATGAGAAGAACTATCCTATGCATGATCTGGAGTTAGCAACGGTCATTCATGCAATCAAGACTTGGAGGCACTACCTTTTTGGTAAAAAGTTTCAGATTAAGTTGGATCACAAGAGTTTAACTTACCTTTTCACTCAGAAGGACCTGAATATGAGACAGAGTATATGGCTGGAACTATTAAAAGATTATGATTGTGACATCCATGACCATCTATGTAAGGCAAAAGTCGTAGCTAACACCTTAAGTAGAATGTGAACATTGAAACCTGAGGCAGGGCCCAGTACCAATGCGGCATTGTGTGCGATAGTCACGGGCTCAATAGAGAATGATAAAGAATATATATTAGAGACTGCAGGAGATCCAGTGGAACATGACTTAATTCATAAGTTCACATTGATGTTCGCAGCTTTGAAGATCTCATCGGATCTCATAGATGAGGTCAAAGTAGCAATCCTACAAAATCCACACCTCAAGACTGTGTAAGAAGATCTAGAAAAGGGTAAAAGCAACTTTGATTTTACCTTGGATTCAGACAAGGTACTCAGGTATCGTAGACGATTATGTATACCAGAGAGTGAGAACTCAAAGATAGAATTATGAAAGAAGCTCATTATACCCCATATTCGATTCATCCAGGAAGCACCAAGATGTACCATGATTTAAGAAGATTATATTGGTGGAGGGGTATAAAAGCAGATATAGCTCGATTCGTATTCCAATGTCTAAATTGCCAGCAAGTGAAAGAAGAAAGATAGAGACCCACAACTTTGCTACAACCACTACAAGATCCTGCATGGAAGTTGGATTGTATCACAATTGATTTCGTCACTGGCCTACCCTTGACACCAATATCAGTGGATGCAGTTTGGGATATAGTCGATCGACTTACCAAGGCAGCTCGATTCATCACTGTCAGACCTCAGTATACCACAGAGAAGCTGGCCAAGCTATATGTGGATAACATAGTCAGACTTCATGGCGTCCTAGAGAGTATAGTATCTGACAGAGATCCCCATTTCACATTAAATTTTTGGGTAGGATTATAAAAAACCATGGGAACCAAGTTGAAGTTTAGTACAACTTTTCATCCTCAGATAGACGGGCAATCAGAAAGAACTATTCAAATCTTAGAAGATATGCTCCGAGCGTGTGCCCTAGATTTCGATGGAGCTTGGAATGAGAAGCTATCGCTCATCGAGTTTGCGTATAACAATAGTTACCAGGCTATGATCCAAATGGCTCCATATGAGGCACTATATGGGAAGAAATGTCGTACACCTCTGTTATGGAAAGAGGTGGGTGAGAGAAGGATTGTATGACCAGAGTTCGTCGAAGAAACTTGTCAAGCAATTAATCAAATTAAGGAAAGAGTTAAGACAGCTCAAGTTCGACAAAAGCACTTTGCAGATAACCGACGTTGAGATCTGGAGTTTGCAGTGGGTGATAAGGTGTTCTTGAAGATATCACCTGTGCGAGGTCTGAAATGGTTTGGTAAGAAAGGAAAGCTATGCTCAGGTATGTGGGACCATGCGAGAGTTTAACCAGAAGTGGTAATGTGGCATATCAACTGGCTCTACCACCATCCACGTCAAGCGTTCATGATGTGTTCCATGTTTCTTTATTGAAGAAGTATGTCAGGGATTCATCACACATCTTGATAGCAGATCCACCAGACTTGACAGAGGACTTAACATATGAAGTGGTACCTGTGATGCTCACAAGCTGAAAGGTACAACATCTCCGAAGCAAAGATATCCATTATGTGAAAGTGCATTGGATAAGCCAAGATGTAGAAGAAATCACTTGGGAGGAAGAGAATGCGATGCGAAAGGAATACCTTAACCTTTTCGACGAACAAGGTACGAACAAATTTCGAGGCTGAAATTTATTTTTAGTTTGGGGGAGTTGTGAAACCTACATGCAAATTTTGGGGATGAAATTTGTTTTAAGGGTGGGGGAGTTGTAAGACCCGCACTCCATGAACCTCATCTAAACCTTTAATTCAAGTCCTAACAGGTCTTTAAATCATCACCAGGCCAGATGGGACGAACGGATGACAACCAGGTATGAAACGGACCCATGTATGATAATTATTTCATACCAGCCGATGGTACCAGTCGACCGGTATGTCTGCGCAGGCAGACTTCTTAGATCCGGAACCAGATCTCTACGGGTCCCACTTTCCAAATATCTAACCCTAGGACTTTCATAATGTAAGGGGACTTCCTAAACTCAATCCTAGTCAATTTAAGGACCCCTAAACCTCCTTAAATCTCTTTTATTTATTCTTACAAACCCTAGAGAGGAGAAAGAGATCAAAGAAGGAGAAAGAGGTAAGGAAGGAGGGAGAGGAACCGCCGTTGTCGTTGGACGAAGAACACCCTTCTGCGAACCAACGGTAAGTGCTTGAACCTTCCTCTAAGTTAAGCGTTATAGAAGATTTGTCACACCCCAATTCAGCACTATTCAGAATGATGTAATGAACCGCTAATAAACCAACGGTTCAACCAGGATCTCAAATAGGCTATCCCCGCGTTATCCAAACTTACACACATCCGTAATCATAATCAGAGTAAATACACAATAGCGGAAGTCTTATAATAACATGAACTGAGAAACTAAGATGATATTAATAATTTAATAGCAAATTATTCTGTTTTCAACTGAGACATAAATATTTAAGTACCAAATACATGTCTTAATAAATCCAATAAAGAAACCTATAAAATATCTAATCAAATACACACGAGTTGCACTCGCAAGAGGAGTGAGGTGTATCCACTTCAGCTTCAGCTTCCATCGCTGCCACGTTCCCGTACGCAGACGCATTCATATAATCTTCAACTGTATAACCTGCATCATCAACTAAAAATATTCGACGTCAAGGGGTGAGCACACATCACGGCTCAGTGAGTAGCCAAAATAATGCAACAATACATATGCATGCAAATCAATTTATATCTTTGGTCCGGTTTAAAGTTTGCAGTATGCAATAGAAAGGTTTAGGTAGCCAAAGGTCACGTTTATTGACCCCGCCCCTATACACGAGTGTGTGACGTTACCCGAAGATCACGTTTATCGTCAACTCACATGCACCCAATCATGAACATTATATAACAAAGGTTACGTTTATTGCTATATAGTGCCATACCAACACGTAAGCCCCTGTTGGCGAGGGCTGCAAACTGGGCTCGCAACTAACCATTCCTAGTGCCAAAAGTGTATCCAAGGCCTCACCCCAGCATCCCTCAGAATGTCCATAGAGATAGAGCTAAGGCCCCCCGGTAGAGTCAGAGACTACAAGGACCGAGACTACCTCCCCTGATACTCTACAACATAATAGTTCTGCTAAAGTAATGGCGGTACGACGATGCCAATGCACAAGAATTGAGTTAGAGATAGAGCTAAAGTGCTGAGACCCGTCAAAGGTTAACGTTTATTGACGTTCTCATCACACCTCCCCTGATACTCGCTCGCATCAAATACATCAATCACACACATACAAGCATATGCCTATTCCTATCATCATCATCGTCATCATGTTATAAACAATAAAGTAAATATGCATGAACAAATAATAGAAATATTGGATGGCATGCTATATGCACATTACAAACATATTCGCATAGAATCAAGCATGGCATAGGACTCAAGAAAATAGAAAACAATTTCTATTATTACCCAATTTAGTTTAGAGTTCTGGTTCCTCACCTTAGCTTGCTAATAAATACTTTTCCAAGCTTTAGAATCATCTTTACAATGTTATTATATTGCTAGAAGACCTAACAAAGTCGATAGAATTTAATTAGAATTAATTTTGAATTTAAAAACCATGCTGTTAACTGAGGGTCGGAGGTAGGGTCGGAGTCCTGATCGACCCTGGGTGCGACCCTCCCCAGATTCTGAACTTCCCAAACATTGAGGGTCGATGGTCAGGAACACCTAGGGTCGGATGGTGATCGACCCTCGGTGCGACCCTTTGTGCACTTTGGTCTAATTCCCTCTCTTTGATCCATTCTTCGTGTTTGGGGTCCTATGGCTTGCTTCTACATTCCATTAAACATTCATTCCAGGGAACCTTGTATAATCCATCTAAATAGTTTTCATGCATTCTCCTATGGTTTTTCATGAAAACCTAACCATACATTGATGGTTTGGGTTTCTCCGAGATCACACTCTCAACAATAACTAACCTAAGGTCTGTAGAAACTCATGGAATTAGTATCCATACCTGAGAAGATTACTTTTTCTCTGAAATTCTTCTCCTTTTTGTTAAGTTCTCTTCCTTTCCTTTCCTTTTCCTCTTTTCCTTTTCTTCTCTTTCTCTCAATTCAATTAGGGTTGTGAAAGGAGTGAAAGTGGCTTAGGGACGTCCTTTAAATAGAGTAGGAACATCCTAAAATAGGTCCCTTTGAGATTAGGAAAAAATCCCAATAGAAAATTTGGAAATTTCCTAATTTTATTTTCTTACGACAACCGAGGGTCGATGGGAGGGTCGATGATCCCGTCGACCCTAGGGTCCTAAGCTGTCCGACCCTCCCTTCAAAACTGAGGGTCTGACTTTCTGTTTTGGGAGGTCCGACCCTGCTTAGCTGCGTATGCGACCCTTCCCCTATTTTAAGTATTTTTGGGTCGATTTGATACCTGGGATCTCAATCTCCTTCACGCCCTTGGTCCATTTGACTCGACCATGATGGGTAAACCTGGTTCAAGGTGGTAAGACCGGATTAGATTGACACGGGTCTTACAACTCCCCCCAACTTATAAAAATTTCGTCCTCCCATGTAATTTCTTCCATGTCTCTACTTTTCCATGTGACCTTAACATAGTAGATATCTCTGTTGTGTAGACGTTGAACTTTTCGACTAGTGATTTCTGTTGGTGTTACTTCAAATGTCAAATCATCAGTCAATTCTGGAAAATCCACTGTCAAAACATGCGTTGGGTCTTTGACATACTTCTTCAATAGGGAAATGTGAAATACGTCATGCACACTTGACATAGATGGTGGTAGTGCTAACTGATAAGCCACTTTTCCACGCTTAGCTAGAATTTCATACGGCCCAACATATCTTGGACTTAGTTTCCCTTTCTGTCCGAACCTCTTCAATCCTCGCATGGGCGATACCTTCAAAAATACTTTATCACCTACTGCGAACTCCAGATCTCTTCGTCGAGTATCTGCATATTGCTTCTGACGGTTCTGAGCTGTTCTCACTCTTTCCTTGATGATGTCGACCACTCGACAGGTCTCTTCAACAAATTTCGGTCCAACAATACTATGTTCTCCAACTTCATTCCAAAACAAGGGAGTTCGACACTTCCTGCCATACAGTGCTTCATAAGGTGACATCTGTATAGTAGCCTGATATCTATTATTATAAGCGAACTCGATCAATGGTAACTTTTCGTCCCATGATCCTTTGAAATCGATTACACATGCTCGTAGCATATCTTATAGAATCTGAATTGTACGTTTCGACTGTCCATCTGTCTGTGGGTGGAATGCAATACTGAACTTCAACGTTGTACCCATAGCCTTTTGCAATCCTTCCCAAAACTTGGAAGTAAATTGTGGATCTCTATCAGACACAATGCTTTCTGGAACACCATGTAACCGAACAATATTATCCATATACAGCTTTGCTAACCTCTCCAGTGTATACTGAGGTCGTATAGGTATGAAGCGAGCTGTTTTAGTCAGACGGTCCACAATCACCCAAACTGCGTCAACTACTCGAGGAGTCAATGGTAGTCCCGTGACGAAGTCCATAGTGATGTAGTCCCATTTCCATGCTGGTTTTGGTAATGGCTGTAACAGTCATGCGGGTCTTTGTCGTTCAGCCTTTACTTTTTAACAATTTAGGCATTGAGACATGAACTTAGCTACATCTGCTTTCATTCCCCTCCACCAATATAGTTTCTTTATATCATGATACATTTTTGTACTTCCAGGATGTATCGAATAGATGGTGGTGTGGGCTTCCTTCATCAGTCGGTGTCTAACGTCTGCACTTTCTGTTTTAGGTACACATATTCTTCCTTTGTATCTCAATACCTTCTCATCATCCAAGGTAAACTCAGGGTTGGTCCTACCTTTCTCAATATCTTCTTGTACTGTTCTCAGATAAGGATCTGCTTTGATAGCTGTCTTCACTTCATCCACTATATCCAGTATAATCTTCAATGCCGTGAACATATTCGAAAACCGATGAATAAACCCTTGGTTGACTGATCCATCCATTGTATTTATCACATACTGCTCATTGCCGTGATTGAATACCATTCCGGTAGTACACATTGCTGCAGTCGTGCTAACTTCTCCTTGAGATTTTATCATTGCTTTTCTGCTTAATGCATCCGCTACTACGTTTGCTTTTCCCGGAAGATACTGGATATCACAATCATAGTCTTTCAATAGTTCCAGCCATCTTCTTTGTCTCATATTCAACTCCTTCTGATTAAGTAAGTAAGTAAGACTTTTATGGTCTGAATTAATCTAAAATTTCTCTCCGTATAAGTAATGTCTCCATATCTTGACAGCATGTACTACTGCCGCTAACTCCAAATCATGAGTGGGGTAGTTTTTCTCATGTACCTTCAACTATTTTGAAGCATAAGCAATCACTTGCTCTCCTTGCATAAGCACACATCTCAGTCCCAGTCCCGATGCATCAGTGTATAAGGTAAACGTCTGTCCTGGAATAGGAATAGTCAAAATCGGGGCGGATATCAATCTGGACTTCAGTGTCTGGAAGCTCTTCTCACATTTATCCGTCCACACAAACTTTTCACCTTTCTTAGTCAAACTGGTGAGAGGTACGGCAATCCGAGAATAATCTTCTACGAATCTCCTATAATAACCAACTAGACCCAGAAAACTTCTAATTTTTGAAACGCTCTTTGGTGCTTCCCACTTTACAATAGCCTCGATCTTGCTGGGGTCCACTTTGATACCTTCAGCGGATACTACATGGCCTAAGAAGGCGACTTCACTTAGCCAAAACTCGCACTTTGAAAATTTGGCATATAGCTTCTCTTTCCTTAAACGCTGTAAGGCTGCGTTTAGGTTCTTGATATGGGTTTCCTTGTCCTTGGAATATACCAATATATCATCAATAAATACTATAACTGACGTATCCAACATATCGTGGAAAACTCGGTTCATAAGTTCCATGAACGTTGCCGGTGCATTAGTTAATCCGAAAGACATAACCAAAAATTCATAATGTCCATATCTGGTCCTGAATGCTGTCTTCGGAATATCACCTTCTTTAATCTTCAGCTGATGATAGCCTGATCGAAGGTCGATCTTAGAAAATACTTTCTCTCCTTGTAACTGATCGAACAAGTCATCGATCTGAGGTAGTGGATATCGATTCTTGATTGTCAGTTTATTCAACTCTCGATAGTCGATACATAATCGAACGCTACCATCCTTCTTCTTTACGAATAACACCGGTGCCCCCCATGGAGATATATTGGGTCGAATATAACCCTTGTCCAGCAGTTCTTGTAGTTGCACTTTTAATTCCTTCAGTTCCGTAGGAGCCATTCTATAAGGTGCTTTAGACACTGGTGCGGCTCCGGGTATAAGGTCTATCACAAACTCCGTGGCTCGGTCGGGTGGTAATCCTGGTAGTTCCTCTAGAAATACGTTAGGATAATCCCGCACGACATCAATATCTTCCATTCGTGGCGCGTCCTTGGTTAGGTAGACCACGGATACTAGATACCCGATTTTCCCCTTCTCAAGGCACTTCTTAGCCTTTAGTGCTGAAAGTATGAGCTTACGTCTCCGGGGAAGTTTGGTTCCCGAAAAACTTAATTCTGCTCCTTCTTTGTCTTTGAACGTTAGCTTCTTTTCGGCGCATAATAGATTTGCTAAATGCCGAGCTAACCAGTCCATTCCCAAGATGACATCAAAGTCTGCCATCTCAAGTTGTATCAAGGTTGCATCTAAAGTCTTCTCCCCAATGAGAACTGGACATGGTCCATAACCTTTCTCTAGTTCCACTTCTAACCCCATCGGTGATCGTACAAATAATTTGTTGTCTAATGTTTTGATGGGTAAGTTTATCTTCTTTCCAAATGACACAGATATAAATGAATGAGTAGCTCCGGAATCGAAGAGTACTCTGGCGGGTACGCCATTTATAGGTACAATACCTGTGATTTATCTTTACTTAGTCTACATGCTCATTCAATGAAATTTTAACTTTAAAAAAGTTTCCGTCATACCTGTGACCACATCGGGTGATGCGGCTGCATCCTCAGACGTAACAGCATATACCCGTCCCTGATGGAATTGCTTCTTGGGCTTAGGGCACTCCCTTGCCATATGTCACGGCTGGTTGCAGTTAAAATACTTCGGGCTTTCAGAATTTGGCTTTTGCTGAGGTTGAGCTGCTGAAGTAGTCTTGGTTGCAGCAGTAAAATTTTGAGGACGGAAAGGCTTATATGTCTTGTTATTGCCTCCGTTGTAAGAATTTCCGACTGGCCTTTTTATGCCTCTGTTTTGAGTAAAATAACTCTCCTTCTTGCTCGATTCTATAACTCGAGCAATATGGACAGCTTCGTTATAAATTCTCTTTTCTAGGCCCAGAACATGTTCTCTGATGTTTCCTCTCAGTCCCGTGACAAACCTACGGGTTTTGGTTTCTTCTTCTTGCATATTCAGTGGTGCGAAGAAAAACAGCTCTTCATAACGCTGTTGGTACGCATCCACTGACATCTGTCCCTGGTCAAGACTCAGGAACTCCTTCTCCATCGAATCTCTGAAGCTCCGTGGAAAATATTTTTCAAAGAAGGCTTCCTTATATATAGCCCAAGTTAGTAGGGCGTGCTTGGTCAGTAGATATGCCTTCGTTGATTTCCACCAATGATGTGCGTCACCCTTGAGCATGAAGGTGGCGCATAGTACTTTCTCTTCCTCTGTGATAGTCATCATGAGGAAATTTCTCTCCATCTCGTCTATCCAGTGTGCTGGCCATAACGGATCAGACGGTTTGTCGTTGAATTCTTTGGGTTTCATCTTCAAAAATCTCTCCACTAGTCGGGAGTGGTCCAGCTGATTTTGGGGGTTTGCCCCAAACATATGGGGTGGATACTGGTAATTCCCTTGAGCTGCTTCTGGAACCTGCACTGGAATCTGTGCAGCCGATTGCTAAGGTGTCTGAGGAGCTGGGTGGTTACCTACCGGTGCTGCACTGGCTTGTCCTGTGTGCATGGGTGCAGCCTGAGTGGCTTGAAACATAATTCCCATGGCAACCTGCATCTGAGCCTGTGCGTGTTGCGTCTGCTGCAGCTGCTGTGCTAGATTCATCACCACGGTTGTTAGCTCTAGTGGTGGAGGTGGCAAATTTGTAGGGTTTTCCGGTTCTGGATTACCCGGTGCATAGTTATTTTCTTGACTTTTCTCCTCCACGGGTGGTGGTGGTGGGACTGCATTTTGGGTCTATCGGATCACCCTACGTCCAGACATAATTCTTTTCTGTGATTGGTGGTGCCTGAAAATCATCAAAATAGGTGAGAAGTCATTTATATTTCATGTAGGCACGCTAACCAATAATCAATTCCAATTCTAGCTCATTTTATAAAAAAAATACTGTCTTTTCTATGCAGGGTCGATGGTGAGGGTCGATGGTGTGTCCGACCCTTGGTATCCGACCCTGGGAATGACCTGTTCTTCCCGAGAGCTGAGGGTCGATGCGAGGGTCGATGGGTATCCGACCCTCAGTTCCGACCCTTAGTTTTCTGTCAGATTCCCGAGAGCCGAGGGTCGATGGGAGGGTCGATTCGAGGGTCGATTGTGCTAGTCGAATTGTTCGACCCTCGGACTAAAAATCAGATTTTTAAGATCCGATTTTGAGTCATTTCCTATTATTTCTCCTCCGTTTCGACTCGTCTCTCCTCTCTGAGTTGCTACAGTGCTACTCCACTATTTTTGATCGGTTTGACTCCGGGTTTCGACGTCCACGTCATCCATACAGGTATGTCCTCTCATTTTTACCTATTTTTAGGTTTTCTTTTCTAGGTTTTCGTCCATTTAAATCGTATTTTTCAAATTAAACTTTTTCAAACCGTAAAAATTCGATTTTTATTGGGGGCTTTTGTTATTGGTGTCTCGAGGAATGAAAGCCCTCAAAAATTTCTAAGTTTCATCGGTTGGTTATCGAGAAACTTGAATTTTTCCCCTTTTTGCCCTAATTTGTCGAATTTTTGATTTTTCTTGAATTTCTTCAAATTGGACATCGTCAGTTAAAATTTCCTACTGCATGTGGGTGGTAGGGTATGTTTAGACCTACATAAGTTCTCATGCCCACTTGTATGGTGAGAAATGGGGCTTTATGGTGAAACGTCGTTATTAAATCAAATTTCAGATTTTTATCTTATTAACTCCTTGTTTTCCTTCTCTTTCTTATTTTGTAGATACCATGGATCGTACCAAGGTACCCAGAGTTTGTGATCCCCTTCACTTCCGTTCCAATGAAGCCGAGGCACAGTATGCTGACTATGCCCGTAAGAAGCTTGAGGGTGGTCGTATGGTGAACTTGACTGAGTTAGCCGTGTTCAACGTAGAGGGAGCCTTTGGTGACATGGGGTGGCTTCCTGTCATTACATACGATGCATGCACATGTCTGGATTTGGTGCGCCAGTTTTATTGTAATCTCTAGGTGGTGGGGAATTACAATGACGTTGAGCATGGTCAGGAGTTGCGCATCACCAGCTACGTCAAAGGGGTAGATATCTCCTTCAACTATCGGCAGCTGGCCGACTTATTGGGCATTCCCTATGATGGCCCCATGGTGTACTGTGCGCCTAGAGAGCCACAGTTTGTTGAGATGGAGATGAGGCAGAGATCGATAATCAGTTACTCCGTCCTGATCGTTGGTAGATGAGAGCTTGTTATTTGCATCCAGCTCCACGGGTCTTCTGCAAGATTATCTAGCGTAATCTAATCCCGCAGAGTGGGCACTATGAGAGGGTTTCTCAGCTGACTCAGTTTCTGATTTACAGTATCTGCACTCGCCAGCCCGTCTGCCTTCCATACATCATCATGCGGACTATGATTAGTGCCACATTGTCCGGTCATAGGGGTAATCTACCCTATGGGCGCATGATTATAGTCCTACTGACCCGTCTGGCGGTTGACCTGGTAGATGAGAAGATTCAGGAGAAGACCTTCTCGTCGCCTCTAGATTGGGAGGGAATCTGCAAAATGGGTATGCGGGATGCCCAGGTTAGTGATGAGGAGAGGAACGCGATGGTGCGCCCTCACACTCGTATCGAGATGGCTGATGCTGAGGCTGCTGCTGCCGCTGCTAGAGCTCATGTGGATCCCGTCGACGATGACGACCGCATGTATATGGATGTTGACGCGATACAACCGCCTTCACCTACTCGTGCGGCTGGTGTTGGTACTTCTTCTGTGGCGGATCCTGTACCTGAGACTGGTCCTTCTTATGCGGCTGGTTCTTCACGCCCACCTGCTGATATGATGGAGATGCTGCAGGAGATCAGGGAGGCTCAACGCAGATCTGATCTGAGGATGGAGGAGTTGCTAGACGCTCAGCGTATGAGGGTGGATGAGCTGTTATCGGTCCAGCGGGCGACTGATAGGACGGTAGCCGATCTTGCAGCTAGTCTCCAGACGACCCAGACCCAGGTGGCCTGGTTGACTAGGGTCTATGCTGAGGACTATGACTGAGATTGTGAGGCCCCGCCTCCTCTTTCGCCTCCAGCTTCTTGATCGTACTTTATTTTCTTGTACTACAGAGTAACTGTCCGGGTTGTGGAATGTACTCTGCTTTAGTTATGTATTTACATTTTGTTTCTCTCACTCATTGTATGTAACTTGTTTCCCCTTTAATAGATGCATTATTCTCTTTTTAAATTTGGTCTCAATCATCACTTGTGCTTACAGTGTGTTAATATTACTGTTTTTACTTTTATCCTATCTCAGTTCACAATTGTCTCGAATGTATGTTAGTTCAGCGGACAAGGCCTGAGATGCTCTGATACCAAGTTGTCACACCCCAATTCTGTACTATTCAGAATGATGTGATGAACCGCTAATAAACCAACGGTTCAACCAGGATCTCAAATAGGCTATCCCCGCGTTATCCAAACTTACACACATTCGTAATCATAATCAGAGTAAATACACAATAGCGGAAGTCTTATAATAACATGAACTGAGAAACTAAGATGATATTAATAATTTAATAGCAAATTTTTCTGTTTTCAACTGAGACATAAATATTTAAGTACCAAATACATGTCTTAATAAATCCAATAAAGAAACCTATAAAATATCTAATCAAATACACACGAGTTGCACTCGCAAGAGGAGTCGTGTGTATCCACTTCAGCTTCAGCTTCCATCACTGCCACGTTCCCGTACGCAGACGCATTCATATAATCTTCAACGGTATAACCTGCATCATCAACTAAAAATATTCGACGTCGAGGGGTGAGCACACATCACGGCTCAGTGAGTAGCCAAAACAATGCAACAATACATATGCATGCAAATCAATTTATATCTTTGGTCTGGTATATAAGTTTGCAGTATGCAATAGAAAGGTTTTGGTAGCCAAAGGTCACGTTTATTGACCCCGCCTCTATACACAAGTGTGTGACGTTACCCGAAGATCACGTTTATCGTCAACTCACATGCACCCAATCATGAACATTATATAACAAAGGTTACGTTTATTGCTATAAAGTGCCATACCAACACGTAAGCCCCTGTTAGCGAGGGCTGCAAACTGGGCTCGCAACTAACCAATCCTAATGCCAAAAAGTGTATCCAAGGCCTCACCCCAGCATCCCTCAGAATGTCCATAGAGATAGAGCTAAGGCCCCCCGGTAGAGTCAGAGACTACAAGGACCGAGACCACCTCCCCTGATACTCTATGACATAATAGTTCTGCTAAAGTAATGGCGATACGATGATGCTAATGCACAAGACTTGAGTTAGAGATAAAGCTAAAGTGCTGAGACCCGCCAAAGGTTAATGTTTATTGACGTTCTCATCACACCTCCCCTGATACTCGCTTGCATCAAGTACACCAACCACACACATACAAGCACATGCCTATTCCTATCATCATCATCATCATCATCATGTTATAAATAATAAAGTATATATGCATGAACAAGTAATAGAAATATTGGATGGCATTCTGTATGCACATTACAAACATATTCGCATAGAATTAAGCATGGCATAGGACTCAAGAAAATAGAAAATAGTTTCTATTATTAGCCAATTAGTTTAGATTTCTGGTTCCTCACTTTAGCTTGCTAATAGATATTTTTCCAAGCTTTAGAATCACCTTTACAATGCTATTATATTGCTAGAAGACCTAACAAAGTCGATAGAATTTAATTAGAATTAATTCCAGATTTAAAAACCACTCTGTTAACTGTGGGTCGGAGGTAGGGTCGGAGTCACGATCGACCCTGGGTGTGACCCTCCCCAGATTCTAAATTTCCCGAACACTAAGGGTCGATGGTCAGGAACACCTAGGGTCGGATGGTCATCGAACCTCGGTGCGACCCTCTGTGCACTTTGGTCAAATTCCCTCTTTTAATCCATTCTTCGTGTTTGGAATCCTATGGCTTGCTCCTACATTCCATTCTACATGCATTCCATGATCTGAAAGCATGTATAACCCACCTAGATAGCTTTCATGCATTCTTCTATGGTTTTCCATGAAAACCTAACCATAGATTGATGGTTTGGGTTTCTCCGAGATCACACTCTCAACAATAACTAACCTAAGGTCTGTAGAAACTCATGGAATTAGTATCCATACCTGAGAAGATTACTTTTTCTCTGAAATTCTTCTCCTTTTTGCTAAGTTCTCTTTCTTGCCTTTCTTCTTCCTCTTTTCCTTCTCCTCTCTTTCTCTCAATTCAATTAGAGTTGTGAAAGGAGTGAAAGTGGCTTAGGGACGTCCTTTAAATAGAGTAGGAACATCCTAAAATAAGTCCCTTTGAGATTAGGAAAGAATCCCAATCGAAAATTAGGAAATTTCCTAATTTTATTTTCTTACGGCAATCGAGGGTCGATGGGAGGGTCGATGTTCCCGTCGACCCTAGGGTCCTAAGCTGTCCGACCCTCCCTTCAAAACTGAGGGTCTGACTTTTCTGTTTTGGGAGGTCCGACCCTGCTTAGCTGGGTATGCGACCCTTCCCAAATTTTAAGTGTTTTTGGGTCGATTTCATACTTGGGATCTCGATCTCCTTCACGCCCTTGGTCCATTTGGCAAATACATGCCTTAATAAATCCAAATAAAGAAACCTATAAATATCTAATCAAATACACACGAGTTGCACTCGCAAGAGGAGTCGTGTGTATCCACTTCAGCTTCAGCTTCCATCACTGCCACGTTCCCGTACGCAGACGCATTCATATAATCTTCAACGGTATAACCTGCATCATCAACTAAAAATATTCGACGTCGAGGGGTTAGCACACATCACGGCTCAGTGAGTAGCCAAAACAATGCAACAATACATATGCATGCAAATCAATTTATATCTTTGGTCCGGTTTAAAGTTTGCAGTATGCAATAGAAAGGTTTAGGTAGCCAAAGGTCACGTTTATTGACCCCGCCTCTATACAAGAGTGTGTGACGTTACCCAAAGATCACGTTTATCGTCAACTCATATGCACCCAATCATGAACATTATATAACAAAGGTTACCTTTATTGCTATATAGTGCCATACCAACACGTAAGCCCCTGTTGGCGAGGGCTGCAAACTGGGCTCGCAACTAACCAATCCTAATGCCAAAAGTGTATCCAAGGCCTTACCCCAACATCCCTCAGAATGTCCATAAAGATAGAGCTAAGGCCCCCCGGTAGAGTCAGAGACTACAAGGACCGAGACCACCTCCCCTGATACTCTACGACATAATAGTTCTGCTAAAGTAATGGCGATACGACGATGCCAATGCACAAGAATTGAGTTAGAGATAGAGCTAAAGTGCTGAGACCCACCAAAGGTTAACGTTTATTGACGTTCTCATCACACCTCCCCTGATACTCGCTCGCATTAAGTACATCAACCACACACATATAAGCACATGCCTATTCCTATCATCATCATCATCATCATCATGTTATAAACAATAAAGTAAATATGCATGAACAAATAATAGAAATATTGGATGGCATGCTGTATGCACATTACAAACATATTCGCATATAATCAAGCATGGCATAGGACTCAAGAAAATAAAAAACAGTTTCTATTATTAGCCAATTTAGTTTAGAGTTCTAGTTCCTCACCTTAGCTTGCTAATAGATACTTTTTCAAGCTTTAGAATCACCTTTACAATGTTATTATATTGCTAGAAGACCTAACAAAGTCGATAGAATTTAATTAGAATTAATTCCGAATTTAAAAATCATCTTTGAGCGAGGGTCGAGGTAGGGTCGGAGTCCTGATCGACCCTGGGTGCGACCCTCCCCAGATTCTGAACTTCCCGAACACTGAGGGTCGATGGTCAGGAACACCTAGGGTCGGATGGTGATCGACCCTCGGTGCGACCCTCTGTGCACTTTGGTCTAATTCCCTCTCTTTGATCCATTCTTCGTGTTTGGGGTCCTATGGCTTGATTCAACATTCCATTAAACATTCATTCCATGGTCTGGAACCTTGTATAATCCATCTAAATAGTTTTCATGCATTCTCCTATGGTTTTCCATGAAAACCTAACCATAAATTGATGGTTTGGGTTTCTCCGAGATCACACTCTCAACAATAACTAACCTAAGGTCTGTAGAAACTCATGGAATTAGTATCCATACCTGAGAAGATTACTTTTTCTCTGAAATTCTTCTCCTTTTTGCTAAGTTCTCTTCCTTGCCTTTCTTCTTCCTCTTTTCCTTCTCTTCTCTTTCTCTCAATTCAATTAGGGTTGTGAAAGGAGTGAAAGTGGCTTAGGGACGTCCTTTAAATAGAGAAGGAACATCCTAAAACAAGTCCCTTTGAGATTAGGAAAGAATCCCAATCGAAAATTTGGAAATTTCCTAATTTTATTTTCTTACGGCAACCGAGGGTCGATGATCCCGTCGACCCTAGGGTCCTAAGCTGTCCGACCCTCCCTTCAAAACTGAGGGTCTGACTTTCTGTTTTGGGAGGTCCGACCCTGCTTAGCTGGGTATGCAACCCTTCCCCTATTTTAAGTGTTTTCGGGTCGATTTGATACCTGCGATCTCGATCTCCTTCACGCCCTTGGTCCATTTGACTCGACAATGATGGGTAAACCTGGTTCAAGGTGGTAAGACCGGGTTAGATTGACACGGGTCTTACAAGATTAGTCATGAATGGATCAATACCATGCAATGCGAGGTATTGATTTAAACCTTTAAATTTTTCGTCAAACCCTAATACAGTCGATAACCCTAGATTCAAGTTCTAGGTTGAGGATCATTGAAACTAAGACATGAATGGAGTATGAAACAACTATAACTCATTGCTCAAACCTAGAATGTATAGGAAAAACCCTAGAATCAATAGGGGGTGTTCGACGAAAGGTGAGAACTGCATTGATGGTCTTCCGCAGGCATACCAGGCGACCATACTGGTCACACCATATGCGACCGGTAACTCTCGGGGATTGGTCTATGGGGGATCGGTCGACCATACCAATCGCACCTTTCCCCATAGTACTGCGATCGGTACCTGCAATCAGTACCTCTGACCGGTCTACATTGTGAGGAGTGTTTTTGACCCAGTTGGTTTTTCGATCAATGTGAACCCTTAGAAAATTATTCTAATTCAACCCTAACATCGTGTAGGACGCTGTGTTAGCAAGTTTGGATTCTGTGATGCGGAGCAAGCTAGCAATCAAGCGTCAGGTAAGGGAATCGGACCAAAACACTAATAACTTAATAACAGTAAAACGTTGTTAATAATTATGATTTTATGGAATGGTGTTTGTGTATACTCGCATGTCATCTTACTTTCAGTTATTATATTGTTCATGTATACTTGCTATGCTAAGATGTGACTGTTAGGAATGTGATTGTTTTTGTTGGTGTGTGGAATGGGAAGGGCCTAGGGTCTGGGATCATTCCTCACACTTGCACCTTTTTGTATCATTTCTATCTTAGCATTCTTAGTGCGGGTAGGGTATCAAGGGGAGGAAATGGCATTATGGTTTCCGGCCTGGTCATTAGACTAGCTCTATCTCTATGCCGTAGGGAGCTGTGCTGGGATAAGGCCTACTGTGATGACATATAGGATTGGTTAGTTGCGAGCCTAGTTTGCAAGCCCTCGCCAATAGGGGCTTACGTGTTGGTATGGGTAGAGCATCAGGGGAAGTGTTGTCGGTGTTTGATCCGGACGCTTTAGCTCTATCTCTATTCCATGGTAGGTGGATGTGGGACGACAATGGTGTTTAATCGATTAAGCGGCTTCACACACTCGTGTATAGAGGTTCAGTGACCGCCAATCCTTTCTATGACACATTGTAAACTCAAAACCAGACCATAATGTGAATGTTACTCATGCATGATGTTTGTTGCATTGTCTGATTTTCTTACTGAGCTAAGTTGTGAGCTCACCTTTGTGTATACATATTTTTAGATGTGGATAAAGGTTACATTGTGGAGGACTATGTGGATGCTCCAATATATGAAAGAGTTGCTGCCTTGGAAGTGCAAGCAGGGGAGGACAAGCATGACGCTTCATGCGAGTGCCCTTTCTGCGTGTACCTTTAGGATATTGGATTCGTTTATTTTATTTATTTTTGGTTGAATTTAGAAATGATGTAAGGATAATTATTTACATTCTGGTGTTTGAATAATTGAATATTTTATTTAAATTATCAATAGAGAACTCAGTTCATTTAGTTTAAGACTTGCACTGTATTTTATTATATTTTGATTATGGTTATGTGCAATGGTTTGTATGAGTAGACACGGTCTTATTGAGATCATGGTGTGAACCGCTGGTTGGGTGATGGTTCACTCACACTTCTGGTTCAGCCGGAATTAGGGTGTGACAACTTGGTATCAGAGCACATAGGCTCTGTCCAGCAGACCATATTTTCACCTAACATAGTCAATGAACTGAGATAGGAGGAATTAAAAACTTTAATAAAAATGCACCTAAAGCACTTGTTTGATGCCTGAGACTAAATATTATAGAGCATAATATACTTCTAAAGGTGAAATTAATAAATAGACATGCTCTAGTAAGGAAACCATAGTGACAAGTAGAATGATCATAAATTACCATAACAAGTAAGAAGAAAATTGTATAAACATAAAACATCCAAAGAGTAAAAAGTTAATTGTGCTACAGGGTACGGTCCACAAGCCAGACAGTTACCCTATTATATAAAAACCATACTGAGTGGAGAGAAAAATAAAGTGACCTATCATGGGGTTGGGGCATAGGAGGAATGGGGTCAGCAATGTCATAGTCACACTCATATGTGACCCTGAGCCAGTGTACCTGCTCCTGCATGACTCTGAGGCTGCGAGGAAGGTGCCCATGGTCACAGTTCATCTCGCGCTGGGCATCCTGAATCTCCATAAAAATACCCATCACGGTATTAGGAGGAGGCTAGGATGGTCCCGCTGAAGGTATGGGCTGCGGTTTTGGTGCAAGGATGTCCTCCATCTGATCATCATCATCCCCTGCCTCTTTTGCATGAGCCGTATTAGCTACTGGTGCTGCTTCTACCACTGCTGCTACCCTCCTAAGTGGATGAGGACGAGCCTCTAACTCCTCATCACTGATTTTTAGATTGTCCATCCTCATCCGGATAATGGCATCCCAGTCAATGTCTGATGTCATAGTGTCCTCGACCGCAATCTCTTCCCTCATGTCCACTCGTAAGCGCTGCAGGAGTGTAGTGATAAGCCGGCCATAAAGAAGGTTTCTTATCTGATCGGGCATAGTAGCCTGGCGCATGGTCCTGATGATAATGTCTGGAAAACAGACCCGCTCCCTATTGCAGACACGGTAAGTCAGGTACTGGGTGAGCTGAGATAACTCACTGTAGTGGTCGCTCTGAGGAACAATGTCATGTTGGATGATGCAGCAATATACTCGAGGAACAGGTCTCAAACTGGTAGCTTTCATGGGCGCCTCTGGGTTAAGGATCTGCTCTGGAACCTCCTGGCGCAGATCACCAGGATAGAAGCCCTTCATTTTGGGAACGCAGTATACCAAGTCACCATCAATTGGAATCCCCAAGAGGTCAGCAAGTTGGTGAGTGTCGAAGGATATGGGGACACCTTTGAAAAAGCTGGTTAGGCGGAGGTCCCTACCATGGCTGAAGTCGTTAACATTCCCCTCGACCTCCAGGTTAGCGTAGAAGTGCTTGACTAGGTTGGATCGGGTAGTCACTGTGTAAGTAATAACGAGTAACTACCCAAGTGTTCCAAAGGCTGCTTCAACATCAAATCGTTGTAGCTGCTCCAGGTTTACACATCGCCCAGATTCTATGTTCTTCTCTTCAATGCAAGAAAATGGGCTTGAGCCATCGCAGAACAAAACCACCGCTCATCAAACGGCAGAACCGGCGGGTGCTGACGGTTCATGCCAGGAGCGTATGCATGTTTACCAGCACCCCGACGTTGAGACATTATGAACTACAAAACAAAGAAAAAGCAATGAGAATTTGGTTAGAATTTATGAAATTTCGGCAGCATAATGATAGTAATTGAAGCAAAAGCCTCGAACTCACCCAAAATCTGGGGAGGAGGACTTACGTAACAATCTAACATCATATGGAAACAAAGCAATCATCAAACAAGCAAGAAATTCAACAATTTCCAGAAAAATTGATTTTTGACCAAAACCAAGGTCGAAAATCCCAAAATTTCGATTTTGAGAGAACCACACGGTGGAACCCCAATGAGGGATGATTGGGACAGGACACCAATGAGAAATCGTGGAGAAGAGCAGAGTCACAGAGCACCAACAAATTTTCCAGGCCCTCCTCAAATTAACTTGTAAGCACCCCACTTTTGCCACCCTCAGCATAAGTGAACCCATATGGTAGATTTTCAGCCTTTAACCCAAGGATTTATGATTCTCTAATGAATCCCACAGCAGGGTTTTAGGTTATTACCTACTTGGATGAACAGGTTGTGAAATTATCTTCGAAATGAGACTGAAATCTTCAAATTCTGACTTTAAAAAGGAAGATATCGCAGTTTGAAAGTGCAAGGGAATTTACGTAATTATCGTACGATGCATGCATTATCATTTAAACTTCATGTCATCGTATCTTGGTCATTTGATATCGGAATTGGATGATTCAAAGGTCAATATTCCATATTTTAAGTCCTCCTCAAAGTGGACGTAAAAAATCTCAGACAAAAGTCTCCGGTGGGTCCCATGCAAGCTTTCATGCAAAATTATCGTTAGAACTTCAAAGCTTCATATCTTTTCCGTTCAACGTCGGATTCAGATGATTCCAAGGCCATTATTCTTCATTTGTGATGTCCTACAAAGTGGACGTGAAAAATCTTGGGTAGAAGTTTCCGGAGGATCCCATGCAAAATTACATATGAAAATAGTCATTTAATCTTTGGAAATTCATATTTTGGTCACACCATATCCAAATCAGGTAATCTCAGTTTCATTATGTTCCACTTTTAGTACTCTACAAAGTAGACGTAAAGGATTTCCGATAGAAGTCCCGAAGGATCCCATGCAGAAGGGTCAACCAAATTATTGATAATTGGCCTGCTTAAACTTCAGAAATTCATAAGTTGGCCATTTTATTTTCAAATGAGGTGATTCAAGCTCCAATATTCCTCATTTTTAGTGTTCTACAAAGTGAACATAGAAAATTTAGAATAGAGGCTATCAAAAAATTCCATGCAGAATGGCAACGGAAATAGCCCATGAAATGATTGAGAGAGAAACCCAGTCGATCCAGTCAACTCATCTCAACCCAAGCCAGTCTTGGCCCAACCCAGTCAATCAAGTCGACTCATCTCAACCCAAGCCAATCTTGGCCCAACCCAGTCAATCCTTGTCAATCCTGACCAAATCTATTGGACCCATGTGCATGCATATTATGTATATTATACATATTATTAGATTATTTATTGCCTTAGGTATTTTTAAATTATATTTTTATGGATTGAATATATGTATATATATTTATTAAAGGAGATAGCTGGCTAATGGTCTGGTTAGGGTAGGAAAGAGATTTGAAAAAAGATTAAATAGAGATTGTGGAGAAGAAAAAGGAAAGGAAAAGAGATAAGGGGGAGGGGACGTGAGAGAGAGAGAATCGGAGAGGGATTGAGGGAAATCCGAGAGTGATTGGGAAAAAGAAAAAAAAAAGAAAAGAGAGAATTTGAGAGAATAAGAGAAAGAGAGGGAAAAAAAGAAAAAAGAAAAAGAAAAGAAAAGAAGGAACTTTCACGTTTGTAGAAAAAAAACTTGAAAGAGAGAGAGAAGAAGAGAAGAAAAGGAAAGAAAGAGAAGAAGAGAAGAAAAGGAAAGAAAGAAAAGAGAAGAAAAGGAAAGAAGAAAAGGAAAAAGAAAGAAAAGAGAAGAAAAGGAAAGAAAGAGAAGAAGAGAAGAAAAGGAAAGAGAAAGAAAAGGGAAGAAAAGGAAAAAAGAAAGAAAAGAGAAGAAAAGGAAAGAGAGAGAAGAAGAGAAGAAAAGGAAAGAGAAAGAAGAAGAGAAGAAAAGGAAAGAAAGAGAAGAAGAGAAGAAAAGGAAAGAGAGAGAATAAGAGAAGAAAAGGAAAGAAAGAGAATAAGAGAATAAAAGGAAAGAAAGAGAGAGATTGGGAAGAAAAAAAAAGAAAGAAAAATAAGGAAATAAGAGGAGAAGAGATCTAGAAGAGGGATAAGAAGGAAAGAAGTGGGGAAAGGGAAAAAAAAGAACGGGATAAAAGAGAGGGCTGAGAGGGAGGAAAAAAATAGAGGGAAAAAAAGAAAGAAAAAAAAAAAGAAAACCAAAGAGAGAGAGAGAGAGAGAGAGAGAGAGAGAGAGAGAGACGGGAAAAGAGAGGTAGCATTGACGAGAAGAAAAGAAAAGGAGCAGCAAAGGAAAAGGGAGAAGAAGAGAGGAAGAAGGAGTAGCAGAGGTAGGTAAGCTCTGCTTTCGTGATTGCTTCAGCTTTCGTTATTGATTCTCTATATAATTTTTATTTTTTTTTCTCTAATATGTGTACCTGCATATTAGAGAAATGCCCAACGAGACCTGCAAACCTCCATAACCTGCATCTCAACTCCGCCACCAAACCATTTTTCAATCGGTTCCCTCCATCAAACCAAACCATTCACTAATCATAACCCTCAACAACCCCCATCTTCTTCAACTCCTGCTCCACCGGATCTTATTCCCCACCGACTTACCATCAAACCCACAAACACCTGCACTTCACCCCTACCATCACCGAACCTAAATTACCCTCATCCTTCATCTCCACATGTCATTCTCCACCTCATCTGAACTTTGATCATGAATTTGTAGTATGATTTAAAATAAAACCCTTGATCCAATGTGAATCTGATATTAAATTGAGTTTTTAATGTGGTTAAAATCTAACCATTGGATATTAATTGAGAATTCAATATGATGACAATCAGGCCATTGATCATGGAATCTTCAATGAGATTAAAATCTGATATTTGATCTTGGATTTCATGAAAATAAAATATGGCCATTTGATGTGAAACTAATATGGCCCTTTAATTTGGAGCTTTTGATGAGTTGAAAAACCAAGCCATTGACCATGCATTTTGATCAAGTGATGATATGAAAATAAGGACCATTGGATGATTGAATTTTTTTAATTTTGATCATGTGATAATATTACTTGGGAACCGTCAATCATGATAATTTTAATGCGTTGATCTTCACCATTGATCATGATAATTTTAATGCGTTGATCTTGACCATTGATCATAATAATTTTATTGCGTTGATCTTGACCATTGATCATGATAATTTTAATGCGTTG
Source organism: Protea cynaroides (assembly GCA_028583415.1). NCBI lineage: Eukaryota > Viridiplantae > Streptophyta > Magnoliopsida > Proteales > Proteaceae > Protea > Protea cynaroides. The sequence continues at coordinate 6,109,926 of CM053267.1, read as the reverse complement.
ATCTTGACCATTGATCATGATAATTTAATGCGTTGATCTTGACCATTGATCATGATAATTTTAATGTATTGATTTTGACCATTTGATCATGATAATTTTAATGCTCAATCTGAACCGTTGATCCATCTGATTTGATCCTTACCCATCTGATCATGATCCTTACCACTTGATTTGATTCATATCCGTTTGATCATGATCCTTACCATCCGGTCAGCATCTACACAACCATTTGATGAGGTCAAGCCACCATCACCACCATCAGATCAAACCATCATCCTCACCATCTGATCAAGCCATCATCTTTTCAGATCATCCTCATCACTAGATCAGATTATCATCACCGTCAAATTAGATCATCATCAGAACTCTATCTCACACTATCTGATCATCATCTACACCATCTGATCTGCCCATCAACCCATCTAATCATCATCTACACCATATGATTGTCATCACCATCATCACCATCGTCACCATGTGATTAAAAACTCGCATACTCACATATTGCTATGTTTTTAGATCTTCATTTGTTATGTTTAGAATGCTTATTGCTATATTTGTCTGCTACACATGCTTGTTATATTTGTCTGCTATACATGCTCATTGCTATATCTATCTGTTTCACATGCTTATTGTTATATCTGTCTGCCACATGCTTACTGTCATATTTAGATGCTTACTACCATGTTTGGATGCATACTACTATGTTTGGATTACTACCACTACTACAGTTGGAATGTTTTCATTTGCCATATTTGTCTTGAAAAGAGATAAGTTGAAAAAATAGAAATTAGGGAAGAATACCCTAAAAATAAAAAATAGCAATTAGGGTAGGAAACCTAAAAAATGAAAATCAGAATGAAAAAGGGATAGGAAACCCTAGAAACCAAAAAATGGAAACAATAAAAATGGTAGGAATTTAGGTCTCATCCCTAGATCCTTTTGACAAAAATGGAAACATTAAAAATGGTAGGAATTTAGGTCTCATCCCTATATCCTATTGACAAAAAATGGAAACAATCTGAATGATAGGAATTTAGGTCTCATCCCTAGATCCTATTGTCAAAAATAGAAAGAATTTAGTACACATCCCAAATAAAAATGGTAGGATTTTAGGTCTCATCCCTAAATGCTATTGACAAAATTGGTAGGAATTTAGGTCTCAACCCCTAGATCCTATTGACAAAAATGGTAGGATTTTGGTACACATTCGAAATCCGACTCTCACAAATATTTTTAAACTATGTCGTACCTGATTTCTAGGGCACACCCTATATTACGTAGGCAATTTGAGAATCCCAAATACGGTACAAAGCCACCCATCAACTATACATCCAGCATAAACTTCAACTTGAACAAAGAATCTAATTGAAGCATGTGCATAAATTACTTCCATAATCTTTAATCACACAATCTATTTCAAACTACGTTTTTGGACTTGATTTCCTGGATTGGAATATGTAGGCAGTTTGGGACGTCTTACACGTCTCAGATTCAGTCCAAGACCGAACCATCCTTGGTCCAGTTCACATTATAACATTGTATATTACATTTGCTTGTTTATTTGCTTTAAAACATGATTGGCTGAACCCTAGGTTAGAATAACTTAGCAACATGATTTAGGACATCTCCCATTGAACCCTAGTCATCTAGTTGACCAAGCACAGTCAAAATTAGAGTTTTAGGAAAGTTTAGGAGGCCAATATTGATCGGACGGTTTGGGTGCTTAACATCTTCCCATAACCGTACCCTGAATACTTACCCGATCTCTTGCAGACCAAAGAACTGATACATTGGGTCACGAGTCAATAGAAGTCTTACCTTAGGGTGAGGCTACATTTTTAAAGGTCCTAGACCTTAATCTAGGTGGCGACTTCTAATCTTTGTCCTCACAGTGGAGACTTCACTGGGGAATAATATTCAGACTCCTAGGATACTTTCCTTATATTTGATTTTCTTGACATTTGATGCTAGATCTAGGATACTATATTTATGCTTGTATAATATTGCTTTGGGGGGATTAGGTTCAGTCACACATTCGTGCGAGCAGCCGAACCGAGTCCCATGCAGATGGGGCAGCCCGCTAAGCGAAACACACAACCTTGGCCTGTAGATTGTGAGACCTAGACCGGCGAGCTGCCTCTAATGAGCATTTCTTGGGTCCACCCGAGAATGTGTTATGCTACTCCACGTCGCTTGGATCCTTGCAACATAGTATATTAAGGGATTGGGGGCCCATTATTCATCGTGCATTCGGTGATAGGTTACCACGTCCTCGTTAAGGTGGTCTTTTCTGTCTTAACCCAGTTTGAGCCACATGTATGTTATTTTTGGTCTATCTCTGAACCAACATGGTAAAACCCGTTCAATCACAATATCCATGCCCGTAATATCGAAGTTCTGCCCATTTTTACTCTCGATTTGTTGACATGTTTGATCTCACACGATGAGCATCTTGAACTCTCACTTGTTGAGAGCGGGAGAATTGTATAAACCTGTTCCATGTCATAGTGGACGGCCACTGTACACTCTCTATCAATGAGCTCAAAGCATCGGATCTATCATTGTTATAACATTGGTTTCAAAATGTTCAAAAATTCCCTGTCACGACATAGGTACCATGATTGAGCGGTCATTTATCGGTTTGTTTAGTCATGAACTGCTTTTGCTAACTATCCCATATGAAAATTACAAATAAGTATATCCATTTTAATTTCTTTGAATTCAATGAACTAAGTGGTCGGATCTTGCTGTCTAATGAACCATTTGGGTCATGAGGCCCAAGACTACTCACAGGGTCCGTCGAAACAATTAAATTGATTTGGATAATATTTATTTAATGGATTTCATAAGGGAGCTAACATTTGTATTGGTAGAGTTAGCTTCTGTGTCCATGTAAAACCTTCAAGTGTCCAATCATTTTCAAATCCTAATCCATTGATCTTTTCCAACATAGGTGACTATCGAGCCAATATGCAAGCATTGCTACTCTTTGGATAAGAGATCCTATCACCAATAGGCTGTCTAGAGTACCCATCATTAAACCGGTCGGGCCTATTCCTAAAAAACGAATTGAAGTTATGGCCAACTGTAATCAAGATGAGAATTCATTAGGGAACCAAGTAACCAAGATAGAGGACACTGTAAGTGAGATGGCTGTCATGCTGCGGAATGTGCATAAGTTACTAATGGGAAAAGAGGACACACCCTCCACATCAAAGGAAGATACCCCCAACAAGAATAATTCGATTGTGTTCTCAAATCCCGCTTTTGAGGAAGAGGGAGAGATTATCTGCAAACAACCATCGACCATCCAGAAGGCTTCTTCAATCAAGAAGTCGATGAAATATGAAGATCCATATGGCAACCGACTAAGTCATGTAGAACAGATACTAAGGGGCCTGAAGGGGGAAGAAAGTCAGATCATTGATTCTGAGGGACTGTGTTTCTTCCCAGATGCCAAACTGCCACCAAAATTTAAATGGACTACTAAAAAATTTAACGGGACAGGGGACCCCAAGACACATCTGAGATCATTCACAAGACTGTTGAGGCAAGGGCATGGGTTAACTGATGAACAATTGGGGCAGGCGTTCTAATTCTCATTAACTAGAGGGGCACATAGATGGCTAATGAATCTGAATCCCTCACAAGTCCACTCTTGGACCGATATCACCAGAGCATTCACCAATCATTACTCCTATAATACTTAGATCGAGACTCATAGGAGGCAATTAGAGACCATGGTACAAAAATCTGATGAAGGCTTCACAGAATACTTGACCAGGTTCAGGAAAGTGGCTGCACAACTTTGGGATCGACCGTCAGAGAGGGACCAAGTCCAAATGATGATGAAAGAGTTTAATAAAGCATACAAAGCATATATATTTGGACAGGCTATCCTCACATTCGAATGGTTGGTCGTACCGGGACAACAAGTAGAAGATGCCATTAACTATGGAGATGAACTCCCGATGAAAATGGAAAAGTCGGAGGTGGGTCCAAGTAGGAGATCCTATCATCCCAAGTACAACAATGCCCATGCCCACAAGGAAGTAGCCATTACGAATACGGTTATTGCACTGACACCAATTAACTATGCTTTACCAGCTCCACGACAAAGGCCTTTCAGGTTGTATACAGAGTTATCATTACCAAGGGAAGTGTTGATGGAAAGATTGATGAGGGTTGGAAAATTAAAGCCACCACCCATGAATGTGCCAAACCCACCACCAGCCTCTTATTGTGCGGAGAAATTCTGTAAGTTCCACAATCAGGCAGGTCATGATACGAAATACTGTTGGAACCTAAAAAATGCCATACAAGACCTAATTGATTCAGGGGGTTTCAAAGTACAAGGAAGAACTAATCAGGCATTAATCAACAATAACCCACTCCTATATCATAATGTGAATTTCATAGAATGGGAGATGTCAGAGTCCAAGGAAAAGGTTTCAGAGAGTGAAGTTTGCATGATAGGTGGCAATTTGGACCAGGAGTTTGATCTTACTTATCCCTGGTACTATGGACATTCTGAAGAGCCAGAGGAGCCTTACAATGTCTACATACCCGATGAAGAACAAGAAATTACTCAGCTGAATGAACAATTTGATGAATTCAGAATCTACATACCCGGTGAAGGACAGGAAGTCAGTCATTTGGATGAACAGTTTGATAGCTATGGCATCTACATCCCCGGAGAAGACAGGACTGTGGTAGAAACCCATACAGGCAAAGGGTACAAGTCAGCACATTTAGCAGCAGAGAATCCAGCCTAGTTGACCTGAGAAAAGGAACTAGGGCAATCTAGTCAACATGAACCACCCAATCCGGTTCTCAAGCAATTGCAGAAGACGCAAGCAAATGTCTCCATCTGGGAGCTATTGATGGCATCAAAAGCTCATAGGGACGCCGTGCTAAAATCCCTGACAAGCATACATGTCCCGGTATTAATGGATTGCAATGAACTAGTGGATCTGGTTGGCGAACATTATGCAGTAAATTCAATCATATTTAGCAATGCAGACCTCCCTAGTGAAGGAGCCAAACACATCAAAGCACTACACATCACTATTGGTTGCAGAGACAAGGTTGTTTCACAGGTATTAATTGATAATGGGACAGCCCTAAATGTATTTTCCCTCAAAACATTCAGGTACTTGGGATTCAAAGATGAAAAGATGAAGCCATCAGATCTGATCATCAAGGCTTATGATAACACTCGCAGGGTCATCCAAGGTGTCTTCACTGTGCCTATCTGAGTCGGTCCGGCTGTATTTGATACAGAGTTCCAAGTCATTGATATCCAGACTACATTTAATATACTACTGGGTTGACCATGGTCACATGCAACCAATGCAATTGCGTCCACCCTGCATTAGAAAGTCAAATTCATACATGGGGGCATCATCATAACCATCAATGCGGATTCAGAAATGGTCAATGCACTGGCTACAGGGAGAATGGGTTTTGAATGTGATGAGGGATCATCTGAGACTGTCCATCTTGGTGGCTTTAAAATAGACAATATCTTGGCTATCATAGGGGCAGATCCCACAGGTATGCATTTGTCTTTTCCTTTTCGTCAATTGCTAAATATGTCTTATTTTCCAGGAATGGGTCTCGACTTACATCAACAAGGTAATATTGATGTCTTATCTATGTTAATTAAAGAGCACAGATTTGGACTGGGATACATACCCAACGGACATGACTTAGAGTTGATAGAGTAAAAACAGTGGGGAGCCGATCAAAGATTTCTGAGGCTCGAGAAGAAGAAATACAAAAATAGTAATGCATATGATAGTAGTAGTACCATAAAGGCTACAGGCATGAGCAAAGGAAGATGGCAACAGCAGAGAACAGATGGGCAAATCAATCAGTATTGACTGAAGGATTGTACAATCAAGAAAAATATTCCATACTAGAAAACTCTGAATGGGTATTTCGTCAAAGAAGGAGATGACTCACCTTTCCATGGTTTCTTTGAACCTTGGTTTGATGGGCGATTCCAGAGACGATGGCCCGGGTTTGAGATTTTCTTTGACTGTACCAATGACTGGGGAGATACTGAGAAGACATCGGCAAAAGAGAAAACAGGAGAGCTGCAATTTGAGGCAGATACAGTTGATATCGGTAACTTGTTCGAGGAAGATCAAGTGATGACACTCACCGGAGGAAACCAAAATGAAGAGCCAAATCCACAACTACTTATCTATCCCTTCAACGGTGTAATCCCAAACTGGAGTTGCTTAGATAGGTTTGTCTACACCAATGATGAGTCATGTATTCCTAGTATGGCCATGTCTGAGCTCATAGTAGAAGAGTCAATAGATAGGAATGAGTCTTTTTCCAGCTTCGAGTCCGCTCCATTAGGAGCCACTTCTTCTATACCACTGTTATCCATAATTAATAAAGATGATATTTCTTATTACTCTGTGTCTACATCTTCCATTCCAATTTTAAGCTCTAACTTTAACAATGATGAATATAATGAAATCCCTATTGAAATACAACGACAAGTTGAAATCTCAGAAGAGAAAAATGCCCAACCTGCTGGCGAAGACTTCCTAATGATTAATCTAGGTACAGTTGAAGAGCCTCATGAGATCAAGATTGGCACTACCCTGACTGATGAAGAGGCAGCCCTGATGATAGAATTGCTAATAGAGTACCAAGAAGTGTTTGCTTGGTCCTATGAGGACATGCCCAACATTGATTTTGAAGTTGTGCAACACAAGATACCTTTGTTCTCGGAGGCAAAGCCACATAAACAGAAGTTAAGAAGGCTATGACCTAAATGGACAATAAAGGTCAAAGAGGACATAATGAATCAATTGGAAACAGGATTCTTAGAAGTAGCCAGGTACCCTGAGTGGTTGGCAAACATTGTGATTGTACCAAAGAAGGACGGACGGTTGAGGGTATGCGTGGATTATTGAAACCTAAACATAGCAAGCCCTAAGGATGATTTCTTGCAACCCAAGATTGACATTTTGGTGGACAATACGGCAAGACATGCATTATTATCATTTATGGATGGATTCTCAGGGTACAACCAATTGAAGATGGCGTCAGAAGATAAATCCAAGACTGCTTTCACCACAGACTGGGGCACCTAATGCTATACTGTAATGCCATTCGGGTTGAAGAACGCCAGGGCGACATATCAAAGAATGGCCACAACCATATTACATGATATGATCCACAAAGAGGTTGAGGTGTACGTGGGCGATATGATTATAAAATCTGTTACCTGTGAAGGTCACATACTCGCACTCAGAGCATTCTTTGAGAGGACTAAACAATATAAATTGAGACTGAACCCGCAAAAATGTGCATTCGGAATGACAGCAGGGAAGATGTTGGGCTTCATGGTTAGCCAAAGAGGCATTGAGATAGATCCATCAAAAATTAAAGCTATAACAGAGATGCCACCACCAAGGACTGAAAAAGAGATAAGGGGATTTTTGGGAAGATTACAATACATAAACAGATTCATTGCACACCTCACAGCCACATGTGAGCCAATATTTAAGCTATTGAGGAAGAATCAGCCAAAGACCTGGAACCCTCAATGTCAAATGGTGTTCGAGAAAATCAAGACAAATCTAATGAATCCACCGGTCCTCGTAACCCCAGTGCCTGGGAGACCCCTGCTATTATATTTGTCAGTATTGGACAATTCTATGGGAACAATTCTTGCGCAACATGACTCAGATGGACGAACAGAGAAAGCAATCTACTACTTAAGCAAGAAGTTCACCGGATATGAAGCCAATTACACCTCATTGGAGAAGACATGTACTGCTTTAGTTTGGGTAACAAAGAGATTGAGGCATTACATGCTCTCATATCATATCATACTAATCTCTCAGATGGATCCATTGAAATACTTATTTGAGAAGCCTGCCCTTACAGGAAGAATGGCTAGATGGTTATTGTTGTTATCAGAGTTTGACATCACATACACCACTTAGAAGTCCATAAAAGGGAGTGCGATAGCTGAACATTTGTCTACACATCCAGTAGAAGATAGTTTCCAACACTTAGAAGATGTGTTTCCAGATGAGGAGGTACATGTGACTCAATAAGATAGACAAACAGATACATGGCTTATGTTCTTTGATGGAGTAGCCAATCACAGAGGATACGGTGCAGGAGTGCTATTCATAGGCCCAAAGGGTACATTTATACCATTTGCCTTTCGTTTGGAGTTTGATTGCACAAACAATATTGCAGAATATGAAGCATGCATTATGGGTTTGAAAGCGGCATTAGCCATTGGCGTCAAGAAACTAAAAGTATATGGTGATTTTTCTATTGTCATCTATCAAGTTAGAGAAGATTGGAGGACCAAAGATGAAAAGTTGATACCCTACAAGGAATGTACAATGGCATTGGCCCAAAGCTTTGAGCAGATAGAGTTTGACTATTCACCCAGAGATACTAATACATACGCTGATGCATTGGCCACCCTAGCATCAATGATTGGAGATGATCTAGCAGAGAAGATCAAACCTTTGATAATTGAAAGAAGAACACAACCTGCACACGTGGGTGAAATCAATGCCTTGACAATCGATGGTCATCCTTGGTTTGTGCCAATTGTGGATTTCATCAAAGAAAGAAAGTAAGTACCACATCGATGCTTCGGTAGGAGACAAGAAATTCTTGAGAAGATATGCCTCTCAATTTGTGTTGTGCGAAGACATCTTGTATAAGCGATCTTATGAAGGAATACAACTAGTCCGTGTTTATGAAGAGCAAGCACAGAATGTCGTCGAGCAAGTGCACCAAGGAGTGTGTGGCCCCCATATGAATTCTAGAATGCTTGCAAAGAAGATCCTCCGATTGGGGTACTTCTGGAACACAATGGAGGCAGACTGTGTAGAATATGTAAAGAAATGCCACAAATGCCAACTATTTTCCAATTTGATACATGTACCTCCGACGAAATTGCACACGCTCAGCTCCCCATGGCCTTTCTCGATTTGGGGAATTGATGTAATAGGCAAGATATATCCTGTAAGACCCGTGTCAAACTAACCCGGTCTTACCACCTTGAACCAGGTTTACCCATCATGGTCGAGTCAAGTGGACCAAGGGCGTGATGGAGATCGAGATCCCAGGTATAAAATCGACCCAAAAACACTTAATTTTAGGGGAGGGTCGCATACCCAGCCAAGTAGGGTCGGACCTCCCAAAACAGAATGTCAGACCCTCAAATTTGAAGGGAGGGTCGGACAGCTTAAGACCCTAGGGTCGACGGGATCATCGACCCTCCCATCGACCCTCGGTTTCTGACGAATATAGAATTTAGGAAATTTCTATATTTTTCGATTGGGATTCTTTCCAAATCTCAATGGGACTTATTTAGGATGTTCCTAGTCTATTTAAAGGATGTCCCTAAGCCACTTTTACTCCTTTCACAACCCTAATTGAATTGAGAGAAAGAGAGAAGAAGGAAAAGACGAAGAAAGGAGACAAGGAGGAAGACCTAGCAAAAAGGAGAAGAGTTACAGAGAAAGATTAATCTTCTCAGGTATGGATACTAATTCCATGAGTTTCTACAGACCTTAGGTTAGATATGGTTGAGTGTAGGATTTCGGAGAAACCCAAACCATCCATCCATGGTTAGGTTTTCATGGAAAACCATAGGGGGATGCACAAAAAATATTTATGGATTATACATGGTTCTAGATCATGGAATGACTGTTGAATGAATGTAGGAAGCAAGCCATAGGACCCCAAACACGAAGAGTGGATTTAAAAGTGGAAATTAAACCAGAGTGCATCGAGGGTCGCACCGAGGGTCGATAGACCATCCGACCCTAGGTGTTTCTGACCATCGACCCTCAGCATTCGAGAAGTCCAGAATGAGGGGAGGGTCGATAGACCCATCGACCCTAGCATCGACCCTCAGTTGACAGAATGGTTTTAAATTCTGAATTAATTCTAATTAAATTCTATCGACTTTGTTAGGTTTGCTAGCAATATAATAACGTTATAACGGTGATTCTAAAGCTTGGAAAAATATCTTTTAGCAAGCTAAGGTGAGGAACCTTAACTCCAAACTAAATTGGCTAATAATAAACTGTTTTCTATTTCTTGAGTCCTATGCTATGTTTGATTCTATGCGAATATGTTGTAATGTGCATACAGCATGCCATCCAATATTTCTATTACTTGTTCATGCATATTTACTTTATTGTTTATAACATGATGATGATGATGATGATAGGAATAGGCATGTGCTTGTATGTGTGTGGTTGATGTACTTGATGCGAGCAAGTATCAGGGGAGGTGTGATGAGAACGTCAATAAACGTTAACCTTTGGCGGGTCTCAGCACTTTAGCTCTATCTCTAACTCAAGTCTTGTGCATTGACATCGTCGTATCGCCATTACCTTAGCAGAACTATTATGTCGTGGAGTATCAGGGGAGGTGGTCTCGGTCCTTGTAGTCTCTGACTCTACCGGGGGGCCTTAGCTCTATCTCTATGGGCATTCTGAGGGATGCTGGGGTGAGGCCTTGGATACACTGTTTGGCATTAGGATTGGTTAGTAGCGAGCCCAGTTTGCAAGCCCTCGCTAACAGGGGCTTACGTGTTGGTATAGCATTATATAGCAATAAACGTTAACCTTTGTTGTATAATGTTATGGTAGGGTGGATGGGGACGACGATAAACGTTAACCTTCGGGCGGGCTTCCACACCCTGTGTATAGAGGCGGTGTCAATAAAAGTTAACCTTTGACCACCCAACCTTTCTATTGCACATTGCAAACTATAAACCAGACCAAAGATATAAATTGACTTTTTGCATGCATATGTATTGTTGCATTGTTTTGGCTACTCACTGAGCCGTGTTGTGTGCTCACCCCTCGACGTCGAATATTTTTAGTTGATGATGCAGGTTACACAGTCAAAGATTATATGGACGCGTCTGCGTACGGGAATATGGCAGCAATGGACGCTGGAGCTGAAGACGATACACACGACCCCTCTTGCGAGTGCAACTCGTGTGTATTTGATTAGATATTTTTATAGGTTTCTTTATTTGGATTTATTAAAGACTTGTATTGATATTTACTTATGTCCCGGTTGATACAGAATAATTTTCTATTAAATTATTAATATCATCTTAGTTCTCAGTTCATTTATTTATAAATTTTCCGCTATTGTGTATTACTCTGATTATGATTGTGGATGCGTGTAAGTTTGGATAACGCTGGGATAGCCTATTAGAGATCCTGGTTGAACCATTGGTTTATTAGCGGTTCATCACACCATTCTGGTTAGACCAAAATTGGGGTATGACATATCCTAAAGCATTAAGTGGACAAGAGTTTATTTTGGTAGCTATTGATTATTTTACAAAATGGATGGAAGCTCAGGCATATGCAATGCTCATAGCAAACAATGTGGCAAAATTCCTACAAGAGCAGATCATTTGTCGACACGGGGTGCCTCAAGTTCTTATTTCTGATCAATGACAACACTTCAGGGGTAAAATGGAGGAACTGTGTGACAAATTCTACATCAAGAGACATAAATCCTCCCTATATAGACCACAGACAAATGGGGTAGTCGAAGCAGTCAATAAGAACATAAAATTTATTTTACAAAAGATGGCACAAACCAATGCTGATTGGGCAGATAAACTCCCATATGCACTTTGGGCTTACAGAACTTCAATCAGAACATCTACTGGGGCAACACCTTACACCTTGGTCTATGGCATGGAAGCAGTACTCCCTATTGAGTTGGAGGTGCAATCACTAAGGGTAGTAATGGAATGCAAGAACCCCGAGACTGAATGGCTGTAAGCTAGATACAATGAATTGAGCCTCATAAATGAAAGAAGAATCAGGGCGGCAGACAACATAAAGAAGTACCAGCAGAGAATAACAAATACTTTCAACAAGAAAGTCTGAATCCGTCATTTAGCAGTTGGTGATTTAGTGCTGAAGGAGCAGAGAGCACCAACACATGATCCAAGGGGCAAGTTTTGTCCAAACTGGAGCGGACCATACATCGTAAAGGAAATATTACCAGGGAAGGCTGTTCGTCTGACTAATCTGAATGAAGATGAATTACAATACTTGACAAATCTGGATCAAGTAAAGCGGTATTACGTATAGCCTACATACTGCAAGAAAAGAAAAAGAGTGTGGATAGGCTTCCGTTTACAGGCTTGGGGCAAGCTGACTTAGCCATATGGTAGGTCTCACAGTAAGGTTGGACAAGACTTTCAGACGAGACAACAACTTTCATCATAAAGGGATAATACATCAATTCATCAATTGTTAGGGAAAGGAATTCCTGATTTTAGGCAAGAACTCTATCTCCCATCTAACAATCCGACGGTTATTCTAGAGTTTCACATCAAGCCCTTGTTTTACATCTCTGATATGACTCTTGTGAGCATGCCATTCTGAAAAATAATCATAACAACTCTGACCAAAACTCACATCGGCCGTTCATTAATCCAAACGGTGTTCGAGTTCTACTGGTCCATCCTTTATAAGCCAAAATGGCATCTCCTAGTTGAGATCCGGCCATTTCACATAAACAACCAAACATTCTCCCAGATGGCTGACCCATTTGGAACAGTTTCTTATAAGCCTATTCAGACCATTGATTTCTCTCATACTGTCAGTTGGCTCAAAAATTTAAGCCCAAACATGGTAGTACAATGTAAATATGTGCATTAGCAGAAGTGTGGTTAGAACGAGTCTGAGTAATTACGGCCTAAGAAAGCCCGTTGGATATGCTTATGACCTATGTTATTGTGGATTTGCACCTTTGTAGGCATCCTTTGGTAACGTGCTCACGATTGATTAGTTTACAGATGGAACAATGCATGAAAAAAAAAAAAAAACATAACAACCTGCCCGAACTACGCAAAACCTGATTCTGGAGGGACGGAAGTCCCAAAGGATACATAGGCAATTTGGGACACCCCAAATTCGGTCCAGAGGCTATACATCCAGAGGCTACACATCCAGAGGCTATACATCTAGAGGCTACACATCCAAAGGCTACACATCCAAAGGCTACGCAGGCAAAGGCTATACATTCAGAGGTTACAAATCCAGAGCACAAAGCACAGTTACAGTTACATCATGAACGATCTTGAGCTAAAGTCACAGACCTAATGAGGTCGCTACTCAAGAAGCTTGACAGTTACAGTTACATTACAAGTGGCCTTGAGCTAAAGTCATAGACCTGATGAGGTCGCTACTCAAGGAGCTTGACATCTATAGTTGTTTGTTGTACAATGGTAGAATCCAGATCAAGTGCAAAATAATGCAAAAATGGGTCACTTTGTCTTTATCCTTCAATTGGTAACAATCTCGTCTAAAGAGGGGCATCTGTAAGCACCCCATTTTTGCTACCTTTAGTATAAGTGAACCCATATGGCAGATTTTCAGCCTTTAACCCAAAGATTTGTGATTCTCTAATGAATCCCATAGCAGGGTCTTAGGTTATTACCTACTTGGATGTACAGGTTCTGAAATTATCTTCGAAATGAGACCGAAATCATCAAATTCTGACTTCAACAAGGATGATATCACAGTTTGAAAGTGCAAGGGCATTTACGTAATTATCGTACGATGCATGCATTATCATTTAAACTTCATGTCATCGTATCTTGGTCATTTGATATTGGAATTGGATGATTCAAAGGTCAATATTCCTTATTTTTAGTCCTCTTCAAAGTGGACGTGAAAAATCTCAGACAAAAGTCTCCGGTGTGTCCCATGCAAGCTTTCATGTAAAATTATCGTTAGAACTTCAAAGCTTCATATCATTTCCGTTCTACGTCGGATTCAGATGATTCCAAGGCCATTATTCTTCATTTGTGATGTCCTACAAAGTGGACGTGGAAAATCTTGGGTAGAAGTCTCCGGAGGATCCCATGCAAAATTACATATGAAAATAGTCATTTAATCTTTAAAAATTCATATTTTGGTCACACCAGATCCATATCAGGTAATTTCAGTTTCATTATGTTTCACTTTTAGTACTCTACAAAGTAGACGTAAAGGATTTTCGATGGAAGTCCCGAAGGATCCCATGCAGAAGGGTCAGCCAAATTATCGATAATTGGCCTGCTTAAACTTCAGAAATTCATAAGTTGGCCATTTTATTATCAAATGAGGTGATTCAAGCTCCAATATTCCTCATTTTTAGTGTTCTACAAAGTGAACATAGAAAATTTAGAATAGAGGCTATCAAAAAATTCCATGTGGGAATGGCAACGGAAATAGCCCATGAAATGATAGAGAGAGAAACCCAATTGATCCAGTCGACTCATCTCAACCCAAGCCAGTCTTGGCCCAACCCAGTCAATCTAGTCAACCCATCTCAACCCAAGCCAATCGTGGCCCAACCCAGTCAATCCTTGTCAATCCTGACCAAATCTATTAGACCCATGTGCATGCATATTATGTATATTATACATATTATTAGATTATGTATTGCTTTAGGTATTAAATTATATTTTTATGGATTGAATATATGTATATATATTTCTCAAAGGAGATAGCTGGCTAATGGTCTGGTTAGGCTAGGAAAGAGATTTGAAAAAAGATTGAATAGAGATTTTGGAGAAGAAAAAAGGAAAGAAAATGAGAGAAGGGGGAGGGGACGTGAAAGAGAGGATCGGAGAGAGATTGGGAAAAATAAAAAAAAGAAAGAAAAGAGAGAATCTGAGAGAATAAGAGAAAGAGAGAGAATAAGAGAAAGACAGAGAAATAAAAGAAAAAAAAATAAAAGAAGGAACTTTCTAGAAAGAAAACGTGAAAGAGAGAGAGAAGAAGAGAAGAAAATGAAAGAAAGAGAAGAAGAGAAGAAAAGGAAAGAAAGAAAAGAGAAGAAAAGGAAAAAAGAAAAGGAAAAAGAAAGAAAAGAGAAGAAAATGAAAGAAAGAGAAGAAGAGAAGAAAAGGAAGAGAAAGAAAAGAGAAGAAAAGGAAAAAAGAAAGAAAAGAGAAGAAAAGGAAAGAGAGAGAAGAAGAGTAGAAAAGGAAAGAAAGAGAAGAAGAAAAGAAAAGGAAAGAGAGAGAAGAAGAGAAGAAAAGGAAAAAGAAAGAAAAGAGAAGAAAAGGAAAGAAAGAGAAGAAGAGAAGAAAAGGAAAGAGAGAGAAAAAGAGAAGAAAAGGAAAGAAAGGGAAGAAGAGAAGAAAAGGAAAGAAAGAGAGAGATTGGAAAGAAAAAAATATAAAAAGAAGGAAAGAAGAGGAGACGAGATCTGGAAGAGGGAGAAGAAGGAAAGAAGAGGGGAAAGGGAAAGAAGAATGAGATAAAAGAGAGGGCTGAGAGGGAGGAAAAAAAAGGAGGGAAAAAAAGAAAGAAATAAAAAACCAGGGAGAGAGAGAGAGAGAGAGAGAGAGAGAGAGAGAGACGGGAAAAGAGAGGTAGCATTGACTAGGAGAAGAAAAGAGGAGCAGCAAAGGAAAAGGGAGAAAAAGAGAGGAAGAAGGAGTAGCAGAGGCAGGTAAGCTTTGCTTTCGTGATTGCTTCAGCTTTCATTATTGATTCTCTATATAATTTTTAATTTGTTTTCCTCTAATCTGTGTACCTACCAATCTCGATACCCAACGAGACCTACAAACCTCCCTAACCTGCATCTCAACTCTGCCACCAAACCATTTTTCAATCAGTTCCCTCCATCAAACCAAACCATTCACCAATCATGACCCTCAACAACCCCATCTTCTTCAACTCCTGCTCCACCGAATCTAATCCCCCACCGACTTACCATCAAACCCACAAACACCTGCGCTTCACCCCTACCAACACCGAACCTAAATTACCCTCATCCTTCATCTCCACATGTCGTTCTACACCTCATCTAAACTTTGATCATGAATTATAGTATGATTTAAAATTAAACCCTTGATCCAATGTGAATCTGATATTAAATTAAGTTTTTAATGTGGTTAAAATCTTACCATTGGATATTAATTGAGAATTCAATATGATGACAATCAAGCCATTGATCATGGAATCTTCATTGAGATTTAAATCTGGTATTTGATCTTGGATTTCATGAAAATAAAATATGGCCATTTGATGTGAAATTAATATGGCCCTTTAATTTGGAGTTTTTGATGAGTTGAAAAACCAAGCCATTGACCATGCATTTTGATCAAGTGATGATATGAAAATAACGACCATTGGATGATTGAATTTTTCTAATTTGATCATGTGATAATATTACCTGTGAACCGTCAATCATGATAATTTTAATGTGTTGATTTTGACCATTGATCATGATAATTTTAATGCGTTGATCTTGACCATTGATCATAATAATTTTAATGCGTTGATCTTGACCATGGATCATGATAATTTTAATGAGTTGATCTTGACCATTGATCATGATAATTTTAATGAGTTGATCTTGACCATTGATCATGATAATTTTAATGTATTGATCTTGACCATTTGGGATAATTTTAATGCTCAATCTGAACCATTGATCCATCTGATTTGATCCTTACCTATCTGATCATGATCCTTACCCCTTGATTTGATCCTTTTCCGTTTGATCATGAACCCTACCATCCGATCAGCATCTACACAACCATTTGATCAGGTCATGCCACCATCACCACCATTAGATTAAACCATCATCCTCACCATCTGATCAAGCCATCATCCTTTCGGATCATCCTCATCACCAGATCAGATTATCATCACCAAAAAATTAGTTCATCATCACAACTCTATCTCACACTATCTGATCATCATCGACACTATCTGATCTGCCCATCACCCCATCTAATCATCATCTACACCATCTGATCGTCATCACCATCATCACCATCATCACCATCGTCACCATGTGATTAACAACTCACATACTCACATATTGCTATATTTTTAGATGTTCATTTGTTATGTTTAGAATGCTTATTGCTATATCTGTCTGCTACACATGCTTGTTATATTTGTCTGCTATACATGCTCATTGCTATATCTATCTGTTACACATGCTTATTGTTATAACTGTCTGCCACATGCTTACTGTCATATTTAGATTCTTACTGCCATGTTTGGATGCATACTGCTATGTTTAGATTACTACCACTGCTATAGTTGGAATGTTTTCATTTGCCATTTTTGTCTTGGAATGAGATAAGTTTAAAAAATAACAATTAGGGTAGAAAACCCTAAAAATTGAAAAATAACAATTAGGGTAGGAAATCTTAAAAAATGAAAATTACAATGAAAAAGGGATAGGAAACCCTAGAAACCTAAAAATGAAAACAATAAAAATGGTAGGAATTCAGGTCTCATCCCTAGATCCTATTGACAAAAATGGAAATAATAAAAATGGTAGGAATTTAGGTCTCATCCCTATATCCTATTGACAACAAATGGAAACAATCTGAATGATAGGAATTTAGGTCTCATCCCTAGATCCTATTGAAAAAATTAGAAAGAATTTGGTACACATCCCAAATAAAAATGGTAAGAATTTAGGTCTCATTCCTAAATCCTATTGACAAAAATGGTAGGAATTTAGGTCTCATCCCTAGATCCTATTGACAAAAATGGTAGGATTTTGGTACACATTCCAAATTTGACTCTCACAAATATTTTCGAACTAAGTCATACCTGATTTCTAGGGCACACCCTAGAATACGTAGTCAATTTGAGAATCCCAAATACGATACAAAGCCCCCATTAACTATACACCGAGCATAAACTTCAACTTGAACAAAGAATCTAATTGAAGCACATGCATAAATTACTTCAATAATCTTTAATCACACAACCCATTTCGTACTATATTTTTGGACTTGATTTCCAGGATTGAAATACGTAGGCAGTTTGAGATGTCTTACATGTCTCAGATTCAGTCCAAGACCGAACCATCTTTGGTCCGATTCAATGTATAACATTGTATATTACATTTGCTTGTTTATTTGCTTTAAAACATGATTGGCTGAACCCTAGGTTAGAATAACTTAGCAACTTGGTTTAGGACATCATCCATTGAACCCTAGTCAGCTAGTTGACCAAGCACAGTCAAAATTAGAGTTTAAGGAAAGTTGAGGAGGCCGATATTGATCGGGTGGTTTGGGTGCCTAACACCTTCCCATAATCGTACCCTGAATATTTACCCGATCTCTTGCAGACCAAAGAACTGATACATTGGGTCACGAGTCAATAAAAGTCTTACCTTAGGGTGAGGCTCCATTTTTAGAGGTCCTAGACCTTAATCTAGGTGGCGACTTATAATCTTTGTCCTCACATAACTCTGAGACTATTGTGACGAATCTGGTTTATCAGATGGAAGCTCAGCAGAAGGTGTTCTTAAATGAGATGCTGAAGATGTTCAGGCCACCGGGATATGTCCCTATAGAAAGTACGCCTGAGTCTGGGGGAAATAACACCACACTACCAATGGATGGTAGTACGAGGCCGATGGGCCAATGATAGAATCGACAACCACAACACTAATTTCCAACTTCGTCTACCTATCAATGGATCTATCCATACCGATCACCATGGTATGGAACAAATGCACAAAGGCAGAATGACCTAAGCCGAGCGGTGGATAGGTTTTTGAAATTGAAACCCCCTGCCTTCACAAGGAAACCAGGAAAACCACTATGGCCTGCATAGTGGGTTGCTGAGATGGAAAAGAACTTCCGTCTGATGACTTGCACGGAAGATGAGAATGTACTATTTGCTAAGCACATGCTCAAGGAAGATGCTAATGCCTGGTGGAATTCTACCCAGACATACTTGGAGACAAAGCACACTCAGATCACTTGGGAAATATTCAAGGGAGCCTTCTTTGATAAGTACTTTCCGAAGAGCTTTCGTGATCAAATGGAGATGGAATTCCTTAACCTGCAACAATCCCAATTGACTGTTGATGCATATCAGTAGAGGTACGAAGAGTTGTTTTTCTTTGCTCCAGCAAGCATGCAAGAGGAGGAAACCAAGACCCGTAGGTTCACCATGGGATTGCGAGAAGTATCTGAGAGCACGTCATGGGTTTGGAGAGGAAGGTGTATAACCAGGCTATACAGATTGCTAGGGTGATTGAATCAAGCCAAAGAGACAGCTTCTTCGCTCAAAACAGGGGACTGAAGAGGCCTGCTCCTGAGACTTCGGGTGGAGGGAACATTAGACGATTCCGCCCATACAGGGCTCAGTCTGCTATGGTGCCAGCAAGGAATACACTGCACCACCACCATCACAGGTAGCTGGACAAAATCCAAACATCAAATGTTTCAACTGCCAATAGTTGGGCCACTATGCAAAGACCTATACTCTACCTAGAAAGCAATTGCTACAGCAAGGGAAGATATTTGCAGTCAACACTGAAGTGGCAGCCGCATCACCTGATGTGGTTACTGGTATGATTCCATCCCTTACTATTTCGCTTACTGTTTTGTTATGTATGAGCATGTAGAACTAAGGGAAAAGTAAATTCCAGGAACTGTAGATATAGTTGGTATACCCGCCAGAGTACTCTTCAACTCTGGGGCTACACACTCCTTTGTTTCTATGTCTTTTGAGAAGCGAATGAAATTACCTGTCAAGTCCTTAACCCCAAGCTTGATAGTTCCCTCTCCATTGGGAGTAGAAGTGGTGTTGAATGAATGCTATGGGCCGTGTACAGATAGTATTGAGGGGCGAAACCTAGAAGCAAATCTGGTTCAACTCGAGATGGCAGACTTTGACGTCATCTTGGAAATGGATTGACTAGGCCATCATTCAGCTAGCTTATTATGTGGTGAAAGAAAATTTATTTCTAAAGATGATAATCACTGGAACCAAATTACCTAGGAAGCGGAAGCTGATCCTCTCTGCCCTAAAAGCTAAAAGATGCTTAGAGAAAGGAGCAGTGGGGTACTTAGTATCTGTGATCGACATCACTGCAGAGGTGCCAAAGATGGAAGATCTATATGTGGTACGAGAGTTTTCAAATGCATTGGAAAAGCCAAAATGTAGAAGAAATCACTTGGGAGAAGAGAACGCGATGCAAAAGGAATACCCAAACCTTTTCGACAAAAAAGCTACGAACAAATTTCGAGGTTGAAATTTATTTCAAGGGTGGGGGAGTTATGAAACCAACATGCAAATTTCGGAGACGAAATTTCTTTTAAGGGTGGGGGAGTTGTATGACCTACACTCCATGAACCTGGTCTAAACCTTTAATTCATATCATAACAGGCCTTCAATGATCACCGGGCCAGACGGGACAAACGGATGACAACCTGGTATGAAACGGACCCATGTATGATAATTATTTCATACTAGTCAATGGTACCGGTCGACCGGTATGTCTGCACAAGCAGACTACTTAGATTTGTAACCAGATCTCTATGCGTCCCACATTCCAAATATCGAACCCTAGGACTTTCCTAATGTAAGGGGACTTCCTAAACTCAATCCTAGTCTATTTAAGGACCCCTAAACCTCCTTAAATCTCTTTCAAAGATCATCACAAACCCTAGAGAGGAGAAAGAGGCCAAAGAAGGAGAAAGAGCTAAGGAATGAGGAAGAGGAGCCGTCGTTGCCGTTGGACGAAGAACACCCTACTGCGAACCAACGGTAAGTGCTTGAACCTTCCTCTAAGTTAAGCATTATAGAAGATTAGTAATGAATGTATCAATACCATGCAAGGCGAGGTATTGATCTAAACCTTTAAATTTACCGTCAAACCCTAATACAATCGATAATCCTAGATTCAAGTTCTAGGTTAAGGATCATCGAAACTAGGACTAGAATGGAGTACGAAACAACTATAACTCATTACTCAGACCTAGAATGTATAGGAGATACCCTAGAATCAATGGAGGGACCGACGAAAGGCGAGAACCGCGTTGATGGTCTTCCTGAGGCATACCAGTCACACCATATGCGACCGGTACTGCGACCGGTACCTCTCGGGTACTGGTTTGTGGGGAATCGGTTGACAATATCGATCGCACCTTTCCCCACAGTGTCATGACCTATACCTGCGACCGGTCTACACTGTGAGGAGTGTTTTTGACCCAGTTGGTTTTTCGACCAACGTAAACCCTGAGAAAATTATCTTAATTCAACCCTAACATCGTGTAGGACCCTATGTTAGCATGTTTGGATTCTGTGACGCAGAGCAAGCTAGCAATCAATCGTCAGGTAAGGGAATAGGACCTAAACCCTAATAACTTAATAAAAATAAATCGTTGTTAAAATTATGATTATATATAATGGTGTTTGTGCATACTCGCATGTCATCTTTACTTTGAGTTATTATATTGTCCATGCATACTCGCTATGCTAAGATGTGACTATTAGGCATGTGATTGTTTTTGTTGGTGTGTGGAATGGGAAGGGCCTGGGGTTTGGGATCATTCCTCACACTAGCACCTTTTCGTTTCATTTCTATCTTAGAATGCTTGGTGCGGGTAGGGTATCAGGGGGAGGAAGTTACACTGTGGTCTCGGGCCTAGACATTAGACTATAGCTCTATCTCTATGTCGTAGGGAGCTGTGCTGGGATAGGGGCTACTGTGATGACATATAGGATTTGTTAGTTGTGAGCCCAGTTTACAAGCCCTTGCCAATAGGGGCTTACGTGTTGCGATGGGTAGGGCATCAGGGAAAGTGTTGGCGGTGTTTGATCTGGATGCTTGTAAGACCCGTATTAAACTAATCGGTCTTACAACCTTATACCAGGTTTACCCATCACGGTCGAGCCAAGTGGACCAAGTGTGTGAAGAAAATAAAAAAACTAGGTATGAATTTGACCCAAAAATAGTAAATATGAGGGTAGGGCCGCATGCCTAAATATGTAGGGTCGACCCCACCACAATAGAAGTCCAACCCATGAATTTTAAGTCGTAGGGTCGGATGACTTGAGAACCATAGGGTCGTCGGGTCCAGCGACCCAACGATCGACCCTATGATGACAGACTGAAACCGCAAATTAGGAAACTTTCCTAATCTCGATGGGTATTATTTTGGGAGGTTTTCCTTTATAAATAGGACAGTCCTTAGCCTCTTTCACTCCTTTTAAAACCCTAATTGAAAGTGAGAGAAAGAGAAAGAGAAGGAAGAGAAGAAGAGAAGGAAAATTAGAGAAAAGACTAAGGAAGAGGAGGAACTTTAGAGAAACCTCTGAATCTCAGCAAACTTCAGGTATGAGTCTAATTCCCTCTTAAATTAAGAGCCTAGAATGGAATATGAAGAAGTTAGGATTAGGAGAAACCCAAATCATCTTTCCATGGATGAGTTTTGAAGGAATCCATGGAAGTAATTATCATAGACAATGGAAAGTGTGTAAAAATCATATTTATGTGTCATTGAACAATATTAGAATGGACCTACGAGACACTCAGGATTGATCACATACCCTCGGGAAGTCCCAGGGAGGGTGTGGTCGCACATAGGGTCGATGGGTAACCAACCCCATGTCCAACCGTACCCCTAGGGTCGATTGGGTAACCAACCCTAGGTACTACCCTACCTACGACCCTATGATTTCATCTAGTCTAAATTTGTTGGAATTAATTCTAATTAGAATCTATCGACTTGTTTGGTTTTTCTAGTGATTTAAAAGTGATTCTTAAAGCTTGAACGAGGATCTACACTCAATCAAAGGTAAGGGAACAAGACCTAAAGTAATTGGATAATAAAAATCTAATTTTTCTTATTGAGTCCTATACCATGATTGATTCTATGCGTGTATGTGTGTATTGTGCATTTAACATGTCATCCAATATTTCTGCTATTACTGTTCATGCATATTTAATTTTGTTTATTTATAACATGATGATGATGGTGATGTTAGGAATAGGCATGTGAATGTTTTTGTGTGGTTAGTGTATTTGATGCGAGTGGGGCATCAGGGGGAGGACGTGATATTGTGGTGTGTCCTGGTCACCAGACTCTAGCTTTATCTCTACTCAAGTCTTGTCCACTAACATCGTCGTATCGTCATTACCTTAGCAGAGCTATTACGTCGTAGGGTATCTAGGGAGGTGGTCTCGGACCATGTAGTCACTGACTCTGTCGGGGGGCCTTAGCTCTATCTCTATGGATGTATTGAGAGATGCTTGGGTGAGGCCTTGGATACACTGCTTGACATTAGCATTGGTTAGTTGTGAGCCCAGTTTGCAAGCCCTCGCCAATAGGGGCTTACGTGTTGGTATGGGAGCATGTGGTACTTTAATGCCGATACCCATTGGGTACACTGTTTCCATGGTGGGTGCATATGGAATGGCAATGCCGATATTCATTGGGCGGCTTTACACACTCGTGTATAGAGGTGAGGCGGCCTCCAAACCTTTCTATAGCACATTGCAAAGTTATATACCAGACTACAGATATGAATTGAATGCATGCATATGTTTGTTGCATTGTTTTGTTTGCTCACTGAGCCATGATGTGTGCTCACCCTTTTCGACGTCGAATATTTTAGTTGATGATGCAGGAATCATGGTTGAAGACTACATGAATGCTCCTGTTTACGGGCAAGCGGCGGTGATGTACGCTGAAGTGATGATGGAGTTGCATGATTCGACATGCTAGTTCAACTCCTGTGTTTTTTATTAGACTTTTATTTGGATTATATAGACAGTGTATTTGAATTAATTATTTAAGTTTATGTCTCAATTTTTTTGAGAATAATTGGTTAAATTATTTATTTTATCACATTTAGATTCTTAGTTCATTTAATATTTAAGACTTCCGCTATTATGTATTTACTCTGATTATTGTTGTGAATGTGTATGGTTTAAGCCAACGGACACAGCCTATTTGAGATCCTGGTTGAACCATTGGTTTATTAGCGGTTAATCACACCATTCTGAACAGTGTGGAATTTGGGTGTGACAACTTGGTACTAGAGCTCTCAGGCCCTGTCAATTAAACCAGTATATTTCTACAAAGTTTGTGAACTGAGTTAGGATAAACTTTAAAAGCTTTAATAAGAACACATTGTAAGCACCTGTGTTGTTTGAGACAAGGATTAAGAAAGAGAATAATGCACATATAAAAGGAGAAACAAGTTTTATATATAGCAAGTCAAAAGCACGTTTATACATATCCAAAGCAGAGTATAATCCACAACCCAGACAGTTACTCTATAGTACAAAAAGAAAAAGAAAAAGAAAATAGACATCATGGAGCTGGAGGTGATGGAGGAGGCGGTGCCTCGGGATCTCTGTCATAGTCCTCAGCATATACTCTAACCAATCTACCTGAGTCTGGGTCGTCTGGAGACTAGCTGTCAACTCAGCCATCCGCTGATCAGACGCACGCTAAGCATCTAGGAGCTCGCCCACTCTCCTATCTATTGTGCACTGAGCATCCAGAAGCTCTCCCACTCTGGAGTCCGTCATGCGCTGAGCCTCCCTGATCTCATGCAGTAATCCCATCATATCATCATATGGTGGACGTGAAGGACCAGCCATGCGTGAAGGAGTCTGAGATCGACCAGCTCTAGTAGAATGTAGAGGTGATGGAGGAGGTATGGAGTCTACATCCATGTACATACGATCCTCATCCTCAGCATCACCCCCATGGATCCCAGATCCAGCTGCTGCTGTTGCTGCCGCCTCAACGTCTGCTATTTCTATCCGAGTATGAGGACGCACCAGAGCGTTCCTCTCATCATCACTGACCCGAACATCCCGCATGCCCATCCTATAGATGGCCTCCCAGTCCAGCACTGATGAGAAGGTTTTCTCCTGAATCCTCTCATCCACTAAATCAACACCTAGGCGGGTGAGCAGACTAGTGATCAGACGTCCATAGGGCAGGTTGCCTATCTGACCAGGCAATGTAGCACGGATCATCATCCTCATGATAATATAAGGTAGGCAGACAGGCTACCTAGTGCAGATGCAGTAGAGTACATACTGAGTCAACTGAGAGATCCTCTCATAGTGTCCACTCTGGGGTATCAGGTTGTGTTGGATGATCTTGCAGTACACTCGAGGCTCTGGACGTAGGTTGATCGCTTTCATCTCCCAGTGGTCATCTCTGATAAGCTGACTGTCAATCTCAGCACGTATATCCAAGGAAAGGAACTGGGGCTCCCTGGGAGCACAGTACACTAGAGAGCCATCATTTGATATGCCTAGAAGATCAGCCAACTGCTGGCAATCAAAGGATACCTCTACCCCTTCGACATAGCTCGTGATCCAGAGCTCCCTACCCCTCTCTGTGTCATTAAGATCCCCCACTACCTGGAGACTGTAATAAAACTGTCTCACCAAATCAGGATGGGTGCACGCATCATAGGTGATCACAGGGAGTCAGCCCATGTCACTAAATGCCCCCTCCACGTTGAACAAGGCTAGACTAGCCAAGTCCACACAATGACCCCCCTTTACCATCTTACGCTCATAGCGAGCATACTGAGCTTCGACATTGTTGGAGCGGAAACAAACTAGGTCATGAGCTCTAGGAACTTTAGAACGAGCCATATTATCTGCCAAAACAAAGAAAACATATAATAAATCAGTAAAGATGAAAAATCCAAAAAAAAATTCGGCATTATAACGGCATAAATTGGTCAAAAGCCTCACTTTTCACCCATACACTTGGGCAGGAGGACTTACAGAGGTTCTAAATCATCCTGTAAGGCTCTTACAATTGCAATTTAATTTTGAAAGATTGAATTTGAAGAAATTTCAATAAATTAGAAAAATCTCGTAAATTAGGTCAAAAATGGAAAATTTCAAGTTTCTCGACAACTAACTGATGAAACTCGAATATTTTTGAGGGCTTTCATCCATTGGGTAACCAATAGCAAAAGCCCCCAATAAAAATTAAATTCTTACGGTTAGAAAAAGTTTAACTTGAAGAAAAAGATGTAAATGGGCAAAAACCTAGTTAGAAAGCTTTAAAAACATGAAACAGTAAGAGAGCATACCTGAAGAGAAGGAGTGGGAGTCACGAATGGAAGATATGATCACTAAACAGGTAGGGGTCGATACTGTAGCAACTCAAATAAACGAGTCGAGTTGGAAGAGAGGAGAAAGAATGGGAAATGAATCCAAAATCGGGTTTAAAAACCTGATTCTGGGTCGTAGGGTCGCAGAATTCGACCAAAATTTGCGACCCTACATCAGACCCTACCATCGACCCTAGCCTCCCGGTGATCTGACAGAGAACTAGGGGTCGGACCTAGGGTCGAACATATACCGACCCTACCATCGACCCTAGGCTCTCGGTAAGTTGACAGTGATTCTCAGGGTGACATACCCTAGGGTCGCATAAGGACCGACCCTACCATTCACCCTACGATGGAAAATACAGTATTTTGTCAAAAAAATTTAAAAAAATTGAAATTTATATTGGTTAGTTGGATGTTTGACTGAAGAACAACTTATATTGATTGCCTCACATGTGCTATGACTAACTGTAGACATTACCACCATTAGAACAAAAAATGGCTGGGCGAATAGTGACTAGACAAAGCTGTAAGTCTATTCCACCACCACCACCTGTGGAGGAAGACAACCATATACATCATGAGACACAGGAGAATCTGAATACGTCACCGCCCGTGGCTAATGGCCAGGCAAATCCTACTAACTTGTCAGCCCCATCTATGGATCTGGCTATGGCAGTAATGAACTTGGCACAACAACTACAGCAAATACAACAGGTACAATCTAATATGCAAGCTGCCATAGGCATGGCTTTTCCAGCTGCACATATGACACCGATGCTAGTAGGACAGGCAAGCACAATACCAGGGGGAAGTAACACAGTACCCCATGCACTTCAAAAACCAGTCATGCAGGCTCAAGTGCAGAACCCTGATGTAGCTCAAGGTGGTTATCAGTACCAACCACCTATGTATGGGGCCTATGCTCTGTATCAGCTGGACCACTCTATACTGGTCAAGCATTTTCTGAAGATGAAGCCCAAATAATTTAATGGCATGCCAGCAGATCCTTTGTGGTCAGCACACTGGGTTGATGAAATGGAAAGAAATTTTATGATGATGACAATGAATGAGGAGGAGAAAGTGTTGTGCGACACATTTATGCTAAAGGGCAATGCACTCCATTGGTGGAAGTCTACCAGGACATATTTGTTAACCAAGCGCACCCACTTGACCTGGGGTATATATAAAGAGGCATTCTTTGAGAAGCACTTCCCTAGGAGTTTCAAAGATTCTATGGAGAGAGAGTTCCTGAGTTTATATCAGGGACAGATGACTGTCGACGCATATCAACAGCGTTATGAGGAGTTGTTCTTCTTTGCACCAGTCAGTATGCAAGAGGAAGATACGAAGACCCAAAGGTTCATCATGGGACTTAGGAGAAGCATACGTGAACATGTCCTGGGACTTGAGAAGAAAGTCTACAATGAAGCTGTACAAATTGCTCGAGTTATAATTTTGATCCAAAAAGAGAGCTACTTTGCTCAAAATAGGGGTATCAAAATGCCTAATGGGAATTCTTATAATGGAGGGAACACCAAGACATTCAGACCCTTCCGTACTCAAGGCTTTAATGCTGGAGCCAAGACTACTTCAGCAGCCCCATCGCAACCAAAGCAAAGTAATGAAGGAATAATATGTTTTAACTGCAATCAAGTGGGACAAATTTCAAGGGAGTGCCCAAAGCCCAGAAAGCAGCTACAATAAGGAAGAGTCTATGCTGTTACATCCGAGGATGTTGCCGCATCGCTTGATGTGGTCACAGGTATGACCTGAACCTTTTAAATTGTGCTACATTGTATGAGCATGTAGGCTAAATTAAAACAAATCACAGGTATCGTACCTATTAATGGCATTCCTGCCAGAGTGCTCTTTGATTCTGGAGTTACTCATTCTTTTATATTTGTGTCATTTGGAAAGAAGCTAAATCTACCCCTCAAATCTTTAGACTACAAACTACTTGTACGATCGCCTATGGGATTAAAAGTGACATTAGAACAAGGTTATGGGCCATGTCCAGTTCTTATTGATGAGAAGACTTTGGATGCAACCTTGATTCAACTTGAGATTGCCAATTTTGATGTCATCTTGGGAATGGACTGGTTAGCTTGACATTCTGCAAATCTATTATGTGCGAAAAAGAAGTTGACATTTAAAGACAATGAATGGGCAGAGTTTAGTTTTGCGAGAACCAAACTTTCCCGTAAACGAAAACTCATCCTCTACGCATTAAAGGCTAGGAAATGCCTCGAGAAAGGAGGAGTTGGGTATCTAGTCTCAGTGGTCAACCTCACCAAGGAAGCACCATGAATGGAGGATATTGATGTCGTGCATAACTTTCTAGATGTATTTCCTGAAGAACTACCAGGACTACCACCCGACCGAGCTACAAAATTTGTTATAGATCTGATACCCAGAGCCGCACCAATATCTAAAGCACCCTATCGAATGGCACCTACTGAACTGAAGGAATTAAAAGTACAGTTACAGGAACTACTGGACAAGGGTTACATCGGACCTAGCATATCACCATGGGAAGCGCCAGTATTATTCGTAAAGAAGAAGGACGGTAGTGTTCGACTGTGTATAGACTATCGGGAACTGAATAAGCTGACAATCATAAATCGGTACCCATTTCCTCGGATCGATGACTTGTTCGATCAGTTTCAAGGTGCCAAGGTGTTCTCCAAGATTGATCTTCGATCAGGATACCATCAGTTGAAGATTAAGGACGGTGATATTCCCAAGACAGTATTCAGAACGAGATATGGATATTATGAATTTTTAGTCATGTCTTTTGGATTAACTAACGCACTAGCAATTTTTATGGAACTTATGAATCTGGTATTCCATGATATGTTGGATACGTCGATTATTGTATTTATTGATGATATATTGGTCTACTCCAAGGACAAGGAAACTCATATTATGAATCTATGAGCCACTCTGCAGCGATTACGGAAAGAGAAGCTTTACGCCAAATTTACAAAGTGTGAGTTTTGGCTAAATGAAGTCGCTTTCGTAGGCCATGTGGTATCCACTGAAGGAATTAAATTTGACCTTAGCAAGATTGAGGCCATTGTGAAGTGGAAAGCACCGAAGAGTGTTGCAGAAATTAAAAGTTTTCTGGGTCTAGCTGGGTATTACCAACGATTCATGGAAGACTACTCCAGGATCGTCGTACCGCTCACCAGTTTAACTAAGAAAGGAGAGAAGTTTCTTTGGACTGAAAAATGTGAGAACAATTTCCAAACATTGAAGGCAAGATTGATATCTGCTCCCATCTTGACTATTCCTATTCCAGGACAACCATTTATTTTATACACTGATGCATCTGGATTGGGTTTGGGATGTGTACTTACGCAAGGAGAACAAGTAGTTGCATATACCTCAAGACAACTAAAAACACATGAAAAGAACTATCCCACTCATGACTTGGAGTTAGCAGTAGTAGTACATGCTGTAAAAATATGGAGACATTATTTGTATGGAGAAATTTTTTAGATTAAATCAGATCATAAGAGTCTCACTTATCTATTTAATCAGAAGGAGTTGAATATGAGACAATGAAGATGGCTGGAACTATTGAAAGATTATGATTGTGATATCCTGTATCGTCCAGGGAAAGCTAATGTAGTTGCTGATGCACTAAGAGGATGTTAACACGACTGCAGCAATGTATGCTACAGGAAAAGTACTCAATCTTGGTAATGAGTAATTTGTGATAGATGCACCAGGTGAATCAACCAACCAAAGGTTTATTCATCGAATTTCAAATATGTTTGCAACACTGAAGATTGTACCTGATATAATAGATGAAGTGAAAGTCACTATAAAATCAGACCCTTATCTAAGAACAGTACAAGAGGACATTGAAAAAGGTAGGACTATCCCTGAGTTCGCCTTGGACGATGGAAAGGTACTGAAGTACAAAGGATGAATATGGGTTCCTAAAATAGAAAATTTAGACATTAAACACCGATTAATGAAAGAAGCTCACACCACCGTCTATTCGATACATCCTAGAAGTACAAAAATGTATCATGATTTTAAAAAATTATATTGGTGGAGAGGAATGAAAACAAATGTAGCTAAATTCGTGTCTAAATGCCTAAATTGTCAGAGGGTGAATGCTGAACGACAAAGACCTGCAGGACTGTTACAGACGCTACCCGAACTAGCATGGAAATGGGACTGCATCACTATGGACTTCGTCACCGGGTTACCACTGACTCCCCGAGTAGTTGACGCGGTTTGGGTGATTGTAGACCGTTTGACTAAAATAGCTCAATTTATAGCTATACGACCTCAATATACACTGGAGAGGTTAGCTAAGTTGTATGTGGATAATATTGTCAGACTACACGGAGTACCTAAAAGCATTGTGTCCGATAGAGATCCACGATTTACTTCAAAGTTTTGGGAAGGATTGCAAAAGACTATGGGTATAACATTGAAGTTTTGTACTGCATTCCATCCTCAGACAGACGGATAATCAGAGCGTACCATTCAAATTTTAGAAGACATGCTTCGAGCCTGTGTAATTGATTTTAAAGGGTCATGGGATGAAAAACTATCATTGAATGAGTTTTCTTATAACAACAACTATCAGGCTACTATACAGATGTCACCCTATGAAGCACTATATGGTAAGAAATGTCGAACTCCACTATTTTGGAATGAAATTGGAGAACGTAGTATTGTTGAACCAAAATTTGTTGAAGAGACATGTCGAGTAGTCGACATTATCAAGGAAAGAGTAAGAACAGCTCAGAATCGTCAGAAACAGTATGCAGATACTCGACGTCGAGACCTTGAATTTGTCGTAGGTGATAAGGTGTTCTTGAAAGTATCACCTATGCGAGGTTTAAAGCGGTTCGAACAGAAAGGGAAGCTTAGTCCAAGGTATGTCGGGCCATATGAGATTCTAGCTAAACGTGGAAAGGTGGCTTATCAGCTTGCACTACCACCATCTATGTCAAACGTGTATGATGTATTCCATGTTTCATTATTGAAGAAGTACGTCAGGGACCCAACACACGTTTTGATAGTGGATCCACTTGATTTGACTGATGATTTGACATTTGAAGTAGCACCAACTGAAATCACCAGTCAAAAGGTTCAACGACTATGCAACCGTGATATCTACCATGTTAAGGTCACCTGGAGAAGCTGAGATGTAGAAGAAATCACATGGGAAGAAGAAAATGCCATGCGAAAGCAATACCTTCACCATTTCGACACAAAAGGTATGTACCAATTTCGAGGATGAAATTTTTAATAAGAAGGGAGTTGTAAGACCCGTATTATACTAACCGATCTTACCACCTTGTACCAAGTCTACCTATCATGGTAGAGCCAAGTGGACCAAATGCGTGAAGGAAATCACAAAACCAGGTATGAATTTGACCAAAAAATAGTAAATATGAGGGTTGGGTCGCATGCCTAAACAGGTAGGGTCGACCCCACCTCAATAGTAGTCCAACCCATGACTTTTCAGTCGTAGGGTCGGATGACTTGAGAACCATACGGTCAACGGGTCCTACGACCCTACGATCGACCCTATGATGACAGACTGAAACCATAAATTAGAAAACTATCCTAATTTCAAGGAGTCCTTTCCTAATCTCGATGGGACTTATTTGGGGAGATTTTCCCCTATAAATAGGACGTTCCTTAGCCTCTTTCACTCCTTTTAGAACCCTAATTGAAAGTGAGAGAAAGAGAAAGAGAAGGAAGAAAAGAAGAGAAGGAAAATTGGTGAAAAAATGAAGGAAGAGGAGGAACTTTAGAGAAACCTCTGAATCTCAGCCAACTTCAGGTATGAGTCTAATTCCCTCATAAATTGAGATCCTATAATGGAATATGAAGAAGTTAGGATTAGGAAAAATCCAAATCATCTATCCATGGATGAGTTTCGAAGGAATCCATGGAAGTAATCATCATAGACAATGGAAAGTGTGTAAAAATCATAGTTATGAGTCATAGAACAATATTAGAATGGCCCTACGAGACCTCAGGATCGATCACATACCCTCGGGAAGTCCCAGGGAGGGTGTGGTTGCACATAGGGTGGATGGGTAACCGACCCCATGTCCGACCCTACCCCTAGGGTCGATTGGGTAACCAACCCTAGGTACTACCCTACCTACGACCCTATGATTTCAGCTAGTCTAAATTTGTTGAAATTAATTCTAATTAGAATCTATCGACTTGTTAGGTTTTTCTAGTGATTTAAAAGTGATTCTTAAAGCTTGAACGAGGATCTACACTCAATCAAAGGTGAGGGAACAAGACCTAAACTAATTGGATAATAAAAAGCTATTTTTTCTTATTGACTCCTATACCATGATTGATTCTATGCGTGTATGTGTGTATTGTGAATTTAACATGTCATCCAATATTCCTGCTATTACTATTCATGCATATTTAATTTCATTTATTTATAACATGATGATGATGGTAATGTTAGAAATAGGCATGTGAATGTTTGTGTGTGGTTAGTGTATTTGATGAGAGTGGGGCATTAGGGGGAGGACGTGATATTGTGGTGTGTCCTGGTCACCAGACTCTAGCTCTATCTCTACTCAAGTCTTGTCCACTAACATCGTCGTATTGCCATTACCTTAGCAGAGCTATTACGTCGTAGGGCATCAGGGGAGGTGGTCTCGGACTGTGTAGTCTCTGACTCTGTCGGGGGGCCTTAGCTCTATCTCTATGGACATATTGAGGGATGCTTGGGTGAGGCCTTGGATACACTGTTTGACATAAGGATTGGTTAGTTGCGAGCCCAGTTTGCAAGCCCTCGCCAATAAGAGCTTACGTGTTGGTATGGGAGCATGTGGTACTTTAATGCCGATACCCATTGGGTACACTATTTCCATGGTGGGTGCATGTGGGACGGCAATACCGATATTCATTGGGCGGCTTCACACACTCATGTATAGAGGTGAGGCGGCCTCCGAACCTTTCTATAGCACATTACAAACTTATAAACCAGACTACAGATATGAATTGAATGCATGCATATGTTTGTTGCATTGTTTTGTTTTCTCACTGAGCCATGATGTGTGCTCACCCTTTTCAACGTCGAATATTTTAGATGATGATGCAGGTACCACGGTTGAAGACTACATGAATGCTCCTGTGTAAGGGCAAGCGGCGGTGATGGACGCTGAAGTGATGATGGAGTCGCATGATTCGACATGCGAGTACAACTCCTGTGTTTTTTATTGGACTTTTATTTGGATTATACAACCAATGTATTTGAATTAATTATTTAAGTTTATGTCTCAGTCTTTTTGGGAATAATTGGTTAAATTATTTATTTATCACATTTAGATTCTCAGTTCATTTAATATTTAAGACTTCCACTATTATGTATTTACACTGATTATTGTTTTGGATGTGTATGGTTTAAGCAAACGGACACAGCCTATTTGAGATCCTGGTTGAACCGTTGGTTTATTAGTGGTTCATGACACCATTCTGAACACTGCGGAATTAGGGTGTGATAGCTTTAGCTCTATCTCTATTCCATGGTGGGTGCATGTGGGATGACAATGGTATTTGATCTATTGGGCAGCTTCACACACTCGTGTATAGAGGTGCGGTGGCCGTCAATCCTTTCTATAGCACATTGCAATCTCAAAACCATAGCGTAATGTGAATGTTACTCATGCATGTTGTTTGTTGCATTGTCTGATTTTCTTATTGAGCTAAGTTGTGAGCTCACCCTTGTGTATACACTATTTTAAATGTGGACGCAGGTTACACTGTAGAAGACTATGTGGATGCCCCAATATATGGAAGAGTTGTTACCTTGGAAGTGCAAGCAGGGGAGGACGAGCATGACGCTTCATGCGAGTGCCCTTTCTCCGTGTACCTTTAGGATATTGGATTCGTTTATTTTATTTATTTTTGGTTGAATTTACAAATGATATAAGGATAATTATTTACGTTATGGTGTTTGAATAATTGGATATTTTATTTAAATTATCAATAGAGAACTCGGTTCATTTAGTTTAAGACTTCCGTTGTATTTTATTATATTCTAATTATGGTTATGTGCAATGGTTTGTATGAGTGGACATGATCTTATTGAGATCCTGGTGTGAACCATTAGTTCAGTGACGGTTCACTCACACTTCTGGTTCTGTCGGAATTGAGGTATGACATCTTAGATGCCTCTTAAAATACGAGTACCTACATGGTCTTCAACATCACACCTGTCACAGCCCATTCTGGGAATCGAACATGATGTTTGAGTCATCCAAGAGACAACTTGAATCTTCCAGCGACTAACAATTAAAGTGACCTATCAATAAATCTCACAGTCTACACATACAATATCCATAATAATAAAAAATAGATAATAATACTTGCAGTGGAATCATAGAGCTGTAGAGGAATCATCATATAAAACAGATGCTACTAATGATATCAATATATAGTTAGTCTGTTATGCCTTACATACCGTATCATAATATCATTCATATTACATACATCCCATCTTAATAACTAGAGTAAATTCAATATGTCCCTATGGATAGACCAAACCACCATCTATCCACAAACAGCAAAATCAACAGACAAGGTGCTAACTCAGGTCCCGTAGATGCAATCCCTACAAGTACAGCCCTTGACATGATCTCTCAGAGGAACCCCACCATGAGAAGCACCCTCAATATCATCAAGGTCCATGACTACAATAGCAGAAGA
Organism: Protea cynaroides; assembly: GCA_028583415.1. Classification (NCBI taxonomy): domain Eukaryota; kingdom Viridiplantae; phylum Streptophyta; class Magnoliopsida; order Proteales; family Proteaceae; genus Protea; species Protea cynaroides. The sequence continues at coordinate 6,075,280 of CM053267.1, read as the reverse complement.
AGTACCTATAATCAAAGCTAAAAGAAATTTGATATCGAGGGGTGAGCTCCTATCCCAGCTCAGCGAAACGTTAGGTATCCAATGCAATCCTATGCAATAATTTTAATGAATGTAGTACAGATGCAAATAAAAAAGCAATTGTGAGTAGCATTCAAGTGTGTATGAAAATCATGGCTGACCTGTACCCTAGGGAGGATCTGCCCCGTACCCTACCGCTTGAGCAATTGCTCTGTACCTTACCGCCTGAGCATTTTTTTTGCCCTGTACCCCATCACCTGAGCATATACTCATACCCCACCACCTGAATTATATATATTCATACCCCACCGCCTGAGTACTCCATACTCCACTACCTGGATTAAATTTCCCTCGCTAAAGCATAAGTCATTAGACCAAGTTGATGCATGGTGATGACAACATAATAATAAAAGGATTATACCCTAGTAGAGATCCCCGTTCCACTCCCATGGTTGACCGTGCCCCCACTAAGGTGTAACCTGGAATATAGCCGTGTAACATAATCTCATATGCCACACGATCCTCAATCATCCAACATGGCATGTGCACGTAGTAAGTAAAACTATACTCCACCAGGAATCCCCATTCCACTCAAATAGACTGACTGTGTCCCCACTAGAGTATAGCATGCTCACATGGCATGTGTATTGTGCTCCCACAATCTACACGCCCATCATACAGGGTCTCAAACAAGACTGCACCCCAATAGAGATCCACGACTCCCCACTCCCATTGTCACACCCTAATTCTGGTCTAACTGGAATGGTGTGATGTACTACCAATAAACCAACGGTTCAACCAGAATTGGGGTATGACAACTTGGTATCAGAGCATCTCAGGTTCTATCTATTGACCTAACTCTTTCTACATGAGTCATGAACTAAGTTAGGATAAAATTAAAAGTTGTAATAAGAACATACCATAAGCACCTGTGTTGTATGGGACATAAACTAAGAAAGAGAATAATGCACTTATGTAAATGGGAAACCAATTATATATATATATATATATATCCAAATAGGAGTAAGACAAGATACATCCGAATCAGAGTACGGTCCATAAATCTAGACAGTTACTCTGTAAAATAAATGAGAAAAAAATGATATCATGAAACTGGAGTTGTTGGAGCAGGAGGTGCCTCACGATCTCTATCATAGTCCTCAGCATAAACTCTCACGAGCCATGCCACCTGAGTCTAAGTCGCTCGGAGACTAGCTGTCAGATCCACTACCCGCTAGTCTGTAGAGTGTTGGGCATCTAAAAGCTCTCCTACTCACCAATCAATCACGCGCTGAGCCTCCCGAATCTCACGTAACAATCCCATCATGTCATCTGGTGGTGGGCGTGAAGGGCTAGCTAAATGAGAAGCCCGATAAGGGCCAGCTTCAGTGGAATGCTGTGGTGATAGGAGAGGGATGGCATCCACATCCATGTATATCCGATCATCATCCTCTTCATCATCACTTACGTGTGCCTCTGCTGCTGTTGCTGCTGCCTCTACATCCGCTATCGCTACCCGAGTGAGAGGACTTCTCATAGCATTCCTCTCGTCATCACTGACCTATATCTCTCTCATGCCCATCTTGTTGATGGCCTCCCAATCAAAGGCAGCTGAGAAGGTGTCCTCAAAGATCCTCTCATACACTAGTTCCACCTGTAGACGAGCAAATAGGGTGGAGATCAGTTGCCCATAGGGCAAGTTACCTCTCGAGTCAGGCAACGTAGCTCTGCGCATAGTCGGAAGAATAATATATGGGAGGCAGACTGGCTACCTAGTATAGATACAGTATAGTAGGTACTGAGTCAGCTGTGAGACCATCTCATAGTGTCCGCCCTGGGGAATAAGATTATGCTGGATAATCTTACAGTAGACCCATGGCTCTGGACGCAGGTTGACTGCTTTCATCTCCCAGTGGTCATCCCAAAGAATCTGGTTATCTGTTTCTGCATGCTCCTGTATAGACAGAAACTGTGACTCCCTGCGTGCACAGTAAATCAACTGACCATCATTCGAGATGCCTAGGAGATCAGTCAACTCCTGATAGTTGAAAGAGATCGAAACCCCTTTCATCCAACTGGTGATCCGAAGCTCTCTACCCCTGTCAACATCCTCTAGGTCACCCTCTACCTGTAGGTGACAGTAGAACTACTTGAGCAAGTCTGGGCGAGTACAAGCCTCATACAAAATCATTAAAAGCCACCCCATATCACCAAACACCATTTCCACATCAAACAGGGCTAAATGGGCTAAGTTAACACATCTTCTCCCTTCCACCTTCTTTTGATCAAACCAAAGATATCACACCTCTACTTCAATGGACCTGAAATGTCGTGGGTCATGAACTTGAAGAACCTTAGTGCGAACCATGATAACTGCAAGAGAAGAAAATAAGAAAAACAAGTTAGATAAATTTAAAAATTTGACAGCATAACAACGTAGAATGGGAAAAAGCCTCATTTTTCACCCAAACATTTGGGTAGGACTTACATAAGTCCCAAACCATCCTGCAAGGCATATTCAATCAAAAATTTAAACAAGGCAGGATGAATTTCAAGAAATTTTGATAATTGGAAAAAACCCCCAAATTTTAGGTCAAAAATGGGAATTTTCAAGTTTTTACTAAACTAACCTATGAAACATAAATTTTTCTGAGGGCTTTCATCCATTGGGTAGCCAATAGCAATAACCCCCAATAAAAATCAAATTTTCACAGTCCAAAAAATATATCATTTGAAGAAAATCTTATAAATGGAGCAAAACCTAGGTATGAAAGCTTAAAAAGGAGAAAGAGTAGATAACATACCTTGAAGAATGGAATGGAGATTGTGGATCGATGAAAAATCACTAAATTTATACTATTGATACTGTAGCAACTCACTGGTGGCGAGTTGAGTTGAGACCGTAGGAAGAAGAAAGGGAAATGAGAGGGAAAATCTCAAAAAAAATAGGTTTTGAAACTAATTTTGAATCTTACGGTCGCACAATTCGACCAAAAACATCGACCGTATGATTAACTGTATGATTGACCATAGGGTCTCAGTAAGTTGCCAGGGATTTGATGGTTACATCTTTGGTCGCACAACATGCGACCGTAGGCCACTGAACGTATGACTGACTGTTGTCTGCATTTTGATTCTGTTTGAACTTTTACCTATTAATCTTGTTCTTCTCTCGCCTTCCACTGTGAGACTAACCCAATAACACCACTCTATTTTGTCTCACCTGTGTATTTTTGCCAATAACACATCAATAAAGAGTTTAAATGGCTGGGCATAGAGTAAGTAGAAGGAGACAGAATGCAAACCCATCTCCACCACCTATGGAGACCAACGACAATGAAGGTCAGCAAGGGAAGAAAGGAAATATTGGAGCTCAGAATGCTGAACCTCAGAATGTTCACACCCAAGCCATCCCAACCAACTTACCTACACCACTGATGGATTCATAATTTTATATATTTATTTCCCTTATATTTAGTCTATTTAACATATTATATGTCTTATGGTACTCATTTGTGATGATTCTTTATATATAAGACATTGGTGGAAAGTATTAGTAAATTTTGTTTAAAATAAAAAAATTCTGATATTTTCAATAATGACCTTCTAAATTTCATGCAGGTTTTTTTTAATGTGGAAAGAATTCTAGAAATCAAACGTGATCCAAAAATCTGATCTGGAAAGCTGATTTGAATTCAAACTAAAGAAGGAAGATTACCACCCATAGAAGGTTTATTATTTGAAGGATTAAATTAATTATCAGAAATCTGGAGGAGAATATATGCAAGACCCGTATCGAACTAACCGATCTTACCATCTTGTACCAGGTCTACCTATGGTCGAGCCAAGTGGACCAAGTGCATGAAGAAATCACAAGTCCAGGTATGAAGTCTAACCCAAAAATAGTAAATGTGAGGGTAGAGTCGCATGCTTAAACAAGTAGGGTCGACCCCACCTCAACAGAAGTCCAACCCATGACTTTTTAGTCGTATGGTCGGATGACTAAGAAGGTGTAGGGTGGATGGATCCGGCGACCCTACATCAGACTGATGCGTGTCGAGCGCAACCAAAAATAAATTATTCTACTTATAATGAATAGTAATGATAAGTAAAGGTCGATCCACAGAGACTAGTTAATCAAATTGTCTACTTACCAAGAAAAAGGAGGGGGGGTTTCTTCTGCAATTTAATTGACAAGAAATTAAATAACAAAAATTCAAGGGAAGATGATGTCGATTCAAGGAAATTATCTCACGGCTGCAAATTGATCACTGACCTCATATATATTATTCTCTATTCAAATATTTAACCAAGGATTATCAAAAAGCCAGACAATCCTTACCTTCCCTAATTTCATTAATTGAGCCCAGCACACAATTTAATTCTTATCAATAAACCAATTGGTATTATGCAATCCTCAAGAATTTACTGATAGCATTACACTCTTGGAGGGAGTTAAAGATGAACAACAATCTAACAAGCGTCAGATTATTTAATTCATTCAATGATTCCTTTAAGCAAATAACAAAAACTTGGATCATAATTGTTCTGCTCAATTGCTACTTTTCCTGAACTCCATAACAATTACGGATTATGGATTCAGGTTAGCAATAAACCACATAACTCAATCAATTAATAGGCCTCTTAATAAACTAAAGCATACAGTCATTAACTTGAAAAATCAAGAAACACAGATATTTGAATAGAAGAATAATTAAAATTAAGAACAAAATCTCACAATTTTACTAACCGGATTGAATTCCCCTTGAATCGACTAAAGAACTTAGCTAGACAAGATAGAAAAGAAAGACAAAAGAAATAAAATTATCTTCTCAATAATTCTTGGATGCTCTATTACGTAGCATTTACATTGCTTAAATAGCCAAAGTAGAGAAGATTAAAACTGGTATGTCTAGAATTGACAACCTTATTACATGGAAATAAATATTAAACAAAATCTGCTTGCCTAGATTAAATAGAGAATCATTCCATCATTAACCAAATGTCACCTCTAGATTTGCCAATCTTTGTAATATTCCATAGAGGTATATATTCTCCTCAAGATTTCTGACAATCAATCAAATCCTTCCAATAATAAACCTTCTATGTGTGGTAATCTTCCTTCTCTGATTTCAATTCAAATCAATTTTCCAGATCTAATTTTTGGATCATGTTTGATTTCTAAAATTCTTTCCACATTAAAAACCTGCATGAAATTCAAAAGATCATTATTGAAAATATCAGAATTTCTTTTATTTTAGACATAAATTACTAATACTTTCCACCAATGTCTTATATATAAGGAATCATCAAAATGAGTACCATAAGACATATAATATGTTAAATAGACTAAATATAAGAGAAATAAATATATAAAATTATGAATCCATCAAATTCCCCCACACTTAGCTCGGGCAAACTAAATATTTTTTTTCACTTTCATCCCACAGCATTCAAGGAATATGTGTACTATGAATCAGAAACTAATTCAAGAGATCAAAAAAACAATATATGTCATAGTCAAAGGTCACTTAGTAAATATGAGCAATATCTAACATATCAGTCTTATTCAAAAGTGAACATGCTAATGTTTAGTAGATTTTCTCTTGGGATTCTCTCTACTCACTTAAGAATTCAAGGTTAACTGTTTCACTCAAGATCTTCCTATGAAGATGCACTACCATAGGCTTGCTTATTCACCAAAATCTTCATTACTTAGAATACACGCATACATAAATCAAAAGGTCTTTATAAAGATTGTAATGGGGCTAAGGTTTAGGGTACGGATAAGAAAATTGTACTGACGTTAAAACCCAAGAAACTAATAGAGCATTAAGACAAAAAAATTGAACAATCTAAATGATAAAGGCTCATAGATAAAGCTCTTCAACAAAACATCCCAAACTCCAGTTTCCTTTTTTTTTTTTTTTTTTTTTTCTTTTCATTTGAGAACTATGCTTTGCTATTTGAAATTTTTTTTTATAGCATGACATTTTAAACATAACAAGGATCATTTACTCCCATTACATCAATCTTCTTGACATACAACCATCACTTTTGAGAATAGCACCCCCATACTTATTCAATACATATCTCTCTCAAACCCATTAGATAATTCTCAATGCTCTATTAGCTCAAAGGTTGGTAAAACATGAGAAATAAATAATTCAAGGCTCATGGTTTAGGGTTCAATGAAAAATAAAGTTTAAAAGCTCAAAGTGGGTCCACTAAGGGTAAAAATATATAAGGTTGGCCATTTAAGCTAAGTGGTTGTAAAATCCTATTTGCCTTTATCATCTTCATGTCTACACATATCAATGTAATCTTGACACGGTTCAAAGTTCTAGAGATACAAAAGCATAGTAGAATATCACTCTTCAAAGAAAATAAAGACTGACATAGATGTTTCAATCTAGTTTGGCTTAAAAGCTCACTTGGTTGGATTTCATCTACTAAACCTGCATGTTTTACCTCTAAATGCAACTATCAATGTTATTCAAAGCTTATTTAGCAAGTTATTTCAACTAATTCATATATGTATTTTTTTCCATATTCAAATAGTTCTAATCCATGGCATACATATTCTCTTAGTGAAGTAAATTTTTTTTTTTTTTAAATTCAACTTTTGAAACTTTTTTTTTTAACACAATCATACAAAAATTAAAAATAAAACTTAAAAAATAAAAATAAAACAAAAGAGAAATCCTAATTCCTCCCCCCACACTTAAATCTAACATTGTCTCCATTGGAAGTTAAAAATGTAATGGAAAGATGTAAAGAAAAGTAATTAAAAGTGATAAGAAAAACAAATCTAATTTCTTGGGTTGCCTCCAAAGCAGCGCTTGTGTTTAACGTCGTTAGCTCGACTCAATACTCCTCAGTCAGAATAAACGGGATCCCCCAGTTGTACTTCGTCTATAGTATGCTCATGAAAGCCTTCATAGAATGTCTTGAGGTGATGCCCATTAACCTTGAAAACCATGTTAGTTTCAAAACTTTGAACTTCAACTGTACCATAAGGAAACACATTAGTAACTTCAAAATGTCCAATCCAACGAGAACGTAACTTACCAGGCATCAATTTAAGTCTCGAATTGTAAAGCAAGACTTTTTGTCCAATTACAAATTGCTTTCTCATAATCCTTTTGTCATGAAACGCCTTAGTCTTGTCCTTGTATATGCTTGAATTCTTGTAAGTCTTAAGTCGTATCTCTTTTAATTCTTGCAACTGCAATTTCTTTTGTTTACCCGCTTCTTTCTTACTGCTCAATTCAAAAATCTCTTGTGCAAACACATCAACCACATCAATAAAAAACACAGATTGAACATCATTACTAGGGTACCTCATATCCTCAAATATGTTGAATTTAACAATATCTCCATCAAACTCCATGGTAAGGGTACCATCATGGACATCAATCTTCGTTTTAGCTGTTTTGAGAAAAGGCCTTCCTAGTAAAATTGGGGCAGGGTTTGGGGAGGTACTGTCTTCTATATTCAAAATATAAAAATCAGCAGGAAAAATCAACCCATTCACCTGCACCAAAACATCCTCAACCATTCCCTCAGGGTATGCGTTAGAACGGTCAGCTAATTGGATAATTACACCCATTTTTTTCAAAGGACCCAAATTTAGAGATGCATAAATTGAATGTGGCATAACATTTATAGATGCACCTAAGTCTAACATGGCATGTTCAAACTTAGTATTACCAATCACACATGGAATCCTAAACGTACCTGGATCCTTGCATTTTGGGGGTAACTTACGCTGAATAACTGCTTATACGTTCTCCCCTACACTAATTTTCTCATCACCCCTCAATTTCCTCTTTGAAGTGCACAATTTCTTGAGAAATTTTGCATACCTTGGGACTTGCTTAATGGCATCAACTAGAGGTATGTTTACTTCTACCTTTTGAAAAGTCTCAAGAATTTCCTTCTCTTGATCTTCTTTTTTCGATTTAGATAGTCTGCTGGGAAAAGGGAGAAGAACAGAATTAGTAGAATTATGCACAACTGGTTGAGATTTTATCTTGGACAAATTTACATCATTGTTGTCAGCTTTTGTTTCTTCTTGAATAGTTGTGGCCGAATCTGCAAATTTAGCAATGAAGGGCTCAAGTTCTCTTCCATTCCGTAATGTAATGGCACTTGCATTCTCACGTGGATTTATGATGGTCTGAGATGGCAACTTTCCTGATCCTTGAGCTTTAAGTTTTCTTTCTGAAGTTGTATGTTGACCAATCTGCTTCTCTATATTCTGAATGTTGTTTCTTGTCTCATGTTGAAACTGTTGTGTATTGCTAGCCAGTGCCTTAACAATCTCATCAAGTGATATACTCTGATTTGGTTGCTGCCTAGGTTGGAATGGGGGTTGGTAACGATTCTGGGCAACTTGATTCCCATAACTCAGATTTAGGTGATCTCTCCATCCAGGGTTATATGAGTTTGAGTATGGACCATACTTTCGCTGAGGTTGTCCTTGAAATCCTCCCATGGCATTTGCTTGTTGGACTGATGTACCTTCTTGAAGTGTGGGACACATATCCGTAGCATGACTGGTGGCTGAGCAAATGCCACATGCTTTAACTGTTTGTAAATTTCCTACAACCATTTGTCACACCAAAGATGTTAGATCAGAAATCTGACGTTCAAGGTTTGATGAACTTACCTCATTAACTTTCTTCGATGTTTGCTCCATCCTTGTAACAAATTGTTGTGAATTTGCTGCCATATTAGAAATTAACCTTTTCGCGGCTTCTGGAGTTTTGTCAACTAAAGCTCCTCCACTAGCGGCGTCCACCATACTCCTCTGCATTGGTAACAATCCTTCATAGAAATATTGAATCAGAAGCTGGTCACTAATTTGATGGTATGGGCAGCTTGCGCAAAGCTTATTGAAGCGTTCCCAATACTCATATAATGTTTCTTCATGGTGTTGCCGAATTCCACATATTTTTTTCCTTATATTTGCCGCTTTGGATGCAGGAAAACATTTCTCTAAAAATTGGCGTTTCATCTCATTCCATGAATTGATTATACCAGAAGGAATGTAGTACAACCAATCTTTAGCATATCCATCTAAAGAGAATGGAAAAGCGCGCAATTTGATCTGTGCCTCTGTAATACCCTGTGGTTTCATGCTAGAGCATACCATATGAAATTCTTTCAAATGTTTGTGAGGATCTTCTCCTCCAAGACCATGAAATTTAGGAAGTAGATGTATTAGTCCCGATTTTAATTCAAATGCCGCTTCTAGATTTGGAAATTCAATACACAAAGGTTGCTGGTTTAGATTAAGAGCAGCCAGCTCTTTCAAAGTCCTGTTTTCAGCCATGGCTTCCTCTATTAGTAGCTCTCTAGCAACTATATCAGAAACAATTGCTCCTTGTGATGTTGAAACCTGTTCTGCCAAAATTTTCTTAGCTTCTTTCCTTAATCGATGCAAAGTTCTTTCAGGTTCTGGATCAAATATCAATTGACCAAAGTTAGAAGATTGAGTCATTAACCAAGAAACCCATACACTGGATAAAAAAAAATATTAATAAATAAATAAAAACTAATTATAAAAAAATCCCAAAGAAAAATTCTGACCGATAACACAAAGTGCACGATAACCAAGTAAAATTAAAATTATTAAATCAAGCTTTTTTTTTTTTTGTTCTTCGAAATAAGCTTCTTGTAACGCCCCTAAGTCGTCCGAAATTTCATGCGCTAGCAGTACCTGTCGGAAAAACTATGGACACCTGAAAATAGAAAAAAAAAACTTCATACAAAGGTAGAACACAAGTGACTAAAAAAAATTAAATAGAATGAAAACAATCACAATCTGATTAAAACTAGTCCCGGCAACGGCGCCAAATTTTGATGCGTGTCGAGCGCAACCAAAAATAAATTACTCTACTTATAATGAATAGTAATGATAAGTAAAGGTCGATCCACAAAGACTAGTTAATCAAATTGTCTACTTACCAAGAAAAAAGAGGGGGGGTTTCTTCTGCAATTTAATTGACAAGAAATTAAATAACAAAAATTCAAGGGAAGATGATGTCGATTCAAGAAAATTATCTCACGGCTACAAATTGATCACTGACCTCATATATATTATTCTCTATTCAAATATTTAACCAAGGATTATCAAAAAGCCAGACAATCCTTACCTTCCCTAATTTCATTAATTGAGCCCAGCACATAATTTAATTCTTATCAATAAACCAATTGGTATTAAGCAATCCTCAAGAATTTACTGATAGCATTACACTCTTGGAGAGAGTTAAAGATGAACAACAATCTAACAAGCGTCAGATTATTTAATTCATTCAATGTTTCCTTTAAGCAAGTAAAAAAAACTTGGATCATAATTGTTCTGCTCAATTGCTACTTTTCTTGAACTCCATAACAATTACGGATTATGGATTCAGGTTAGCAATAAACCACATAACTCAATCAATTAATAGGCCTCTTAATAAACTGAAGCATACAGTCATTAACTTGAAAAATCAAGAAACACAGATATTTGAATAGAAGAATAATTAAAATTAAGAACAAAATCTCACAATTTTACTAACCGGGTTGAATTCCCCTTGAATCGACTAAAGAACTTAGCTAGACATGATAGAAAAGAAAGACAAAAGAAATAAAATTATCTTCTCAATAATTCTTGGATGCTCTATTATGTAGCATTTACATTGCTTAAATAGCCAAAGTAGAGAAGATTAAAACTTGTATGTCTAGAATTGACAACCTTATTACATGGAAATAAAGATTAAACAAAATCTGCTTGCCTAGATTAGATAGAGAATCATTCCATCATTAACCAAATGTCACCTCTAGATTTGCCAATCTTTGTAATATTCCATAGAGGTATGTTTTCTCCTCAAGATTTCTGACAATCAATCAAATCCTTCCAATAATAAACCTTCTGTATGGTAATCTTCCTTCTCTGATTTCAATTCAAATCAATTTTCCAGATCTGATTTTTGGATCACGTTTGATTTCTAAAATTCTTTCCACATTAAAAACCTGCATGAAATTCAAAAGATCATTATTGAAAATATCAGAATTTCTTTTATTTTAGACATAAATTACTATTACTTTCCACCAATGTCTTATATATAAGGAATCATCAAAATGAGTACCATAAGACATATAATATGTTAAATAGACTAAATATAAGGGAAATAAATATATAAAATTATGAATCCATCACCGACCCTACGATGACAGACAGAAACCAAAAATTAAAAAAAATTTCTAATTCAAAGGGGATCTTTCCTAAACTCATTGGGACTTATTATGGAGGATTTTTCTCTATAAATAGGACGTCCCTTAGCCTCTTTCACTCCTTTAGAACCCTAATTGAGAGTGAGAGAAAGAGAAAGAGAAGGAAGAGAAGAAGAGAAGGAACTTGCAGAAAAGACTAAGGAAGAGGAGGAAGTTCAGAGAAACCTCTGAATAAAGGTATGAACCTAATTCCCTACCTGAATAAGAGATCCTAGAATAGTTATGAAGAACATAGGATTAGGAGAAACCCAAATCATCCATCCATGGACAAGTTTCAAAAGATTCCATGGAGGAAATCATTATGGACTATGAATAGTGTATAACTTGTAGTTTTGAGCCATAGAACAATCATAGAATGGACCATGAAAGTAAGCCAAAGGATCCAAACGTGAAGAAATGGACTTTAGAATGAAAGGTCGATTCAGAATACGTGTGGTCGCACGTAGGGTCGAATAATATCCGACCCTACGAGACCATAGGATCGACCGCATACCCTCTGGAAGTCCTAGGGAGGGTGTGGTCGCATGTAAGGTCGAATGGTATCCGACCCCACGTCCAACCCTACACCCAAGGGTCGCAGAAATTGCTACCCTAGGTGCTACCCTACCTGCGACCCTATGATTTCAGTTAGTTAGAATTAATTCTAATTAAAATCTATCGACTTGCTAGGTCTTTTTAGTGATTTAAAAGTGATTCATAAAGCTTGAACGAGGATCTATGCTCAATCAAAGGAGAGGGAACAAGACCTAAACTAATTGGCTAATAATAAACTATTTTCGTTTATTGAGTCCAATACTATGAATGATTCTATGCTTGTATGATTGTAATGTGCATATCACATGTCATCTACTATTCCTGTTATTATTGTTCATGCATATTTAATTTTGTTTATTATAACATGATGATGATGATGATGATGCTAGGAATAGACATGTGAATGTATGTGTGTGGTTAGTGTACTTAATGCGAGTGGAGCATCAAGGGGAGGACATGACATTGTGGTTCAGCCTGGTCACCAGACTCTAGCTCTATCTCTACTCAAGTCTTGTCCACTAACATCATCGTATTGCCATTACCTTAGAAGAACTATTACGTCGTAAGGCATCAAGGGAGATGGTCTCGGATCGTGGAGTCTTTGACTCTGCCGTGGGGCTTTAGCTCTATCTCTATGGACGTATTGAGGGATGTTGGGGTGAGGCCTTGGATACACTATTTGACATTAGGATTGGTTAGTTGCGAGCCCAGTTTGCAAGCGCTCGCCAACAGGGGCTTACGTGTTTGTATGGGTGGAGCATCAGGGGAGGTGTGATGCGGTGCGGTCCTAAGCACTTTAGCTCTATCTCTATTCCATGGTGGGTGCATGTGGGGGCGACAATGGTGTTTGATCCATTGGGTGGTTCCACACATTCATGTATAGAGGTGTGGCGGCCACCTATCCTTTCTATAGCACATTGCAAACTTATGAACCAGACCAAAGATATGTATTGAATGCTTGCATATGTTTGTTGCATTGTTTTGTTTGCTCACTAATCCGTGATGTGTGCTCACCCTTTCGACGTCGAATATTTTTAATTGATGATGTAGGTACCACTATAGAAGATTATATAAATGCTCCGACGTATGGACATGTGGCGGCGATGGACATTGAAGTTATGATGGAGTCGCATGATTCATCATGCGAATGCAACTCATGCGTTTTTGATTAGATTTTTATTTGGATTATTAAGGACATATAATTGATTATTTTATTTACTTATGTCTTAGTCAATGAAAGATAATTGGATATTTTATTTATGTTATCATTCTTAGATTCTCAGTTCATTTAATATATAAGACTTCCGCTATTGTTTATTTACTCTGATTATGGTTGTGGATGTGTATGGTTTAAGCAAACGGACACAGCCTATTCGAGATCCTGGTTAAACGGTTGGTTTATTAGCAGTTCATCACACCATTCTGAATAGTGTAGAATTGGGGTGTGACAACTTGGTATCAGAGCTCTCAGGCTCTGTCTATTAAACCAGTATACTTCCATAAAAGTTCATGAACTGAGTTAGGATAAAATTTAAAAACTGTAATAATAACACACCATAAGCACCTGTGTTGTTTGAGATAAAATTAAGAAAGAAAATAATGCATAAATAAAGGGAGAAACAAGTTTCATATACACTTGACTACAAAGCAACATATATATATATATATATATATATATTCAAATCAGAGTACGGTCCATAATCCAAACAGTTATTCTGTAGTACAAGGAAAAATGAAAGAAAAGGTACATCATGGAGCTGGAGGTGCCGGAGGAGGAGGTGCCTCACGATCTCTATCGTAGTCCTTAGCATACACTCTAGTCAACCAGGCTACCTGAGTCTGGGTCGTCTGGAGACTAGTTGTTAACTCGGCCATCCACTGATCGGACACACGTTGAGCATCTAGGAGCTCGCCTACTCTCCCATTAGTCGGACGCTGAGCATATAGAAGCTCTCCTACTCTCCCATCAGTCACGCACTGAGCATCTAGAAGCTCTCCTACTCTCAGATCAGTCACGCACTAAGCCTCTCTAATCTCGTGCAGTAGCCCCATCATATCATCAGAGGGTGGGTGTGAAGTACCAGCCATGTGTGAAGGAGTCTGAGATGGACCAGCTCCAGTAGAATGAGGAAGGTGATGGAGGAGGTATGGAGTCTACATTCATGTACATATGATCCTCATCCTCAGCATCACCCCCATGGACCCCTGCTCCTACTGCTGCTACTGCTGCCGCAGCGTCTGCTACCTCTACTCGAGTACGAGGACGCACCAGAGCGTTCATCTCATCATCACTGACCTGAGCATCCCATATACCCATCTTATAGATGGCCTCCCAATCAAGATCCAATGAAAATGTCTTCTCCTGAAACCTCTCATCTACTAAATCAACGTGTAGGCTGGTGAGCAGTGTCGTGATTAGACGTCCGTAGGGTAGGTTACCCAACTGACTAGGCAGCATAGCACGGATCATCGTTTGGATAATAATATAAGGAAGGCAGACAGGCTGCCTGGTACAAATACAATAGAGGACATACTGAGTCAACTGGGAGATCCTTTCATAATGTCCACTCTGGGGTATTAGGTTGTGCTGGATAATTTTGCAGTACACCCGAGGCTCTAGATGTAGGTTGATTGCTTTCATCTCCCAGCGATCATCTATGATGAACTGACTATCAATCTCAGCACGCATCTCCAAGGATAGGAACTGGGGCTCCTTGGGAGCACAGTACACCAAAGGGTTGTCATTTGATATGCCCAAAAGATCAGCCAACTGCTGGTAGTTATATGAAACCTCTACCCCCTTGACGTAGCTAGTGATCCTGAGCTCCCTACCCCTCTCTGTGTCATTGCGATCCCCCACTACCTGGAGATTGCTATAGAACTATCTCACCAAATTAGGATGAGTACAAGCCTCATAGGTGATCACAGGAAGCCAGCCCGTGTCACCAAATGCCCCCTCCACGTTGAACAAGGCTAGACTAGCCAAGTTCACACAGTGACCCCCTTCTACCTTCTTACGCTCATAGCGAGCATACTGAGCTTCTGCCTCGTTGGAGCAGAAACGAACTGGGTCATGAGCCCTAGGAACCTTGGTACCAGCCATACTATCTGTTAAGACACAGAAATACAAATAAGATATTAGTAATGGTGAAAAAACTTAAAATTTTGGCATTATAACGATATGATTTGGTCAAAAGCCTCACTTTTCACCAAAACAACTGGACAAGAGGACTTACATAGGTTCCAAACCATCCTGCAAAGCTCATACAGTTGGAATTTAATCTAGAAAGATCGAATTTGAAGAAATTTTAATAAATTCAAAAAATCTCAAAAAATTAGGTCAAAAATAGAAAAATTCAAGTTTCTCGATAACCAACCGATGAAACTCAAATAATTTTGAGGGCTTTCGTCCATTGGATGACCAATAGCAAAAGCCCCCAATAAAAATTAAATTTTTACGGTTGGACAAAGTTTAATTTGAAGAAAACGATGTAATGGGTGAAAAAACTAGTTTGGAAAGTTTAAAAATGTAAAACAGTAGAGAGCATACCTGAAGAGAAGGAGCGAAAGTCACGAATGAAAGGAATGACCACCAAACACTAGGGGTCGATACTGTAGCAACTTAGGGAAATGAGTTGAGTTGGAAGAAAAGAGAAAGAATGGGAAACGAATCCAAAATCGAGCATAAAAACCTAATTTTGGATCATAGGGTCGCAAAATTTGACCAAAATGTGCGACCTTACGACAGACCCTACAATCGACCCTAGGCTCTCGATGATCTGACAGAGAACCATGGGTCGGACCTAGGGTCGGACATATACCGACCCCACGATCGACCCTAAGCTCTCGGTGAGCTGACAGTGTTCTCAGGGTCGCATACCCTAGGGTGGCATAAGGACGGACCCTACCATCGACCTACGATGGAAAATACAGTGTTTTGTTAGTATGACTTGAAAAATTGCAAATTTATATAGATTAGTTGGATTTTGACTTGGGAACAACTTATATTGATTGCCTTACGTGTTCTATGATTGTTTTCAGACACTACACCACCAGAACAGAAAATGGCTGGGCGAAGGGTGACCAGACGAGGCCCTAACCTAATTCCACCACCACTACCTGTGGAGGAAGACAGCCATGTAAATCATGAAGCCCAGGAGAATCTAAATATTACACTGCCAGTAGCTAGTGGCCAAGCAAAACCAACAAACTTGCCAGTCCCACCTACAGATTTGGCTACAGTCGTAATGAACTTAGCACAACAGCTGTAGCAAATACAGCAGGTGCAAGCCAATATTCAAACTGCTATAGGCATGGCTTTTCCAGCTACACATACGACACCTATGCCAGTAGGACAAGCTAGCACAGTACCAAGGGGAAGCAACACTGTACCCCATGCACCTCAAATACCAGTCATGCCGGCTCAAGTGCAGAATCCTGAGGTAGCTCAAGGCAGTTACCAGTACAAACAACCTATGTATGGGGGCTATGCTTCGTATCAGTTGGACCACTCCCGACTGATCGAGTATTTTCTGAGAATGAAGCCCAAAGAATATAATGGTAAGCCAGCAGATCCTTTGTGGCCAGCACACTGGATTGATGAAATGGAAAGAAATTTTATGATGATGACAGTAAATGGGGAGGAGAAAGTGTTGTGTGCAACCTTCATGCTGAAAGGCGATGCACACCACTGGTGGAAGTCCACATGGACTTATCTGTTAACAAAGCATGTCCGATTGACCTGGATTATATATAAAGTGGAATTCTTTAAGAGGTACTTCCCCAGATGTTTCAGAGATTCTATGGAGAGAAAGTTCTTGAGTCTATATCAGGGCCAGATGACTGTGGATGCCTACCAACAGCGTTACGAAGAGCTGTTTTTCATTACACCCGCCAGCTTGCAGGAGGAAAACACAAAGACACGAAGGTTCATCATGGGACTCAGGGGAAGCATCCGTGAGCATGTTTTGGGATTGGAAAAGAAGGTTTACAACGAAGCTGTACAAATTGCTCGAGTAATAGAGTCAAGCCAGAAGGAGAGCTACTTTGCTCAAAACAGGGTTATTAAAAGGCCAAACGGAAATTCATACAATGGAGGGAATACAAGGACATTTAAACCCTTCCATACTCAAGGCTTCAATGCTGTAGCCAAGACTACTCCAGTAGCTCAACCACAACAAAAGCAAAACAATGAAAGAGTAAAATACTTTAACTCCAACCAAGTAGGACATTATTCAAGGGAGTGTCCTAAACCCAGAAAGCAACTACAGCAAGGAAAGGTTTATGTTGTTACATCTGAGGATGCTGCCGCATCGCCTGATGTGGTCACAGGTATGACCTGAACCTTTCATTTTGAGATTACATTGTGTGAGCATGTAGACTAAATTAAACAAATCATAGGTATCGTACCTATTAATGGCATACACGTTAGAATACTCTTTGAATCTGGAGCTACTCATTCTTTTATATCTGTGTCATTTGGAAAGAAGCTGAATATACCCCTCAAATCTTTAGACTACAAATTGCTTGTACGATCACCGATGGAATTAGAAGTGGAACAAGAAAAAGGTTATGGACCATGTCCAGTTCATATTGACGAGAAGACTTTGGATGCAACCTTGATTCAACTTGAGATGGCAGACTTTGACGTCATCTTGGGAATTGACCGGTTAGCTCAGCATTCTGCAAACCTATTATGTGTAGAAAAGAAGCTGACATTTAAAGACAAGGAAGGAGCAGAGTTTAGTTTTGTGGGAACCAAACTTCCCCGTAAATGAAATCTCATC
The DNA here is from genome assembly GCA_028583415.1 of Protea cynaroides. Classification (NCBI taxonomy): domain Eukaryota; kingdom Viridiplantae; phylum Streptophyta; class Magnoliopsida; order Proteales; family Proteaceae; genus Protea; species Protea cynaroides. Next base: position 6,057,656 of record CM053267.1, on the reverse strand, counting down.
CTCTCTACAATAAAGGCTAGGAAATGCCTCGAGAAAGGAGGAGTTGGGTATCTAGTATCAGTGGACGACCTCACCAAGAAAGCACCACAAATGGAGAATATTGATGTTGTACGTGACTTTCCAGATGTATTTCCTGAAGAACTACCAGGACTACCACCCGACCGAGCGACAGAGTTCGTTATAGATCTGATACCTGGAGCCGCACCAGTATCTAAAGCACCCTATCGAATGGCCCCTATTGAATTGAAGGAATTAAAAGTACAGTTACAGGAATTACTGGACAAGGGTTACATCAGACCTAGCATATCATCATGGGGAGCGCTAGTATTGTTTGTAAGAAGAAAGACGATAGCGTTCGACTGTGTATAGACTATCGGGAATTGAATAAGTTGATGATCAAGAATCGGTACCCATTGCCTCGGATCGATGACTTGTTTGATCAGTTGCAAGGTGCCAAGGTGTTCTCCAAGATTGATCTTCGGTTAGGATACCATCAGTTGAAGATTAAGGATGGTGACATTCCAAAGACAGCATTTAGAACAGGATATGGACATTATGAATTTTTAGTCATGTCTTTTGGATTGACAAACGCACCGTAACTTTTATGAAACTCATGAATCGGGTATTCCATGATATATTGGATACGTTGGCCATTGTATTTATTGATGATATATTGGTCTACTCCAAGGACAAGGAAACTCATGTCATGACTCTAAGAGCCGCTCTACATCGACTAAGGAAAGAGAAGCTTTACGCCAAATTTACAAAGTGTGAGTTTTGGTTAAATGAGGTCACTTTATTAGGCCATGTTGTATCTGCTGAAGGAATTAAAGTGGATCCCAGCAAGATTAAAGCCATTGTGAAGTGGTAAGCACCAAAGAGCGTTGCAGAAATTAGAAGTTTCCTAGGTCTAGCTCGGTATTATCGACGATTCATGGAAGACTATTCTAGAATTGTCGTACCTCTCACCAGTTTGACTAAGAAAGGAGAAAAGTTTGTTTGGACTGATAAATGTGAGAAAAGTTTTCAAACATTGAAGGCTAGATTGATATCTACTCTGATCTTGACTATTCCTATTCTAGGACAGCCACTTATCTTATACACTGATGCGTCTGGGTTGGGTTTAGGATGTGTACTTATGCAAGGAGAACAAGTAATTGCTTATGCCTCAAGACAACTGAAGACACATGAGAAGAACTATCCCACTCATGACTTGGAATTAGAGACAGTAGTACATGCTTTCAAGATATGGAGACATTATTTGTATGGAGAGAGATTTCAGATTAAATCAGATCATAAGAGTCTCACTTATCTTTTTAATCAGAAGGAGTTGAACATGAGACAAAGAAGATGGCTGAAATTATTGAAGGACTATGATTGCAATATCCAGTAACATCCAGGAATGGCTAATGTAGTTACTGATGCGCTAAGCAGAAAAACAATGATAAAATCTCAAGGAGAAATTAATACGACTACAGCAATGTGTAATACAGGAAAAGTGTTCAATTACGATAATGAGCAGTTCGTGATAGGTACACTAGGTGAATAAACCAACTAAGGGTTTATTCATCGATTTTTAAATATGTTTGCAATGTTGAAGATTGTATCTGATATAATTGATGAAGTGAAAGCAGTTATTAAATCAGACCCTTATCTAAAAACGGTACAAGAACACATCGAAAAAGGTAGGATTATTCCTGAGTTCATGTAAGTCCTGTATCAAACTAACCGATCTTACCACCTTGTACCAGGTCTACCTATCATGGTCGAGCCAAGTGGACCAAGTACGTGAAGGAAATCACAAGACCAGGTATGAATTTGACCCAAAAATATTAAATATGAAGGTAGGATCGCATGCCTAAACAGGTAGGGTCGACCCCACCTCAATAGAAGTCCAACCTATGATTTTTCTAGTCTTAGGGTCGCATGACTAGAAAAATGTAGGGCCGAAAGATCCTACGACCCTACGTGCGACCCTATGGTGACAGACAGAATTCATAAATTAGGAAACTTTCCTAATTTCAAGGGGTTCTTTCCTAAACTCGATGGGACATATTTTAGAGGGTTTTCCTCTATAAATACGATGTCCCTTAGCCTCATTCACTTCTTTTAGAACCCTAATTGAAAGTGAGAGAAAGAGAAAGAGAAGGAAGAGAAGAAGAGAAGGAAAATTAAAGAAAAGACTAAGGAAGAGGAGGAACTTCAGAGAAACCTTTGAATCTCAGCCAACTTCAGGTATGAGTCTAATTCCCTCCAAAAATTAAGTGCCTAGAATGGTGTGTGAAGAAGTTAGGATCAGGAGAAACCCAAATCATCTATCCATGAATGAGTTTCAAAGGAATCCATGGAAGTAATCATCATTGGTAATGGAAAGTGTCACACCCCAATTCCGATCCAACCAGAATGGTGTGAGTGAACAGCCATTGAACCAACGGTTCACACCAGGATCTCGAATAGGCCATGTCCGTTCATACAAACCATTACACATAACCACAATCAGAATATAAATATACAGCGGAAGACTTTAACTAGAATGAAGTGAGTATCTATTGATAATTTAAATAATATTCAATTATCCAAATTCAAACACATAAAATAATATTCGTACGTCCATTTAATCCATCCGAAAATAACTGAAAGAAATAAATGAAATCCGATCAAAGGTACACGCAGAAAGAGCACTCGCATGAAGCGTCATGCTCGTCATCTCCTGCTTGCACATCCAGAGCAGCAACACCTCCATACGCCGGAGCGTTCACGTAGTCGTCAACAGTGTAACCTGCATCAACATCTAAAACAATGTGTACACAAAGGGTGAGCTCACAACACAGCTCAGTAAGACAATCAGACAGTTTCAAAATATTATGCATGAGTAACAATCAATTTTATGCTGTGGTCTGGTTTAAGTTTGCAATGTGCTATAGAAAGGTTTGGTGGCCCCCGCACCTCTATACACGAGTGTGTGGCACCTCATGGATCACACCCCCATCGGCCCACATGCACCCATCATGGAATAGAGATAGAGCTAAGATACCCACGTACCTCCCCTGATACACTACCCATACCAGTACCTAAGCCACTACTGGCCAGGGCTCGCAAACTGGGCTCGCAACTAGCCAATCCTATATGTCATCAATGTATGCTCTATCCCAGCACAGCCGTCAACGGCATAGAGATAGAGCTAAGGCATTCCCACACCTCCCCTGATGCCCTATCCGCAACTAACTCACTAGGATAGAAACATAACGCAGGTAGACCCTATCCCAACATAACTCCCTATGGCATAGAGAAAGAGCTAAAGCATCGTGGACAAGCCAGCGTCGACTTGTAGACCACAGTGCCACATAACAATGGCCAGGCCAACATCAATATTGGAGACCACCGTACCACGACCTTCCCTTGATACCCCACCCGTACCAAGCATGTTAAGACAGAATACTACAAAAGGTGCTAATGTGAAGAGCGATCCCAGGCCCATGCCCCACTCTACACACTAACGAAAACAATCACATGCCTAACAATCACATCCTATCAATGCATGAATAGTAATAATAACTGAAAGTAAAGGATGACATGTGAATATGCACAAACAACACATCTCAAATAATCAGGTGATTAACAACAATTTACTGTCCATTAATTATTAGGTTTAGGTCAGATTCCCTTACCTGACGCTCGTTCGATAACTTGCTCCACGTCGCAAGATCCAAACGATATGTCACAAAGTCCTACAATATTATTTGAGTTTCATTAGAATACATTGCTTAGGGTTTCATGTTGGTCGGGAACCAACATGGTTACAAAACACTATCACAGAGCTGACCGGTGGCAACATACCGGTCGCAGCTCTGTGGGGAAGACTGGCAACCGGTATGGTCAGCCGGTCCCCACAAACCAGCCTCCCGAGGGATACCGGTGGCAACATACCGGTCGCACCATGTGCAACCGGTATAGTCGACCGGTATGTCTCCGGAAGACCATACATGGGTTTTCGACTGCCGTCGATCATCCTCCATGGATTTCCAAGGTCTCTCCTATCTATTCTAAGTCTAAGCTTGGAGTTAGAGTTATTCGCAACTCATTCAAGTCTCATTTCGATGAATATCATCTCGAAAATCGAATCTAGGGTTTGACGGCAACTTAGGGTTTATTGGCCAATTTAGGATTTTAGATCAATACCTACTTTGCATGGTATTGATCCACCCACACAAGTAACATAGGATAAGAAGATTGATTCGAACACTTACCATTGACAGGCGTAGCGTGAGCTTCATCGAACGGTAATGGCGGCACCTTCTTCTTCTTCCTAGCTCCTTCTCCTTTCCAACCTCTTTCTATTCTCTAGGGTTTGCGAGAGACAATGGAAAGGATTTGAGGAGGCTTAAGGGTGTATTTATAGGCTAAAAATAGGGTTTAGTAACCCTACTAGGATTAGAAAACTTCTAGGATTCAAAATCAGGAAAGTGGGACCCTCAGAAGCAATTTTCGGATTCCCACACTTAGCTGCGCAAGCCATACCGGTCGACCGGTACCAAGACCGGTACCATGGACCGGTCAACATAAATTGATGACTATTTGGTCGTCTTTGGTCCGATTTCATACCTGTTTGTCATCCGCTTGTCCCGTCTGGCCCGGTGATGATCGGAAGACCTGTCACGACACAAAACCAAGGTTTAGACTGGGTTTACGGAGTGCGGGTCTTACAGAAAGTGTGTAAAAATTATAGTTATGGGCCATAGAACAGTCTTAGAATGGACCTACAAGACCACAGGATCGATCACATGCCCTCGAGAACTCCCAGGGAGGGTGTGGTCGCACATAGGGTCGATTGTTAACCGACCCCATGTCCGACCGTACACCCTAGGGTCGATTGGGTAACCGACCCTAGGTGCTACCCTATCTGTGACCCTATGATTTCAGCTAGTCTAAATTTGTTGAAATTAATTCTAATTAAAATCTATCGACTTGTTAGGTCTTCCTGGTGATTTAAAAGTGATTCTTAAAGCTTGAACGAAGATCTAACTCAATCAAAGGTGAGGGAACAAGACCTAAACTAATTGGATAATAAAAAGCTATTTTTACTTATTGAGTGTGATGAGCTTTAGTCATAACTCGATCTCTGATATCGCAGTCTTCACTCTCAGGTATACATAACCGCCCACGATACCTGAGTACCTTGCCTGAATCCAAGGTAAAGTCAGGATTGCTCGTACCCTTCTCTAAGTCTTCTTGCACTGTCTTGAGATATGGATCCTGAAGGATTGCTACCTTGACTTCATCCACTAGATCCGGTGAGATCTTCAATGCGGCGAACATCATAGTGAACTTATGAATCAAGCCTTGCTCAACTGGATCTTCTGCAGCCTCTAATATATGCTCTTCATCACCATCGATTGAACTTGAGGCTGCAGCACATAATGCGGCATTTGTACTTGGTCCTGCCTCAAGTTTCGATGCCCACTTTCTGCTTAAGGCGTCAACCACAACATTTGCTTTACCCGGATGATACTGAATGTCACTATCATAATCTTTTAACAATTCTAGCCATCTCCTCTGTCTCATATTCAGATCCTTCTAAGTAAAAAGATAAGTTAAGCTCTTGTGATCTAACTTGATCTGAAACTTCTCACCGTACAAGTAATGTCTCCAAGTCTTGATTGCGTGAATAACCGCTGCTAGCTCCAAGTCATGCGTAGGATAGTTCTTCTCATGCTCTTTTAACTGTCTTGATGCGTAAGCAATCACCTGTTCTCCTTGCATCAATACACACCCGATACCCAACCCTGAAGCATCCGTATGTAAAATAAACGGTACGCTTGGTTCTGGGATGGTCAAGATCGGTGCAGAGACAAGTCTTGACTTCAAAGTCTGAAAACACTTCTCACACTCATCTGTCCATAAAAATTTCTCTCCCTTCTTGGTCAATCTGGTGAGTGGAACAGCGATCCTGGAGTAATCTTCCATGAATCTTCTATAAAAACCAGCCAACCCAAGGAAACTATGAATCTCCGCAATAGATTTTGGTGCTTCCCATCCTACTATAGCAGCTATCTTACTTGGATCAACCTTGATACCGTCTTCAGATACAACATGGCCCAAGAAATCCACTTTCTTTAGCCAAAACTCACACTTCTTGAACTTAGCATAAAGATTTTCTTGTCTCAGCCGTTGTAGGGCTTCCCTCAAATGTGTTGTATGAGTCTCCATGTCCTTAGAGTAGATCAATATGTCATCGATGAATACGATGACCGAAGTGTCCAACATATCACGAAACACTCGGTTCATCAGTTCCATAAACGACGCTGGAGCATTGGTCAACCCGAAAGACATAACTAGAAACTCATAATGCCCATACCTCGTCCTGAAAGCAATCTTCGGAATATCTCCGGCCTTGATCTTCAATTGGTGATACCCTGAACGGAGATCGATCTTTGAGAAAACCTTTGCACCCTGTAGCTGGTCAAACAAGTCATCGATCCTAGGCAAAGGATACCGATTCTTGATCGTCAACTTATTCAGTTCACGGTAGTCAATACACAGCCTTACACTTCCATCCTTCTTCTTGACGAATAATACAGGTGCTCCCCAAGGAGATATACTAGGTCGTATGAAGCCCTTATCCAACAATTCCTGTAATTGGGTCTTCAACTCCATTAACTCGGTCGGGGCCATTCTGTATGGTGCTTTAGACACCGGCGCCGAACCTAGCATAAGGTCTATCACAAATTCTGTAGCCCTATCTGGTGGTAAACCTAGAATATCTTCTGGAAATACATCTGGAAACTCTCGTACCACCTCTAGATCTTCCATCTTTGGCACCTCCGCAGTGGTGTCGACTACAAATATTAGATAACCCACTCCCCCTTTCTCTAAGCATCTCTTAGCTTTTAGGGCGGAGAGGATCAGCTTCCGCTTCCTAGATAGCTTGATCCCAGCGAAGCTATACTCCTTTCCCTCTTTGTCAGTAAGCACCAGCTTCCTTTCACCACATAATAAGACGACTGAATGACGGCCTAGCCAATCCATTCCCAGGATGACATCAAAGTCTGCCATCTCAAGTAGTACTAGGCTTGCTTCTAAGTCTCGGCCCTCAATACATACAGTACATGGTCCATAATATTCGATCAAAGCCACTTCGACTCCTAGTGGAGAGCGAACTATCAAGCTTGGGTTTAAATGCTTGATTGGTAATTCCATTCGCTTCCCAAAAAAAATAGAAACAAAGGAGTGCGTGGCCCCAGAGTCAAATAATACTCTGACAGGTATACCAGCTACATTTACAATTCCTGGAATTTTTTTTGTTATCCCTTAGTTCTATATGCGCATACACTCAATGAAAAAGTAAGACAAATAGTAAGGAATAGAGTCATACCAGTGACCACATCCGGTGATGCGGCTGCCTCTTCATTGGTGACCGCATACACTTTTCCTTGCTGGGGAGGTTGCTTCTTAGGTAGAGTGCAGTTCCTTGCGACATGTCCCAGCTGCTGACAGTTATAACATTTGATATTTGGGTTGTGTCCAGCGAACTGTGGCACAGGTGGTGCCGGGTTGTTTCTCGCAGGTACAGTAGCGGTCTGAGCCTTGTATGGGCGGAAGGGTCTAATGTTACCGCCACCCGAACTCTCACTAGCAGGTCTCTTCACTCCCCTGTTCTGAGCGAAGAAGCTGTCCCTCTGACTGGACTCTATCACTCTAGCAACCTGCACAACCTCGTTGTAGATCTTCTTGTCCAAACCCAAGATATGCTCTCTGATGCTTCCACGTAGTCCCATAGTGAACCTACGTGTCTTGGTCTCTTCTTCTTGCATACTTGCTGGTGCGAAGAAGAATAGCTCTTCGTACCTCTGCTGATAAGCATCCACGGTCGACTGAGATTGCTGTAGGTTGAGGAACTCCTTCTCCATTTGGTCTCTGAAACTCTTCGGAAAGTAGTTATCGAAGAAGGCAGTTTTAAACACTTCCCAATCCACCAGTGTATACTTATTCTCCGATATGCCCGTATAGAATTCCACCAAGCGTTTGCGTCTTCTTTCAGCATATGAGTGGAAAATAATACTTTTTCCTCCTCAGTACATGTCATCAGACGGAAATTCTTCTCCATCTCTGCAACCCACTGTGCTGGCCACAATGGTTTCCCCGTCCTACCGGTGAATGATGAAGGCTTCAACTTCAAGAATCTGTCCACTGACCTGCTCAGATCATGTTGTCCCTGAGTGTTCATTCCGTACCATGGTGGTGGATACGGATAGGCTCCCAGGTACACAGAAGGCGACGGAAACTGATGTGGTGGTGGTACATTCTGTGCTTGGCCCATCGGCCTTGGGCTACTCTGCATCGGTTGTGTAGTATTATTTCCTCCAGACTCGGGCGTATTTCCAACGGGAACAGAACCCGATTGTCTGAGCATCTTCAGTACTTCGCTCAGGAATTCCTTCTGCTGAGCTTGCATCTGGTAGACCAAGTTTGTAACAATGGTCTCAGAATTCCTGTGAGGTGGGCCAGGTAAATTTGTCGGTACTTCTGGAACCTGTTCCTCCTCCACTTCAGGACTTGGTTCTCTAACCTGGTCTTGTTCAACTTGTTCTTCTTCTAGGCGCATCCTGGCCTGATGACGCTTCCGACCCCTTCGACCGTTCCCGCCTGCCATCTCAGACTATTTTATTTGGATCTGAGAAGAAGACATAACACGTGAGAACATCAATAATAGTAGTGTTAGTCTTGAATAATGCAAGGGGAAATAGTCGAGAAGTAACATTTCATTTTACACAATTTTTAAAAATTTTAAATTCAATTTTCCTGGATTTTTGGTGCTTACCGGTCGCAACATACCGGTCGCACCCCTGTGGGATATGCTGCGGCCGGTATAGTCGACCGGTCAGAATTAAAATTCTGACCGAGACATAGCGGTCGCAACATACCGGTCGACACTCTGTATACAGTGTTGCGACCGGTATAGTCGACCGGTTAGAATAAAAATTCTGACCGAGACATAGCGGTCGCATATATCAAGGTGATACCGGTCGACCGGTATAGGCAAAACCGTTGACCGGTATGCCTATACTGGTTATAAAATCGGGAAAAAGTGAGATTTTCTCACTTTTTCTCCTCCTTTCTTCTCCGGTGGTGATTCTTCTTTGGAGACTGAGTTGCTACAGTCCGACCGGTGCTATTTGAAGGCGATTTCCTCCACTCAAGAGCTAGTACATCGTCTCTAGGTATGATCCCTCCCTCCCCATCATCTCTTTATCATTTTCCCATATCGTTTTTGGTTGAAAATTTGAGTTTTTCATTGATCAGAAGATTCCAACCGTAGGAATCCTTTTTCTTCGGCTTGGAAAGGGTTTAGGGACCCCCAAGAGAGAAAGCCCTCAATCAATTTGGGGTTCCACCGAACGGTTTACATAAAAATTGAATTTTTCATATTTTGACCTAGGTTTTAAAAAAAAAATTTCAAAATTTCTAATTTTTCTTAAATTCTTGAAATTTCTCCTTTGAATTGCTTGTGATTGGTTTGTTGAAGAGTGTGGGGGTTACGTAAGTCCTCCTCCCATGATTTTGGGTGAGTTCGAGGCTTTTTCCCAATTTATAGTCGTTATGCTGCCGAAATTTCGATAATTTTTGATAATTTCTAACTTTTATCTTATTTTTCTTTTGTTTTGCAGATTTTAAATGGCTCCACGACGCGCTCTTGGGAAACGCCCACATGGCTCTAGTTCTCGGGCTCCCTCACCACCAGTTCCACAGCTAGATGTGCTATGGTTTCGTTCCTTGGAAGCACAATTCGGTTTCCATGGTTCGATAATAAGAGTATTGAATCAGGGCGCCGGGTCAATCTGGAGAAACTGCACCGGTTCAATGTGGAGGCAGCTTTTGGCGCTCTAGGTTGGTTGCCGGTTATTACCTACACAAAGAGCACACGCCCTAACTTGGTCAAGCATTTTTATGCCAACTTGGAGCTTCAAGGGGATGTCGAGGATATGAACCAGTGTAGGGACCTACGCATCACCAGTTACGTCAGGGGTGTTAATATTTCATTTAACACCCATCAGTTGGCTGATCTTCTTGGGATTCCCAACGATGGAGATTTGGTATACTGCGCCCCCAAGGCGAAAGGTTATTTGACTGACGATTTGCGCCGAGAGATAGCGCATCAGATCTTAAACCCTGGAGCCCCGATGAAGGCGGCTAGCCTGAGACCTATACCTCGGGTATATAGTCGCATTATTCAGCACAACATAGTGCCACAGAGCGGCCACTATAGTGAGTTGTCCCATCTCACCTAGTACATCACCTATTGCGTCTGCACAGGGGAGCGGATCTCACTTCCCTATCTCATCATCAGGACCATGCATTGTGCGGCTGTGGCCGATCGGGCCAGCAACCTCCCATACGGCCGTCTCGTCACTTTCTTTCTTAGTCGCCTGGGTGTGAGCTTGAGAGATGAGATATCTGTTGAGGATACCATGACATCCGACATTGATTGGGATGCTATTCAGAGGATGCAGATGGTCGATCTGCCGGTTAGTGACGACGAGTTGGAGGCTCGCCCTCGTCCACTTGGGAGAGTAGCAGCGGCAGCAGCAACAGCAGCCGCGGCCAATGCGGCCTATGCGGCAGAGATGGGTGATGACGATGATGACGATATGGCTGGGGAAGCACCAGTGCCTGCCCCACAGCCTGCACCTGCACCACCACCATCTGTCCCCACAGCTGGACCATCTCAGCCTCCTCCCGACTCAGTGATGGGTATGTTTATGGAGCTCAGGGACACTCAGCGGGAGATGAGCCATGACTTAGCACAGTTGACTCGCAGCCTCCGAGTCACACAGGATCAGGTGCACTGGCTCAGGGTCGCTTACGAGCGAGACTATGATATAGCGGACCCCATACCTCCTAGGCCCCCTACCCCATGATTTTCTTTCACTTACTCATGATTGTTTTACATATAACAGGGTAACTGTCTGGTTCGTGGACCGTACCCTGTAGTACTATTTATCAGATACTCTTTTTCTTAGTTATTAAAAGTTTCAAGGTTTTTCCTAACTAGTGTATGTGCACATGTTAAGTTTCATATTTAACATAGTATATTATTCTCTTTCTTAGTCCGTCTCAGGTATCAAACAATGCTTAGGGTGCATTTGTATTAAGATTTTTAATTTTTTCTAACTCAGTTCATCGACTCAGTTAAGTGCAATATGGTTTGTTGGAACAGAGCCCGAGAGCTCTGATACCAAGTTGTCACACCCCAATTCCGATCCAACCAGAATGGTGTGAGTGAACCGCCATTGAACCAACGGTTCACACCAGGATCTCGAATAGGCCGTGTCCGTTCATACAAACCATTATACATAACCACAATCAGAAAATAAATATACAGCGGAAGACTTTAAATAGAATGAACTGAGTATCTATTGATAATTTAAATAATATTCAATTATCCAAATTCAAACACATAAAATAATATTCGTACATCCATTTAATCCATCCGAAAATAACTGAAAGAAATAAATAAAATCCGATCAAAGGTACACGCAGAAAGAGCACTCGCATGAAGCGTCATGCTCGTCATCTCCTTCTTGCACATCCAGAGCAGCAACACCTCCATACGCCGGAGCATTCACGTAGTCGTCAACAGTGTAACCTGCATCAACATCTAAAAACAATGTGTACACAAAGGGTGAGCTCACAACACAGCTCAGTAAGACAATCAGACAGTTTCACAATATTATGCATGAGTAACAATCAATTTTATGCTGTGGTCTGGTTTAAGTTTGCAATGTGCTATAGAAAGGTTTGGTGGCCCCCGCACCTCTATACACGAGTGTGTGGCACCTCATGGATCACACCCCCATTGGCCCACATGCACCCATCATGGAATAGAGATAGAGCTAAGATACCCACGTACCTCCCCTGATACTCTACCCATACCAGTACCTAAGCCCCTACTGGCCAGGGCTCGCAAACTGGGCTCGCAACTAACCAATCCTATATGTCATCAATGTATGCTCTATCCCAACACAGCCGTCTACGGCATAGATATAGAGCTAAGGAATTCCCACACCTCCCTTGATGCCCTATCCGCAGCTAACTCACTAGGATAGAAACATAACGCAGGTAGACCCTATCCCAACATAACTCCCTATGGCATAGAGATAGAGCTAAAGCATCGTGGACAAGCCAGCGTCGACTCAGAGACCATAGTACCACATAACAATGGCCAGGCGAACATCAATATCGGAGACCACCGTACCACGACCTTCCCCTGATACCCCACCCGTACCAAGCATGTTAAGACAGAATACTACAAAAGGTGCTAATGTGAAGAGCGATCCCAGGCCCATGCCCCACTCCACACACTAATGAAAACAATCACATGCCTAACAATCACATCCTATCAATGCATGAACAGTAATAATAACTGAAAGTAAAGGATGGCAAATGAATATGCACAAACAATACATCTCATATAATCAGGTGATTAACAATAATTTACTGTCCATTAATTATTAGGTTTAGGTCAGATTCCCTTACCTGACGCTTGTTCGATAACTTGCTCCACGTAGCAAGATCCAAACGATATGTCACAAAGTCCTACAATATTATTTGAGTTTCATTAGAATACATTGCTTAGGGTTTTATGTTGGTCGGGAACCAACATGGTTACAAAACACTCTCACAGAGCTGACCGGTGGCAACATACTGGTCGCAGCTCTGTGGGGAAGACTGGCAACCGGTATGGTCAGTCGGTCCCCACAGACCAGCCTCCCGAGGGATACCGGTGGCAACATACCGGTCGCACCATGTGCAACCGGTATAGTCGACCGGTATGTCTCCAGAAGACCATACATGGGTTTGCGACTGCCGTCGATCATCCTCCATGGATTTCCAAGGTCTCTCCTATCCATTCTAAGTCTAAGCTTGGAGTTAGAGTTATTTCCAACTCATTCAAGTCTCGTTTCGATGAATATCATCTCGAAACTCGAATCTAGGGTTTGACGGCAACTTAGGGTTTATTGGCCAATTTAGGGTTTTAGATCAATACCTACTTTGCATGGTATTGATCCACCCACACAAGTAACATAGGATAAGAAGATTGATTCGAACACTTATCGTTGACAGGCGTAGCGTGAGCTTCGTCGAACGGTAATGGCGGCACCTTCTTCTTCTTCCTAGCTCCTTCTCCTTTCCAACCTCTTTCTCTTCTCTAGGGTTTGCGAGAGACAATGGAAATGATTTGAGGAGGCTTCAGGGTGTATTTATAGGCTAAAAATAGGGTTTAGTAACCCTACTAGGATTAGAAAACTTCAAGGATTCGAAATCAAGAAAGTGGGACCCTTAGAAGACAATTTCTGGATTCCCATACTTAGCTGCGCAGGCCATACCGGTCGATCGGTACCAAGACCGGTACCATCGACCGGTCAACATAAATTGATGACTATTTGGTCATCTTTGGTCCGATTTCATACCTGTTTGTCATCCGCTTGTCCCGTCTGGCCCGGTGATGATCGGAAGACCTGTCATGACACAAAACCAAGGTTTAGACCGGGTTTACAGAGTGCGGGTCTTACAGAAAGTGTGTAAAAATCATTGTTATGGGCCATAGAACAATCTTAGAATGGACCTACGAGACCACAGGATCGATCACATGCCCTCGAGAAGTCCCAGGGAGGGTGTGGTCGAACATAGGGTCGATTGGTAACCGACCCCATGTCCGACCGTACACCCTAGGGTCGATTGGGTAACCGATCCTAGGTGCTACCCTACCTGTGACCCTATGATTTCAGCTAGTCTAAATTTGTTGAAATTAATTCTAATTAAAATCTATCGACTTGTTAGGTCTTCCTGGTGATTTAAAAGTGATTCTTAAAGCTTGAACGAAGATCTACACTCAATCAAAGGTGAGGGAACAAGACCTAAACTAATTGGATAATAAAAAGATATTTTACTTATTGAGTGTGATACCATGATTGATTGATTCTATGCGTGTATGTGTGTATTGTGCATTTAACATGTCATCCAATATTCCTGCCATTACTGTTCATGCATATTTAATTTTGTTTATTTATAACATGATGATCATGATGAAGCTAGGAATAGGCATGTAAATGTTTGTGTGTGGTTAGCATACTTGATGCGAGTAGGGCATCAGGGGGAGGACGTGACACTGTGGTTTTTCCTGGTCACCAAAATCTAGCTCTATCTCTACTAATGTCTTGTCCACTAACATCATCGTATCGTCATTACCTTAGCAGAGCTATTACGTCGTAGGGTATCAGGGGAGGTGGTCTCGGACCATGTAGTCACTGACTCTGTCGGGGGGCCTTAGCTCTATCTCTATGGGCGCATTGAGAGATGCTGGGGTGAGGCCTTCGATACACTGTTTGACATTTGGATTGGTTAGTTGCGAGCCCAGTTTGCAAGCCCTCGCCAATAGGGGCTTATGTGTTGGTATGGGTGCATGTGATATAGAAATGCCGATACTCATTGGGTACACTGTTTCCATGGTGGGTGCTTGTGGGACGACAATTCCCATATTCATTGGGTGGCTTCACACACTCGTTTATAGGGTAAGGCGGCCTCCGAACCTTTCTATTGCACATTGCAAACTTATAAACCAGACCACAGATATGAATTGAATGCATGCATATGTTTGTTGCATTGTTTTATTTGCTCAGTGAGACGTGATGTGTGCTCACCCTTTTCAACGTCGAATATTTTAGTTGATGATGCAGGTACCACGGTTAAAGATTATATAAATGCTCCTGTGTATGGGCAAGCTGTGGCGATTGATGCTGAAGTGATAATGGAGTCGCATGATTCGACATGCAAGTGCAACTCCTGTGTTTTCGATTAGACTCGATTAGACATTTATTTGGATTATACAGGCAATGTATTTGAATTAATTATCTAAGTTTATGTCTTAGTCCTTTTGAAAATAATTGTTTAAATTATTTATTTTATCACATTTAGATTTTTAGTTCATTTAATATTTAAGACTTCTGCTATTGTGTATTTACTCTGATTATTGTTGTGGATGTGTATGGTTTAAGCAAACGGACGTAGCCTATTTGAGATCCTGGTTGAACTATTGGTTTATTAGCAGTTCATCACACCATTCTGAATAGTACAGAATTAGGGTGTGACAACTTAGTATCAGAGCTCTCAGGCCCTGTCTATTAAACCAGTATATTTCCACAAAGTGCGTGAATTGAGTTAGGATAAAATTTAAGGCTTTAATAAAAATACACTGTAAGCACTTGTGTTGTTTGAGACAAAATTAATAAAGAGAATAATGCATATGTAAAAAGGAGGAACAAGTTTTATATACAAGAAATAAAAAAAACATGTATATACATATCCAAAGCAGATTACAGTCCACAACCTGGACAGTTACTATGTAGTGCAAAGAAAAAATAAAAAGAAATATACATCATGGAGCTGGAGGTGATGGAGGAGGAGGTGCCTCGCGATCTCTATCATAGTCCTCAGCATACACTCTAGTCAACCAGGCTACATGAGTCTGGGTCATTTGGAGACTAGCTGTTAACTCAGTCATCTGCTGATCTGACGCACGCTGAGCATCTAGGAGCTCGCCCAGTCTCCTATCTGTCGTGCGCTGAGCATCTAAAAGATATCCCACTCTTAGGTCTGTCACACGCTGAGCATCTCTGATCTCACACAGTAATCGCATCATATCATCAGATGGTGGGTGTGAAGGACCAAGACGCACCAGAGCGTTCCTCTCATCATCATTGACCTGGGTAGCCCGCATACCCATCCTACAGATGGCCTCCCAGTCCAGCTCCGATGAGAAGGTCTTCTCCTGAATCCTCTCATCCACTAAATCAACACCTAGGTGGGTGAGCAGAGTAGTGATCAGACGTCCATAAGGCAGGTTGTCTATCTGACCAGGCAGTGTAGCACGGATCATCGTCCTCAGGATAATGTAAGATAGGCAGACAGGCTGCCTAGTGCAGATGCGGTAGAGGACGTACAGAGTCAACTGGGAGATCCTCTCATAGTGTCCACTCTGTGGTATCAGGTTATGCTGGATGATCTTGCAGTACACCCGAGGCTCTGGAGGTAGGTTGATCGCTTTCATCTCCCGACGATCATCTCTGATAAGTTGAGTGTCAATCTGAACACGCATCTCCAAGAAAGGAATTGGGGATCCCTGGGATCACAGTACACCAAAGGGCCATCATTTGATATGCCCAGAAGATCAGCCAACTACTGGCAGTCAAAGGAAACCTCTACCCCTTTGAGGTAGCTCGTGATCTTGAGCTCCCTACCCCTCTCTGTGTCATTGCGATTCCCCACTACCTGTAGATTGCAATAGAACTGTCTCACCAAATCTGGACAAGTACACATGTCATAGGTGATCACAGGGAGCCAGCCCATGTCACCAAATGCCCCGTCCACGTTGAACAAGGCTAGACTAGCCAAGTCCACACAGCGAGCCCCCTCTACCTTCTTACGCTCATAGCGAGCATACTGAGCTTCGGCCTCGTTGGAGCTGAAATGAACTAGGTCAGGAGCTCTAGGCACTTTGGTACAAGGCATATTATCTACCAAAACAAAACAAAAAACAGATAATTGATCAGTAAAGATGAAAAATCCAAAAATTTTAGCATTATAACGGCATAAATTGATCAAAAGCCTCACTTTTCACCCGTACCCTTGGGAAGGAGGACTTACATAGGTTCTAAATCATCCTGCAAGGCTCATGCAGTTGGAAATTTAATTTTGAAAGATCGAATTTGAAGAAATTTCAATAAATTCAAAAAATCCTAAAAATTAGGTATAAAATGGAAAATTTCAAGTTTCTCGATAACCAACCGATGAAACTTGAATATTTTTTAGGGCTTTCGTCCATTGGGTGACCAATAGCAAGAGCCCCCAATAAAAATTAAATTTTTACGATTAGAAAAAGTTTAATTTGAAGAAAACGATGCAAATGGATAAAAACCTAGTTAGAAAGTTTTAAAAACATGAAACAGTAAGAGAGCAAACCTGAAGAGTAGGAGTAGGAGTCACGAACAGAAGAAATGATCACTAAACAGGTAGGGGTCGATACTGTAGCAACTCAGAGAAACCGGTTGAGTTGGAAGAGAGGAGAACGAATGGGAAATGAATCCAAATTGGTTTAAAACTTGGGTCGTAGGGTCGCAGAATTTGACCAAAACATGCGACCCTACGTCAGACCCTACCATCGACCCTAGCCTCTCGGTGATCTGACAAAGAACTAGGGGTCGGACCTAGGGTCGGAAAACTACTGACCCTACCATCTACCCTAGGCTCTCGGTGATCTGACAGAGAACTAGGGGACATACCTAGGGTCGAACAACTATCGACCCTACCATAAACCCTAGGCTCTCGGTAAGCTAACAGTGTTTCTCAGGGTCGCATACCCTAGGGTCGCATAAGGACCGACCCCACCATCAACCCTACGATGGAAAATATAGTATTTTGTCAGAAAGATCTGAAAAATTTTGAAATTTATATTGATTAGTTGGATTTTTGACTTGAGAACAACTTATATTGATTGCCTCACATGTGCTATGATTGTTTGCAGACATTACCACCACCAGAATAGGAAATAGCTGGGCGAAGACTGACCAGACAAAGCCATAATCCAATTCCACCACCACCACCTGTGGAGGAAGACAACCATATAAATCCTGAAGCACAGGAGAATCTGAATACGGCACCACCAGTAGCTATTGGCCAGGAAAATTCTACAAACTTGCTAACCCCACCTAGGAATTTGGCCACAGCCATAATGAACTTGGCACAACAGCTGCAGCAAATACAGGTGGTGCAAAGTCAATATGCAAGCTGCTATAGGGATGGCTTTTCCAGCTGCCCATACAACACCTATGCCAGCAGAGCAGGCCAGCACAATACCAAGGGGAAGTAACACGGTACCCCACGTACCTCAACCACCAGTCATGCAGGCCCAAGTATAGAATCCTGAGGTAGCTGAAGGAAGTTACCTGTATCAACCACCTATGTATGGCTTATGCTCCTTATCAGCTGGACCACTCCCGCCTGATCGAGCATTTTCTGAAGATGAAGCCCAAGGAATATAATGGTAAGCCAGCTGATCCTTTGTAACCAGCACACTGGATAGATGAAACGGAGAGAAATTTCATGATGATGATAGTTAATGAGGAGGAGAAAGTACTGTGTGCAACATTCTTGCTGAAAGCCGAAGCACACCACTGGTGGAAGTCCACACAGACTTATCTGTTAACAAAGCACACCCAATTAACCTGGGCTATATATAAAGAAGCATTCTTTGAGAAGTACTTCCCCAGGAGTTTCAGAGATGCTATGGAAAGAGAGTTCTTGAGTTTATATCAGGGACAAATGATTGTCAATGCATATCAACAGCGTTATGAGGAGCTGTTCTTCTTTGCACCAGTTAGTATGCAAGAGGAAGATACGAAGACCCGAAGGTTCGTCATGGGACTTAGGGGAAGTATTCATGAACATGTTCTGGGACTTGAGAAGAAAGTCTACAATGAAGCTGTACAAATTGCACGAGTGATAGAGTCGACGTATAAAGAGAGCTATTTTGCTCAAAATAGGCATATCAAAAGGCCTAATGGGAATTCTTATAACGGAGGGAACACCAAGACATTTAGACCCTTCCGACTCAAGGCTTTAATGTTGCAGCCAAGACTACTTCAGCAGCCCCATCGCAACCAAAGCAAAATAATGAAGGAGTAAGGTGTTTTAACTGCAATCAAGTGGAACATATTTCAAGGGAGTGCCCTAAGCCTAGAAAGCAGCTACAGCAAGGAAGAGTTTACACTGTTACATCTGAGGATGCTGCCGCATCGCCTTATGTGGTCACAGGTATGACCTGAACCTTTTAAATTGTGTTACATTGTATGAGCATGTAGACTAAATTAAAATAAATCACAGGTATCGTACCTATTAATGGCATTCCCGCCAGAGTGCCCTTTGATTCTGGAGCTACCCATTCTTTTATATCTGTGTCATTTGGGAAGAAGCTAAAGCTACCCCTCAAATCTTTAGACTACAAACTGCTTGTACTCGCCTATGGGATTAGAAGTGACATTAAAAAAAGGTTATGGGCCATGTCCAGTTCTTATTGACGAGAAGACTTTGGATGCAACCTTGATTCAACTTGAGATGGCAGACTTTGACGTCATCTTGGGAATGGACTGGTTAGCTCGGCATTCTGCAAACCTATTATGTGCGGAAAAGAAGCTGGCATTTAAAGACAAGGAAGGAGCAGAGTTTAGTTTCGCGGGAACCAAACTTCCCCGTAAACAAAAACTCATCCTCTCTGCATTAAAGGTTAGGAAATCCATCGAGAAAGGAGGAGTTGGGTATCTAGTATCAGTGGTCAACTTCACCAAGGAAGCACTACGAATGAAGGATATTGATTTGGTGCGTGACTTTCCAGATGTATTTCCTGAAGAACTACCAGGACTACCACCCGACCGAGCTACAGAGTTTGTTATAGATCTGATACCCGGAGCCGCACCAATATCTAAAGCACCTTATCGAATGGCTCCTACTGAACTGATGGAATTAAAAGTACAGTTACAAGAACGACTGGACAAGGATTACATCAAACCTAGCATATCACCATGGGGAGTGCCAGTATTATTCGTAAAGAAGAAGGATGGTAGTGTTCGACTATGTATAGACTACTGGGAACTGAATAAGCTGACAATCAAGAATCGGTACCCATTGCCTCGGATCGATGACTTATTCGATCAGTTGCAAGGTGCCAAGGTATTCTCCAAGATTGATCTTCGATCAGGATACCATCAGTTGAAGATTAAGGACAGTGATATTCCCAAGAAAGCATTCAAGATGAGATATGGACATTATGAATTTTTGGTCATGTCTTTTAGATTGACTAATGCATCAATAACTTTTATGGAACTTATGAATCGGGTATTCCATGATATGTTGGATACGTCGATCATTGTATTTATTGAAGATATATTGGTCTACTCCAAGGACAAGGAAACTCATATTATGAATCTAAGAGCCACTCTCCAGCGATTATGGAAAGATAAGCTTTATGCCAAATTTACAAAATGTAAGTTTTGGCTAAATGAAGTCGCTTTCTTAGGCCATGTTGTATCCGCTGAATGAATTAAAGTGGACCCTAGCAAGATTGAAGCCATTGTGAAGTGGGAGGCACCGAAGAGTGTTGTAGAAATTAGAAGTTTTCTAGGTCTAGCTGGGTATTATCGATGATTCGTGGAAGACTACTCCAGGATAGTCGTACCGCTCACCAGTTTGACTAAGAAAGGAGAGAAGTTTATTTGGACTGACCAATGTGAGAACAGTTTCCAATCATTGAAGGCAAGATTGATATCTGCTCCCATCTTGACTCTTCCTATTCCAAGACAACCATTTGTTTTATACAGTGATGCATCTGGATTGGGTTTAGGATGTGTACTTATACAAGGAGAACAAGTAGTTGCATATGCTTTAAGACAACTGAAAGCACATGAAAAGAATTATCCCACTCATGACTTGGATTTAGCGGCAGTAGTACATGCTGTAAAAATATGGATACATTATTTGTATGGAGAAAATTTTCAAATTAAATCAGATCATAAGAGTCTCACTTAACTCTTTAATCAGAAGGAGTTGAATATGAGACAAAGAAGATGGCTAAAACTATTGAAAGATTATGATTGTGATATCCAGTATCATCCAGGAAAAGCTAATGTAGTTGCTGATGCGCTGAGTAGAAAAGCAATGATAAAATCCCAAGAGGAGGTTAACACGACTGCAGCAATGTGTGCTACAGAAAAAGTATCAAATCTTGGTAATGAGCAATTTGTGATAGATGCACCAGGTGAATCAACCAACCAAGGGTTTATTCATTGGATTTCAATATGTTCGCAACACTGAAGATTGTACCTGATATTATAGATGAAGTGAAAGCCGCTATAAAATCATAACCTTATCTAAGAACGGTACAAGAGGACATTTAAAAAGGTAGGATTATCCCTGAGTTCACCTTGGACAATGAAAAGGTACTGAAGTACAAAGGAAGAATATATCTTCCTGAAACAGAAAATTTGGACATTAGACACCGACTAATCAAAGAAGCCCACACCACCGTCTATTCGATACATCCTGAATGTACAAAAATATATCATGATTTAAAGAAATTATATTGGTGGAGAGGAATGAAAACTGATGTAGCTAAATTTGTATCTCAATGCCTAAACTATCAGAGAGTAAAGGCTGAAAGGCAAAGACCTGCAGGACTGTTACAGCCGCTATCAGAACCAGCATGGAAATGGGACTGCATTACTATGGACTTCGTTACCGGGTTACCATTGATTCCCTGAGTTGTTGACATGGTTTGGGTGATTGTAGACCATCTGACTAAAACAACTCGATTTATAGCTATACGACCTTAGTATACACTGGAGAGGTTAGTTAAGTTGTGTGTGGATAATATTGTCAGACTACACGGTGTACTTGAAAGCATTGTGTCCGACAAAGATCCACGATTTACTTCAAAGTTTTGGAAAGGATTGCAAAAGGCTATGGGTACAACACTGAAGTTTAGTACTGCATTCCATCCTCAGACAGACGGACAGTCGGAGCGTACCATTCAGATTTTAGAAGACATGCTTCGAGCCTGTGTAATTGATTTTAAAGGATCATGGGATGAAAAACTACCATTGATCGAGTTCGCTTATAACAAAAGCTATCAGGCTACTATACAGATGACACCCTATGAAGCACTGTATGGTAGGAAGTGTCGAACTCTGCTGTTTTGGAATGAAATTGGGGAACGTAGTATTGTTGGACCAGAATTTGTTGAAGAGACATGTCGAGTAGTCGACATTATCAAGGAAAGAGTAAGAACGGCTCAGAATCGTCAGAAACAGTATGCAGATACTCGACGCCAAGACCTTGAATTTGTCGTAGGTAATAAGGTGTTCTTCAAAGTATCACCTATCCGAGGTTTAAAGCAGTTTGGACAAAAAGGGAATCTTAGTCCGAGATATGTCGGGCCATATGATATTCTAGCTAAACGTGCAAAGGTTGCTTATCAACTAGCACTATCACCGTCTATGTCAAACGTGCATGATGTATTCCATGTTTCATTATTGAAGAAGTACGTCAGGGACCCAACATAAGTTTTGACAATGGATCCACCTGAATTGATTGATGATTTGACATTTGAAGTAGCACCAACTGAAATCACCAACCGAAATGTTCAACAACTACGCAACCATGTTATCTACTATGTTAAAGTCACCTGGAGAAGCCGAGATATAAAAGAAATCACATGGGAAGAAGAGAATGTTATGCGAAAGCAATACCATCATCTTTTCGACTCGGAAGGTATGTACAATTTCGAGGACAAAATTTTTAATAAGAAGGGGGGCAGTTATAAGACTCGTATCAAACTAACCGGTCTTACCATCTTGTACCAGGTCTACTTATCATGGTCGAGCCACGTGGACCAAGTGCGTGAAGGAAATTACAAGATCAGGTATGAATTTGACGTAAAAACAGTAAATATGAAGGTAGGGTCGCATGCCTAAATAGGTAGGGTCGACCCCACCTCAACAGAAGTCCAACCTATGATTTTTCTAGTCTTAGGGTCGCATGACTTGAAAAACGTAGGGTTGACGGATCCTGCGACCCTACGTGCGACCCTATGGTGACAGACAGAAATCATAAATTAAGAAACTTTCCTAATTTCAAGGGGTTCTTTCCTAAACTCGATGGGACTTATTTTGGAGGGTTTTCCTTTATAAATAGGATGTCCCTTAGCCTCTTTCACTCCTTTTAGAACCCTAATTGAAAGTGAGAGAAAGAGAAAGAGAAGGAAGAGAAGAAGAGAAGGAAAATTGAAGAAAAGACTAAGGAAGAGGATGAACTTCAAAGAAACCTCTGAATCTCAGCCAACTTCAGGTATGAGTCTAATTCCTTTCATAAATTAAGAGCCTAGAATGGTGTGTGAAGAAGTTAAGATTAAGAGAAACCCAAATCATCTATCCATGGATGAGTTTCAAAGGAATCCATGAAAGTAATCATCATAGGCAATGGAAAGTGTGTAAAAATCACAGTTATGAGCCATAGAACAATCTTAGAATGGACCTACGAGACCACAGGATCGATTACATGCCCTCGGGAAGTCCCAGGGAGGGAGTGGTCGCACATAGGGTCGATTGGTAATCGACCCCATGTCCGACCCTACACCCTAGGGTCGATTGGGTAACCGACCCTAGGTGCTACCCTACCTACGACCCTATGATTTCAGCTAGCCTAAATTTGTTGGAATTAATTTTAATTAAAATCTATTGACTTGTTAGGTCTTCCTAGTGATTTAAAAGTGATTCTTAAAGCTTGAACGAGGATCTGCACTCAATCAAAGGTGAGGGAACAACACCTAAAGTAATTGGATAATAAAAAACTATTTTTGCTTATTGAGTCTGATACCATGATTGATTGATTCTATGCGTGTATGCGTGTATTGTGCATTTAACATGTCATCTAATATTCCTACTATTACTGTTCATACATATTTAATTTTGTTTATTTATAACATGCTGATGATGATGAAGCTAGGAATAGGCATGTGAATGTTTGTGTGTGGTTAGTGTACTTGATGCGAGTAGGGCATCAGGGGGAGGACGTGACACTGTGGTTTTTCCTGGTCACCAGACTCTAGCTCTATTTTTACTAGAGTCTTGTCCACTAACATCGTCGTATCGCCATTATCATAGCAGAGCTATTACGTCGTAGGGCATCAGGGGAGGTGGTCTCGGACCATGTAGTCTCTGACTCTGTCGGGGGGCCTTAGCTCTATCTCTATGGACGTATTGAGGGATGCTGGGGGGAGGCCTTGCATACACTGTTTGACATTAGGATTGGTTAGTTGCGAGCCCAGTTTGCAAGCCCTCGCTAATAGGGGTTTACGTGTTGGTATGGGTGCATATGGTACAGCAATGCCGATACTCATTGGGTACACTGTTTCCATGCTGGGTGCATGTGGGACGGTAATACCGATGTTCATTGGGTGGCTTCACACACTCGTGTATAGAGGTGAGGCAGCCTCCAAACCTTTCTATTGTACATTGCCAACTTATAAACCAGACTACAAATATGAATTGAATGCATGCATATGTTTGTTGCATTGTTTTATTTGCTCACTGAGCCATGATGTGTGCTCACCCTCTTCGACGTCGAATATATTATTTGATGATGCAAGTACTACGGTTGAAGATTATATAAATGCTCCTATGTACGGGCAAGCTATGGTGATGGAGGCTGAAGTGATGATGGAGTCACATGATTCGACATGCGAGAGCAACTCTTGTGTTTTTTATTAGACTTTTATTTGGATTTTACAGACAATGTATTTGAATTAATTATTTAAGTTTATGTCTTAGTCTTTTTTGAATAATTGTTTAAATTATTTATTTTATCACATTTATATTCTCAGTTCATTTAATATTTAAGACTTCTGCTATTATGTATTTACTCTGATTATTGTTGTGGATGTGTACGGTTTAAGCAAACGGACACAACCTATTTGAGATCCTAGTTGAACCATTGGTTTATTAGCGGTTCATCACACCATTCTGAATAGTACAGAATTGAGGTGTGACAGTTCACCTTGGACGATAAAAAGTTGCTGAAGTACAAAGGAAGAGTATGTGTTCCTGAAACAAAAAATTTGGACATTAGACACCAACTAATGAAGGAAGCTCACACTACCGCCTATTCGGTACATCCTGGAAGTACAAAGATGTATCATGATTTGAAGAAATTATATTGGTTGAGAGGAATGAAAGCAGATGTAGCTAAATTCGTGTCTCAATGCCTAAATTGTCAGAGAGTGAAGGCTAAACGACAAAGACCTACGGGATTATTGCAGCGGCTACCAGAACCAGCATGGAAATGGGATTGCATCACTATGGACTTCGTCACCGGGTTACCATTGACTCCTCGAGTAGTTAACGCAGTCTAGGTGATTGTAGATCGTCTGACTAAGACAGCTCGTTTTATAGCTATACGGCCACAGTATACCCTGGAGAGGTTAGCCAAGCTATATGTGGATAACATTGTCAGATTACATGGTGTACCTAAAAGCATTGTTTCTGATAGGGACCCACGCTTTACTTTAAAGTATTGGGAAGGATTGCAAAAGGCTATGGGTACAACGTTGAAGTTCAGTACTGCATTCCATCCTCAGACAGACGGAGAGTTAGAGCGTACCATTCAGATTTTAGAAGACATGCTTTGAGCCTGTGTAATTGATTTTAATGGATCATGGGATGAGAAACTACCCTTGATCGAGTTCGTCTATAACACTAGCTATCAGGCTACTATACAGATGTCACCCTATGAAGCACTGTATGGTAGAAAGTGTCGAACTCCTCTGTTTTGGATTGAAGGTAGAGAACGTAGCATCGTTGGACCAGAATTTGTTGAAGAAACTTGTCGAGTAGTCGACATCATCAAGGAAAGAGTTTGAACGGCTCATAATCATCAGAAACAGTATGCAGATACTCGATGCCAAGACCTTGAATTTATCATAGGTGATAAGGTATTCTTGAAAGTATCACCTATGCGAGGTTTAAAACGATTCGGATAGAAAGGGAAGCTATGTCTGAGATATGTCGGGCCATATGAGATTTTAGCTACACTTGGAAAAGTGGCTTATCAGTTAGTATTACCACCATCTATGTCAAGTGTGCATGATGTATTTCATATCTCATTATTAAAGAAGTACGTCAGAGATCCAACGCACGTTTTGACAGCGGATCCACCAGATCTAACTGATGATTTGACATTCGAAGTAGCACCAATTGAAATCACTAGTCAAAAGGTTCAACGACTACGCAATCGTGACATATATTATGTTAAGGTTACCTGGAGAAGCCGAGATATAGAAGAGATCACATGGGAAGAAGAGAATACTATGCGGAAGCAATATCCTCACCTTTTCGACTCGAAAAGTATATACAAATTTCAAGGATGAAATTTTTAATAAGAGGGGGCAGTTGTAACACCCGTATCAAACTAACTGGTCTTACTGTAACAACCCTCCTAGAAAACGGGTTAGGATTGGTGGTCGGGTCTAAAAGATACATTCTTAATCATGGGAATCCTGATAAAAAAATCTGGTATAATTTTTTTTCATCTCATAAGCCATTCATACATGAACCATACACTACTTTGACAAAAATACAGTAGAAGTCTTAAACTTATACAACCTAAAACCTTTGGTGGCTAGATACAATAACCATTACCAAACCTTGCTATTAAAATACAACTATAATCAAGTCTCATAAATAAATATTCAACTGCATGCCAAAAGGAGCGATGAATTCTCCACTTGGACTTTCATCAACTATCCAGCTCATCTTTGTCTCCACTTATTTATCTGTAAAACATGTTCATCAACTTGGGTGAGCCAAAGCTCAGTGAGTAGAATTCCATCTTGGCAGAAAGTACATACAAGCATACATGATACTTTTCTTTTCACTTCATAATATTCATAAATCTGTAAACTTAATATTTCTCTTCATAAAAACATAAACTTGTAATTTAACATTTCATAACATAGGTCATCTCGGAATGAACATAAACATAAACAATGAAATACTAAAATCCATAACTTGACCTTACATAAGCACGTTACTGCATATTTATATACTGATAATTAACTTCTTCTCATACTTCATTGACTTATTCATTTCTGGAATTTTACTTTTACTGTTCCTACTTGACTTGGCAACAAGTTATAGACTTATGCTCAATGGGTGTATCCACATCTTGAGCCATTGTACATTTGGCTTTTCCATAATATAACTGGACTTGCCTACTATTCTTCTTGTAGACTACTGTTTCCTTTCATGACTTATCTTTCCGTTAACATATCTAGACTCAACGGATGCTTCCGTTTCTTGTCACTTGTTTGGCTCCCCGGATGCTTCCGTTTCTTGTCACTTGTTTGGCTCACCGGATGCTTCCATTTCTTGCACTGTGGTTGACTCACCGGATGCTTTTGTTTCTTGTCACTTGTCTGGCTCACCGGATGCTTCCGTTTCTTGCCCTATGGTTGAATCATCGGATGCTTCCATTTTTTGTCACTTGTTTGGCTCACTGGATTCTTCCGTTTCTTTCCCTGTGGTTGACTCACCGGATGCTTTCGTTTCTTGTCACTTGTTTGGCTCACCGGATGCTTCCATTACTTGCCCTATGGTTGACTCACCGGATGCTTTCGTTTCTTGTCACTTGTTTGTCACAATGGTTATTCCAATCCTTTCTATGATCTTACTTTGTTGTCCACCTAAGTGTAGAACAGTCCATATATGAAGTTAAATAGTTCATTCTTGATTTCATAGCAAACTCTCATTTTATGTCTTTCTATACTTTTACCTTTCTATCCATCTGGGTGTAGGATAGTCCATTCAAGACATAAAAAAAATATAAGCATACAACACTAGTTCACGTATAGTTTTCTTACATCATAACTTATGGAAAAACTTATTGCTAGAGACTTGCTCTCCATATACCTATATAGCAGTCCAACACATGTTCTTGAGGGCAATTCATTCCTTAGTTTCCTTAATTCAAAAGTCCTCTATTCATTTGTATTCATAAACTAATTTTCCTTTCATAACATTCTATAAGTTACCTTGCTGTCCATATAACATTAGGACAGTCCGTTCATAACCTTAACAACTTATTCACTTAATCAAAACCTTAGTTCCATGGCACTACTAACCTTTGAATTACATAAAGGTTCACTAAAGAAATTACAGAACCTAAACTGGAGACAAACTCATTTTTCTATGCTTGCTATCCAAATACTTATGATAACATCCATAAAGATCACTTCGAAGACCTATCAATGCATAGCTTTCTTAGTCCACAAGCATTCTGTCCACATATAAATAAAACAGTACATTAACAATATCTAATATCTTATCCTTGCCTAATCTTTCCCAACTCATGTAATTGTTGTCCACATAAGTATACCTCAATTTCATAAAGACAAAATACCATTTAATCCTACTTTCACAAGCCCCATGAATCACTTCTTACTTTGAAACAATATAAACATTAATCAGCCTATTTCCATCATATGGCATGAATTTATAGCTCCACATTCTTCACAAAATATCTTGACTAAAAAAAGAAACTCATATTCTATTATATAACACATTGAATATTTCCATACAATGCATTGCATTAAACAACACAAGTAAACATCACTCATGCACTTATACTTCACAATCACATGCATTATAGTCAATAAATAGTCTGCTACAAGAGAGGAAAGCACTCACCTTAACTATCACAAGTTTTTTTTTTTTTTTTTTCCGTCTCTGTAGTATAAGCAAAGTTAGAAGCAATGATAAGACCTCCTTCATTTCCTTTAACCATATAATCATTTTTTTTCCTTCTTATCACATGAGTGAGAAAACCCCTAAAACAATATTAAAACTATTAGGGAATTGCTTTTTCTTACCTAGGCCTTTTTTCACTAAAAATGATCTTCCTTTGTGTCAAGTCTACTTGGTGCTTTTCATCCATTTCTATGCTGTCCAAGCATCAAAACCTGATCATGTGGGACATGGTTAGGTTGTAGAATTTTGTCTTAACCCCTTACAAAGTACTATAATGAAGTCCTTAAACCCCTTGATTAGTTTCCATTTCCATGTAGGTCTCCTATGTAGGAACCATAACACTTTACACCATAAAACTTGCTAACAGCAATTTCTAAAAAATTAACTCCTAATCAATGTAAAACTCATTAAATGTCAAAAACCTCATAAAAAATTCTCAAATTTGAACCACATATAGCTTACTGATTAATAAAATTCTTTGAAAAACAATTTCATCAAAAACCAATTTAAATAGGCCAAAACAGCCCCATATTTTTACTTGTTTTCTTTCTTTAATGAAATTTCTGTACTGTCGAAAAATTTCCCTTTTCTTATTATTTTCATCAAAGCCACCACCATCTATCACTCATAACTCCTCATTAAACATAACAAAAGTATGCTAGGAGCATTTTCCATCCCCTAAACCATTTTTTTAAATTTTTTTAGTCATAAGTCCCCTATTCAACGATTAACTATCCCTTCTTAACAAAAATCTACACTTTTCTTAGTAAAGAAGTGCATTTCTGAAAATTATTTTCCTCTTCTTGTTTCTATCAAAGTTATCACCATCCACCTCTCCTAACATATCAATTAGAGGTGTTCACCATTTGTAAACATTCATTTTCCCAAATTTTTACATGTATGAAATCATTTTTACATATATCTTGTTGGAGTTTTGATGAACAGTGCTACTGTTCATCGTCTCTACCACTTAGAGGCTCAAATGACTCTAAAACTCCATTCCCTTTTCCTTTAATTCAACATGAAAATCATTTCCCAACTCAGGAGTGATTTTAGAACTTTCTTGAGCTATAATGGCTTGATTAAAGAAGAAATACAGCTGGAACACCTAATTTCATGAGAAAAGAATTTTAACATTAGGTTTTGGGTTTTACTTCCCAACCATTTCAGCACCTAGGTTGCTCAAAAATCCCCCTCATATCAAGCCTCAAAGATGGCATGCATAGCTTTAATCAATTTCTTAAACTATACATAATTTATTCAATACTTAAAATTGCACCCAACATGAAGAACACGATGAACAAATTTACTGTTCATCTTCTTCTTCCTCAAGAACTCATCCATAGTGTGTAGAATCTCTCACAAACTCAACCTAAACTGAAAATGCAACCAAATCTATTACTCATAAAACTTTATGCTTACCTCATTGATGTTTTTGGCTGACCTTCAAAGCTGGATTCGCCAAGCTTCCGAGCTAGAAATTCATTTTCCTTAACAAAACCCCAAATTTCTGCAACCCTTCTTGATTTCTTCCATTCCAACTTCAGGCTAATAGAAATCTCTCTACACCAATACCTCAAAGTTTAACTTTTCTTCCCACCAACTCTAAACCGATGACCATTGAACCTCAAGCATGATTATCCACCACCGAAATAGAGAATACCCTCTCTATTCTCTCCCTTTCACGTTTTGCCTCCTTTGGGAAAGTTAGCAAGAAAACCCAAAGGTCATTATCTAATTTTCATTCATTTCCTATTTCTCCAAATAGACTGATTTTGTTAAATCCCTCTTATACCCCTATAACACCCCTAATTCATGAAAAATAAACCCATGCTCTTAGGGTATCCTAAAAATGTGCTTGGACTATTATGCCCTTCTTATATGCCTTTTTATATACATGCAAAGACCCACTTTAATATTGTCTTGGTACCCTTTTAATTTAGGGACCAAGAATACCCCTTTCTAAAATCAATTATTACACCATGCCATTCCATTAAAAATTGAAACTTTAAGTTAACCCAACCAATAGTGGGCAGCCACTTCTTTTGGGCCCCACATCTAAATGTCATATAGAAATAAAATTCCATACAACCTGCTTCAAACTTGATCTCATGACCTATAGGTATCAATACTCCATGGTTCTAAAATAAAACATTAGTCTAGCATGTGACAATACACTAAGGTTTAACAATTAAATCATTTTAGTATAACATAGTCATCACAGGTCACTAGCCTATAATATAAACTATCTACATAATTAAAACCCTCACTTATCTCATGATAACTTAACCATACATAGTATAATTATATATTATATAAGCATAAGATATTATTGATTAGCATAATACAATAAATATTTACCTTTGGATGTCATGGTAGAATTTACCAAAATACCCTTAGATCTTTTATCCACCATTTAACACTAACTAGCTTAACACCTCAGCTGGCTGGGGTATTACACTTACCATCTTGTACCAGGTTTACCTATCTTGGTCGAGCCAAGTGGACCATGTATATGAAGAAATCACAAGACCAGGTATGAAGTCTAACCCAAAAATAGTAAATGTGAGGGTAGGGTCGCATGCCTAAACGGGTAGGATCAACCCCACCTCAACAGAAGTCCAACCCATGACTTTTTAGTCGTAGGGTCAGATGACTAAGAAGGTATAGGGTCGACGGATCCTGCGACCCTACGTCCGACCCTACGATGGCAGACAGAAACCAGAAATAAGGAAACTTTCCTAATTCAAAGGGAATCTTTTCTAAACTCATTGGGACTTATTATGGAGGGTTTTTTTTCTATAAATAGGATGTCCCTTAGCCTCTTTCACTCCTTTAGAACCTTAATTGAGAGTGAGAGAAAGAGAAAGAGAAGGAAAAGAAGAAGAGAAGGGACTTGATGAAAAGACTAAAGAAGAGGAGGAAGTTCAGAGAAACCTCTGAATAAAGGTATGAACCTAATTCCTTACCTGAATATGAGATCCTAGAATAGTTATGAAGAACATAGGATTAGGGAAAAACCCAAATCATCCATCCATGGACAAGTTTCAAGAGATTCCATGGAGGAAATCATTATGGACTATGAATAGTGTATAACTTGTAGTTTTGAGCCATAGAACAATCATAGAATGGACCATGAAAGTAAGCCAAAGGATCCAAACATGAAGGAATGGACTTTAGAATGAAAGGTCGACTCAGAATACGTGTGGTCGCACGTAGGGTCGAATAATATCCGACCCTACGAGACCACAGGATCGACCACATACCCTCGCGAAGTCCCAGGGAGGGTGTGGTCGCACGTAGGGTCGAATGGTATCCGACCCACGTCTGACCCTACACCCTAGGGTCGCAGAAACTGCTACCCTAGGTGCTACACTACCTGTGACCCTATGATTTCAGTTGGTTGGAATTAATTCTAATTAAAATCTATCGACTTGTTAGGTCTTTCTAGTGATTTAAAAGTGATTCATAAAGCTTAAACGAGGATCTACGCTCAATCAAAGGTGAGGGAACAAGACCTAAACTAATTGGCTAATAATAAACTATTTTCGTTTATTGAGTCCAATACTATGAATGATTCTATGCTTGTATGATTGTAAAGTGCATATCACATGTCATCCACTATTCCTGTTATTATTGTTCATGCATATTTAATTTCGTTTATTATAACATGATGATGATGATGATGCTATGAATAGGCATGTGAACGTATGTATGTGGTTAGTGTACATGATGCGAGTGGAGCATCAAGGGGAGGACATGACATTGTGGTTCAGCCTGGTCACCAGACTCTAGCTCTATCTCTACTCAAGTCTTGTCCACTAACATCGTTGTATCACCATTACCTTAGCAGAACAATTACATCGTAAGGCAATGGTGTTTGATCCATTGGGAAGTTCCACACATTCGTGTATAGAGGTGCGGCGGCCACCTATCTTTTCTATAGCACATTGCAAACTTATGAACCAGACCAAAGATATGAATTGAATGCATGAATATGTTTGTTGCATTGTTTTGTTTGCTCATTGAGCCGTGATGTGTGCTCACTCTTTCAACATCGAATATTTTTAGTTGATGATGCAGGTACCACCGTAGAAGATTATATAAATGCTCCGATGTATGGACATGCGGTGGCGATGGACACTGAAGTTATGATGGAGTCACATGATTCGTCATGCGAATGCAACTCATGCGTTTTTTATTAGATTTTTATTTAGATTATTAAGGAAATGTAATTGATTATTTTATTTACTTATGTCTTAGTCAATGAAAGATAATTGGATATTTTATTTTTGTTATCATTCATAGATTCTTAGTTCATTTAATTTATAAGACTTTTGCTATTGTTTATTTACTCTAATTATGGTTGTGGATGTATATGGTTTAAGTCAACGGACACAGCCTATTCAAGATCCTGATTGAACCGTTGGTTTATTAGCGGTTCATCACACCATTATGAATAGTGCGGAATTGGGGTGTGACAATATATACCTCTATGGAATATTTCAAAGATTGGCAAGTCTAGAGGTGGAATTTGGTTAATGATGGAATGATTCTCTATCTAATCTAGGCAAGAGTATTTTGTTTAATTTTTATTTTCATGTAATAAGGTTGTCAATTCTAGACATATCAGTTTTAATCTTCTCTACTCTGGCTATTTAAGATATGTAAAGGCTACATAATAGCGCATCCAAGAATTATTGAGAAGATAGGTTTATTTATTTTATCTTTCTTTTCTATCATGTCTGGCTAACTTCTTTAGTCGATTCATGGGAAATTCAATCCAGTCAGTAAAATTGTGAGACTTTGTACTTAATTTTAATAATTCTTCTATTCAAATATCTGTGTTTCTTGATTTTTCAAGTTAATGATTGTATGATTCAGTTATTAAGAGGCATATTATTTGATTAAGTTGTGTGGTTTATAGCTAACCTGAATCCATAATCCGTAATTGTTATGGTGTTCAAGAAAAGTAGCAATTGAGCAGAACAATTATGATCCAAGTTTTTGTTACTTGCTTAAAGGAAACATAGAATGAATTAAATAATCTGACGCTTGTTAGATTATTATTCATATTTAACTCCCTCCGAGAGTGTAATGCTATCAGTAAATTCATGAGGATTGCTTAATACCAATTGATTTATTGATAAGAATTAAATTATGTGCTAGGCTCAAATTAATTAAATTATGTGCTAGGCTCAAATTAATAAAATTAGGGAAGGTAAGGATTGTCTGGCTTTTTGATAATCCTTGGTTAAATATTTGAATAATATATATATGAGGTCAATGATCAATTTACAGCCGTCAGTAAATTTCCTTGAATCAACATTATCTTCCATTGAATTTTTGTTACTTAATTTTGTTGTCAATTAAATTGCAAAAGGAAACCCCCATTTTTCTTGGTAAGTAGGCAATTTGATTAACTAGTCTCTATGGATCGACATTTACTTATCATTACTATTCATTGTAGGTAGAGTAATTTATTTTTGGTTGCACTCGACACGCATCAAAATTTGACGCCATTGTCGGGGACTAGTTTTAGTCAGATTGTGATTGTTTTCATTCTATTTTATTTTTTTTAGTCACTTGTGTTCTTACCTTTGTGTGAAGTTATTTTTTTCTGTTTCAGGTGTCCATAGTTTTTCCGATAGGTATTGCTTGCGCATGAAATTTCGAATGACTTAGGGACGCTACAAGAAGCTTATTTCGAACATCATTAAAAAAAAAGCTTGATTTAATATTTTAATTTTACTTGGTTTTCGTGCACTTTGTGTTGTCGTTCAGAATTTTTCTTTGGGATTTTTTAATTAGTTTTTATTTATTTATTTATTATTTATTATTTTTTGGATCCATTGTATGGGTATCTTGGTTAATGACTCGATCTTCTAACTCTGGTGAATTGATATTTGATCCAGAACCCGAGAGAACTTTACACCGATTAAGGAAAGAAGCTAAGAAAATTCAGGAAAAACAAGTTTCAACATCACAAGGATCAATTATTTCTGATATAGTTGCTCGTGAGCTGCTAGTAGAGAAAGCCATGGGGAAAATAGGACTTTGAAAGAGTTGGCTGCTCCTAATCTAAACCAGCAACCTTTTTTATTGAATTTCCAAATCTAGAAGTGGCGTTTGAATTAAAATCGAGACTAATACATCTATTTCCCAAATTTCATGGTCTTGTAGGAGAAGATCCTTACAAACATTTGAAGGAATTTCATGTGGTATGCTCTAGCATGAAACCACAGGGTATTACGGAGGCACAGATCAAGCTACACGCTTTTCCATTCTCTTTAGATGAATATGCTAAAGATTGGTTGTACTACATTCCCTCTGGTACAATCAATTCATCGCATGAGATGAAACGTCAATTTTTAGAGAAATATTTCCTTGCATTTAAAGCGAAAAATATAAGGAAAAAGATATGTGGAATTCGGCAACACCATGAAGAAACATTATACGAGTATTGGGAATGCTTCAAGAAGCTTTACGCAAGCTACCCATGCCATTAAATTAGTGACCAGCTTTTGATTCAATATTTCTATAAAGGATTGTTACCAATGTAGAGGAGTATGGTGGACGTCGCTAGTGGAGGAGCTTTTGTTGACAAAACTCCATAATCCGTGAAAAGGTTAATTTCTAATATGGCAGCAAATTTGTACTAATTTGGTACAAGGATGGAGCAAACATTGAAGAAAGTTAATGAGGTAAGTACATCAAACCTTGAACGTCAGATTTCTGATCTAACTTCTTTAGTGAGACAAATGGCTATAGGGAATTTGCAAACATTTAAAGCATGTGGCATTTGCTCAGCCACTAGTCATGCTATGGATATGTGTCCCACATTTCAAGAAGATACACAAGTCCAATAAGAAAATGTCATGGGAGGATTTCAAGGGTAACCTCAACGAAAGTACGATCCATACTCAAACTCATACAACCCTGGATGGAGAGATCACCCAAATCTGAGTTATGGGAACCAAGTTGCCCATAATCATTATCAGCCCCCATTCCAACCTAGGCAGCAAGCAAATCAGAATATGTCACTTGGTGAGATTGTTAAGGAATTGGCAAGCAATACACAGCAGTTTTAACTTGAGATAAGGAATAGCATTCAGAATATAGAGAAGCAGATTAGTCAACTTGCAACTTCAGTAAGCGAACTTGAAGCTCAAGGATTTGGAAAATTACCATCTCAAACCATCATAAATCCACGTGAGAATGCAAGCGCCATTATATTACGGAATAGAAGAGAACTTGAGCCCTTCATTGCTAAATCTACAAATTCGGCCAAGACAGTTCAAGAAGAAACAAAAGGCGACAGCGATGATGTAAATTTACCCTAGGTAAAATCTCAACCAGTTGTGTGTAATTCTAGTAATTTTGTTCTTCTTTCTTTTCCCAGCAGACTGTCAATCAGACCCCAATTCCACACTATTCAGAATGGTGGGATGAACCACTAATAAACCAACGGTTCAACCAGGATCTCTAATAGGCTGTGTCCATGTAAACTAAACCATACACATCCACAACCATAATCAGAATAAATACATAATAGCGAAAGTCTTCATAATAAAGGAACTGAGGAATCTAACTGTGATAATCAATAATAAAATATCAAATTATGTTATATCAACCGAGATAAAAATAAATAAAATATCAATTACATTTCTTTAATAATTCAAATAAAAATTTAATCGAAAACGCATGAGTTGCACTCGCATGAGGAGTCATGCGTCACCACTATGTCTTCAGCCTCCATCGCAGCAACGTGCCCGTACACAGAGGCATTCATATAGTCTTCCAGAGTGGTACCTGCATCATTAACTAAAAATATTCGACGTCGAAAGGGTGAGCACACATCACGGCTCAGTGAACAAACAAAACAATGGAACAAACATATGCATGCATTCAATTCATATCTGTGGTCTGGTATATAAGTTTGCAATGTGCTATAGAAAGCTTCGGTGGCCGCATCACCTCTATACATAGGGTGTGTAAGCCCACCCAACGGATCAAATACCATTATCGTCCACATCCACCCCAACATGGAATAGAGATAGAGCTAAAGTGCCCGGATCAAACACCGCCTAACACTTCCCCTGATGCTCTACCCATACCAACACATAAGCCCCTGCTGGTGAAAGCTTGCAAACAGGGCTCGCAACTAACCAATCCTAATGTCAAACAGTGATTCCAAGGCCTCACCCCAGCATCCCTCAATATGTCCATAGAGATAGAGCTAAGGCCCCCCAGCAAGTCAAAGACTACACGATCCGAGACCACCTCCCCTAACGCACTAGGACGTAATAGTTCTGCTAAGGTAATGGCGATACGACGATGTCAGTAGGCAAGACTTGAATAGAGATAGAGCTAAAGTGCCCGGATCAAACACCGCATAACACCTCCCCTCATGCCCCACTCACATCAAGTACACCAACCACATACAAATATTCACATGTCTACTCCTAGCATCATCATCATCATCATGTTATAAACAAAATAGAATTTAATATGTATGAACATTGATAGCAGGAATATTGGATGACATGTTGAATGTACATTACAAGCATACACGCATAGAATCAGTCATGGCATTGGACTCAAGAAAATAAAAATAGTTTATTATTAGCCAATTAGTTTAGGTCTTGTTCCCTCACCTTTGCTTGAGCGTAGATCCTCTTTCAAGCTTTAAGAATCACTTTTATATCAATAGGAAAACCTAACATGTCGATAAATTTTAGTTAGAAGTCATTCTGACAATTTTAGGCTTTCTGTTAAGCACGGGTTGCAGGGTGGGTCGCAGGTAGGGTAGCAGTTTACTGCGACCCCCAGGGTAGGGTCGATGCCAGGGTCGGATTTTTCAGGGTGCGACCACCCCTTTCCTGGACTTCCCGAATACTTGGGGTCGATCTTGAGGTCTGGTAGGGTCGATTCTTAATCGACCCCACGTGCGACCCCCCGTGGTTTGAGTCGAGAACTTCATCCTACAGTCCATTCTTTCATGTTTGGGTCCTATGGCTTACTTTCATAATCCATTCTATGCTTGTTCTATGGCTTAGAACTCTAGGATTCTTCTTTACTTTGCCTACCATGATTTCCTCCATGGATTTCATTGAAATCCTCCCATGGAAGTATGATTTGGGTTTCTCCTAGACCATACCCTCTTCATGAACTATTCTAAGGTCTTAGATCATCAATGGAAATGTACCCATACCTTAGGTTTTGCTGAGATTCAGAGGTTTCTCTGAATTCTTCACTTTAGTCTTCTTCTCCAACTTTCCTTCTCTTCTCCTTCTCTTCTCCTTCTCTCACTTTCAATTAGGGTTTCAAAAGGAGTGAAAGAGGCTTAGGGACGTCCTATTTATAGAGTAGAATCTTCCAAAATAAGTCCCATTGAGATTAGAAAGGAATCCCATTGAAATTTGGAATGTTTCCTATTTACGGTTTCTGTCAGCAAACAGGGGGTCGATGAGGGGGTCGGAGACCCCGTCGACCCTCAGTTCTAAGTTGTCTAACCTCGAGTTAAAATATTAGGGGTCTGACTTCTTAGTGAGGGGGGGTCGACCCTGCCTATCTAGGTATGCGACCCTTCCCTCTAATTTACTATTTTTGGGTCAGTTTAGTACCTCGTTTCGCTATTTCCTTCACGCACTTGGTCCATTTCGCTCGACCATGATTGGTAGACCTGGTACAAGGTGGTAAGACTGGTTAATTTGATACAGGTCTTACAACTCCCCCCTACTTATAAAAATTTCATCCTCGAAATTGTACATACCTTCCGAGTCGAATAAATGAGGGTATTTCTTTCGCATAGCATTCTCTTCTTCCCATGTGATTTCTTCTATATCTTTGCTTCTCCAGGTGACCTTAACATAATAAATGTCACGGTTGAGTAGTCATTGCACCTTTCGACTGGTGATTTCAGTTGGTGCTACTTCAAATGTCAAATCATCAGTCAAATCAAGTAAATCTACTGTCAAAACGTGCATTGGATCTCTGACATACTTCTTCAATAAGGAGATATGAAATACGTCATGCACACTTGACATAGATGGTGGTAGTGCTAATTGGTAAGCCACTTTTCCACGCTTAGCTAGAATCTCATATGGTCCGACATAACTCGGACATAGTTTTTTCTGTCCGAACCATTTCAAACCTCGCATAGGCGACACTTTGAGGAATACCTTATCACCTACGACGAATTCAAGGTCTCGGCGTCTAGTATCCGCATATTGCTTTTGACGATTCTGAGTCGTTCTTAATCTTTCCTTGATAATTTTGACTACTCGAGATGTCTCTTCAACAAATTCCCGTCCCACAATACTACGTTCTCCAACTTTATTCCAAAACAAAGGAGTTCGACGCTTCCTGCCATACAGTGCTTCATAGGGTGACATCTGTATAGTAGCCTGATAGCTATTATTGTGAGCGAACTCAATCAGTGATAACTTTTCATCCCATGATCCTTTAAAATCAATTACACAAGCTCGGAACATGTCTTCTAGGATTTGAATTGTGCGCTCCGACTGTCCGTCTGTCTGAGGATGGAATGCAGTACTGAACTTCAATGTTGTACCCAAAGCCTTCTGCAATCCTTCCCAAAACTTTGAAGTAAAACGTGGATCTCTGTCGGACACAATGCTTTCAGGTACACCGTGTAATCTGACAATGTTATCCACATACAGCTTAGCTAACCTCTCAAGTGTATACTGAGGTCGTATAGCTATAAATCGAGCCATTTTTGTCAGTCGGTCTACAATCACCCAAACTGCGTCAACTACTAGGGGAGTCAATGGTAACCCTGTGACGAAGTCCATAGTGATGCAGTCCCATTTCCATGCTGGTTCTGGTAACGGCTATAACAGTCCTGCTAGTCTTTGTCGTTCAGCTTTCACCTTCTGACAATTTAGGCATTGAGACACGAACTTGGCTATATTTTCTTTCATTCCTCTCCACCAATATAATTTTTTTAGATCATGATACATTTTTGTACTTCCAGGGCATATCGAATAGGCGGTGGTATGGGCTTCCTTCATTAATCGTTGTCTAATGTCCAAATTTTCTGTTTCAGGTACATATATTCTTCCTTTGTACTTCAGTACCCTTTCATCATCTAAGGTGAACTCAGGAATAGTTCTACCTTTTTCGATGTCTTCTTGTACCATTCTTAGATAAGGGTCTGGTTTAATCGTTGTTTTCATTTCATCAAGTATATCAGGTACAATCTTCAATGTGGCGAACATATTTGCAAACCGATATATAAACCCTTGGTTGGTTGATTTACCCGGTGCATCTATCCCAAATTGTTCATTATCGTAATTGAATACTTTTCCGGTAGTACACAGTGTAACAGTGGAGCTAACCTCTTCTTGAGATTTCATCATTGCCTTTCTACTGAGTGCGTCAGCAACCACATTAGCTTTCCCTGGATGATACTGGATATCACAATCATAGTCTTTCAATAGTTCCAGCCATCTTCTTTGTCTCATATTCAACTCCTTCTGACTAAAGAGGTAAGTAAGACTCTTATGATCTGATTTAATCTGAAATTTCTCTCCGTACAAGTAATGTCTCCATATTTTGACAGCATGTACTACTGCCGCTAATTCCAAATCATGAGTGGGATAGTTCTTCTCATGTGTCTTCAATTGTCTTGAAGCATACGCAATTACTTGTTCTCCTTGCATAAGTACACATCCAAATCCCAGTCCTGACGTATCAGTGTACAAAATAAATGGCTGACTTGGAATCAGAATGGTCAAGATTGGAGCTGATATCAATCTAGCCT
Source organism: Protea cynaroides (assembly GCA_028583415.1). Lineage (NCBI taxonomy): Eukaryota > Viridiplantae > Streptophyta > Magnoliopsida > Proteales > Proteaceae > Protea > Protea cynaroides. Next base: position 6,017,465 of record CM053267.1, on the reverse strand, counting down.
TTAATGTTTGGAAACTCTTCTCGTATTTATCAGTCCAAACAAACTTCTCGCCCTTCTTAGTCAAACTGGTGAGAGTTATGGCAATTCGGGAATAGTCTTCCACAAATCATCGATAATACCCAACTAGACCTAAGAAACTTCTAATTTCTGTAATGCTCTTCGGTGCTTCCTACTTTACAATAGCTTCGATCTTGCTAGAATCCACTTTAATTCCTTCAGCGGATACAACATGGCCTAGAAAAGCGACTTCCTTTAGCCAAAACTCACACTTTGTAAATTTGGCATAGAGCTTCTCCTTCCGTAATCACTGCAGAGCGGCGTTTAGATTCTTTATATGAGTTTCCTTGTCCTTGGAGTAGACCAATATATCATCGATAAATACAATAACCGACATATCCAACATATCGTGGAATACCCGATTCATAAGTTCCATAAAGGTTACTGGTGCGTTCGTCAATCCGAAAGACATGATCAAAAATTCATAATGTCTATATCTGGTCCTGAATGCTATCTTGGGGATATCACCGTCCTTAATCTTCAACTGATGGTAGCCTGACCGAAGATTGATCTTGGAGAACACTTTGGCAACTTGTAACTGATCGAACAAGTCATCGATCCGAGGCAATGGATACTGATTCTTGATTGTCAGTTTATTTAGTTCTCAGTAATCTATACACAATCAAACGCTATCGTCCTTCTTCTTCACGAATAATATTGGCGCTCCCCATGGTGATATGCTAGGTTGGATGTAGCCCTTGTCCAGCAGTTCTTGTAATTGTACTTTTAATTCTTTCAGTTTAGTAGGTGCCATTCGATAAGGTGCTTTAGATACTGGTGCGGCTCGAGGTATCAGATCTATAACAAACTCTGTAGCACGGTCGGGTGGTAGTCCTGGTAGTTCTTCAGGAAATACATCTGGATAGTCACGCATGACATCAATATCCTCCATTCGTGGTGCTTTTTTGGTAAGATCGACCACAGATACTAGATACCCAACTGCTCCTTTCTCAAGGCATTCCTAGCCTTTAATGCAGAGAGTATGAGCTTTCGTTTACGGGGAAGTTTGGTTCCCGCAAAACTAAACTCTACTCCTTCTTTGTCTTTAAATGTCAGCTTCTTTTCGACACACAATAGGTTTGCAGAATGCCGAGCTAACCCGTCCATTCCTAAGATGACGTCAAAGTCTGCCATCTCAAGTTGGATCAAGGTTGCATCCAAAGGCTTCTCGTCAATAAGAACTGGACATGGTCCTTAACCTTTTTCTAATTCCACTTCTAATCCCATAGGTGATCATACAAGTAGTTTGTAGTCTAAGGATTTGAGGGGTAGATTTAGCTTCTTTCCAAATGACACAGACATAAAAGAATGAGTAGCTCCTGAATCAAAGAGTACTCTGGCGGGAATGCCATTAATAGGTACGATACCTGTGATTTGTTTTGGTTTAGTCTACATGCTCACATAATGTAACACAAAATGATAAGATTCAGGTCATACTTGTGACCACATCAGGCGATGCGGCAGCATCCTCAGATGTAACCACGTAAACTCTACCTTGTTGTAGTTTTTTCTTGAGCTTAGGACACTCCAGGTAATAATGTCCCACTTGATTGCAGTTATAGCATTTTAGCCCTTCATTATTTGGCTTTTGTTGCTGTTGAGCTGCTGAAGTAGTCTTGGCTGCAGCATTGAAACCTTCAGTACGGAAGGGTTTGAATACCTTGGTGTTCCCTCCGTTGTAAGAATTTCCATTTGGCCTTTTGATTCCTATATTTTGAGCAAGGTAGCTCTCTTTCTGGCTCGACTCTATCACTCGAGCAATTTGTACAGCTTCATTGTATATTTTCTTTTCAAGTCCCAGAACATGTTCATGTATGCTTCCCCTAAGTCCCATGATGAACCTTTGGGTCTTTGTATCTTCCACCTGCATACTGACTGGTGCAAAGAAAAAAAGCTCCTCATAACGTTGTTGGTATGCATCGACAGTCATCTGTCTCTGATATAAACTCAGGAACTCCTTCTCCATGGAATCTCTGAATCTCCTAGGAAATTACTTCTCAAAGAATGCCTCCTTATATATATCCCAAGTCAATTAGGTGTGCTTTGTCATCAGATATGTCCGTGTGGACTTCCACCAGTGGTGTGCATCGCCTTTCAGCATAAATGTTGCACACAATACCTTTTCTTCCTCATTTACTGTCATCATCGTGAAATTTCTCTCCATCTCATCGATCCAGTGTGCTGGCCACAACGGATCAGCTGGCTTTCCACTATACTCCTTGGGCTTCATCTTCAGAAAATGCTCCACCAGTCTGGAGTGGTCTAGTTGATGCGGGACATAAGCCCCATACATAGGTGGTTGGTATTGTTATCCACCTGGAGCTACTTCAGGGTTTTGTACTTGAGCCTGCATGATGGGAGTCTGAGGTGCGTGGGGTATTGTGTTACTTCCCCCTGGTACTGTGCTTTCCTGTCCTGCTGGCATCGGTGTCGTCTGTGCAACTAGAAAGGTCATGCCTATGGCAGCTTGCATAGTAGCTTGTGCCTGTTGTATTTGCTACAGCTGTTGGGCCAAATTCATTACGGCTATAGCCAGGTCTGTAGGTGGAGCTGGCAGATTTGTAGGATTTTTCTACCCATTAATTACGGACGGTGCCGTGTTCGTATTCTCCTGTGTTTTCGTGTGTATCTGGCTATCTTCCCCCACAGGTGGTGGTGGTGGGATAGAGTTACGGCTTTGTCTGGTCACTCTGCGTCCAGCCATTATCTGTTTTGGTACTGGGAATGCCTGAAAATAATAGAATACGTGAGGCAATCATTATATACTTCATTCTCATATTTTAAATCCACTAACCAATGAAAATTTCAAAATTTTTAGATCATTCTGTCGAAAATATTGTATTTTTCACTACAGGGTCGATGGTGGGGGGTCGATGGATGTCCCACCCTCAGTATGCGACCCTGAGAATCACTGATTCTTATCGAGAGCCGGGGGTCGATGAGGGGGTCGATGGATGTCCGTCCCAGGGTTCGACCCTTGGTTTTCTGTCAGATCACCGAGAGCCATGGGTCGATGAGGGGGTCGGATGTTTTGGTCGAATTCTCCGACCCTCGGACTAAAAATCAGGTTTTTAATCCCGATTTTAAATCCATTTCTCATTCTTCCTCCACCTTTCCGACTCGGCTCATCCCTTTGAGTTGCTATAGTGAAAACTCAGACTCATTGGTGCTATTTGCTTCTCATTTCGACGTCTACTCCTCATCTACAGGTATGTTCTCTACAGTTTCATGTTTTTAGGGTTTCCTAACTAGGTTTTTGCTCATTATATCGTTTTCTTCAAATTAAATTTTTATCAATCTTAAAAATTCGATTTTTATTGGCGGATTTTGTTGTTAGTGACTCAATGGACGAAAGCCCTCAAAAATAGTTGAGTTTCATCGGTTGGTAATCGAGAAACTTGAAATTTCCCATTTTTGCCCTAATTTGTCGAGATTTTTGAATTTCTTGAAATTTCTTCAAATTTGATCTCTTTAGATGAAATTTCCGACTATATGAGTCTTGCAGGATTGTTTAAAACCTTTATAAGTCCTCCTGCCCACGTGTATGGGTGAAAAGTGAGGCTTTTGACCAATTTATGTCGTTATACTGTCAAAATTTTTGGGTTTTTCATCTTTACTAAACCAATATCTATTTTTTCTTTGTTTTTGCAGATACTATGGCTCGTACCAAAGTACCCTGGGTACATGACCCAGTCCACTTCCGTCCTAATGAGGCGGAGACACAGTATGCCCGCTACTCTCGTAAGAAGATTGAGGGAGGTCACCGGGTAGACTTGGCTAGCCTGGCCCTGATCGATGTGGAGAGGGCTTTTGGTGACATGGGCTGGCTTCTTGTGATCACCTATGACGCCTGCACTCGGCCGGATTTGGTGAGACAATTTTACTGTAATCTTCAGGTGGTGGGAGATTACTACGATACTGAGAGGGGTAGAGAGCTCCGGATCACCAGCTACGTCAAGGGAGTCGAGATTTCATTTGATTATTGGCAGCTAGCCAACTTATTGGGCATTTCATACGACGGCCCCTTGGTGTTCTGTGCTTCTGGAGAGCCCCAGTTCTTTTATTGGAGATAACAGCTGAGATTGACCGTCAGATCATCAGAGAGGATCGTTGGGAGATGAAAGCGATCTATCTTCGTCCAGAGCCTCAGGTGTACTGCAAGATTATTCAACACAATCTGATACCTCAGAGTGGGCACTACGAGAGGGTCTCCCAGTTGACCCAGTATCTATTGTATTGTATCTGCACTAGGCAGCCCGTCTACCTTCCTTACATCATCATGCGGACGATGATCAGTACTACGTTGCCCGGTCATACTGGCAACCTGCCTTATGGACGCATGCTCTCTATGCTGCTTACCCGCCTGGGTGTTGACATGGTGGATGAGAGGATTCAGGAGAAATCCTTTTCATCACCTCTGGATTGGGAGTCCATCTGTAAGATGGGCATGCGGGATGCCCATGTCAGCGATGATGAGAGGAACACTCTGGTGCGTCCACATACTCGAGTGGAGATGACCGACGCTGAGGCAGTAGCAGCAATCGCTGGAGCAGGGGTTCATGGGGGTGATGATGATCGTTTGAACATGGATGTGGATTCTATACCTCCTCCATCACCTACTCATGCTACGGGAGCTGGTCCTTATGCAGCTGGTCCTTCACATGTACCTTCTGATGACATGATGGAGATATTACATGAGATTCGACAGGCACAGCGCATGTCTGATCTGAGGATGGGAGAGCTTCTAGATGCTCAGCGCATGTCGGATCAGCGGGTGGGTTAGGGATGCTCAGTGCGTGACTGACCAGCAGGTGGCTGATCTCATAGCTAGTCTCCAGACGACCCAGACTCAGATAGCTTGGTTGACCAGAGTCTATGCTGAGGATTATGACAGAGACCGCGAGGCACCGCCTCCCCCATCACCTCCAACTTCTTGATGTATTTTCTTTTTATCTTTCTTTTGTACTTCAGAGTAACTGTCCGGGTTGTGGACTATACTCTGCTTCAGACTTGTATATATACGTTTGTTCTTCCTTCGAGTGTACATAAATTTGTTTCTCATTTAACAGATGCATTATTCTCTTTCAATTTTTGTCTTAAAAAACACAGATGCTTATGGTGTGTTATTATTACAGCTCTTAAATTTTTATCCTAACTCAGTTCATGAACTTTTGTAGAAGTATACTGGTATAACAGACAGGGCCTAAGAGCTCTGATACCAAGTTGTCACACCCCAATTTCGTACTATTCAGAATGATTTGATGAACGGCTAATAAACCAACGGTTCAACCAGGATCTCTAATGGGCTGTGTCCATGTAAACTAAACCATATACATCCACAACCATAATCAGAATAAATACACAATAGTGAAAGTTTTAATAATAAAAGAACTGAGGAATCTAACTGTGATAATCAATAATAAAATATCAAATTATGTTATATCAATCAAGACATAAGTTAATAAAATATCAATTATATTTCCTTAATAATTTAAATAAAAATCTAATAAAATATGCATGAGTTGCACTCGCATGAGGAGTCATGCGTCTCCACTATGTCTTCAGCCTCCATCACAGCAACGTGCCCATACATAGAAGCATTCATATAGTCTTCCACAGTGGTACCTGCATCATCAACTAAAAATATTCGACGTTGAAAGGGTGAGCACACATCACGGCTCAGTGAGCAAACAAAACAATGCAACAAACATAAGCATGCATTCAATTCATATCTGTGGTCTGATATATAAGTTTGCAATGTGCTATAGAAAGGTTCGGTGGCTGCCTCACCTCTATACACAAGGTGTTTAAGCCCACCCAACGGATTAAGCACCATTTTTGTCCACATCCACCCCAACATGGAATAGAGATAGAGCTAAAGTGCTCGGATCAAACACCGCATAACACTTCCCTTGATGCCCTACCTATACCAACACATAAGCCCCTGCTGGTGAGGGCTTGCAAACTGGGCTCACGAATAACCAATCCTAATGCCAAACAGTGTATCCAAGGCCTCACTCCAGCATCCCTTAATACGTCCATAGAGATAGAGCTAAGGCCCCCCGACCGAGTCGAAGACTACATTGTCCGAGACCACCTCCCCTAACGCCCTACGACGTAATAGTTCTGCTAAGGTAATGGCGATACGACGATGTCAGTGGGCAAGACTTGAGTAGAGATAGAGATAAAGTGCCCGGATCAAACACCGCATAACACCTCCCCTCATGCCCCACTCACATCAAGTACACCAACCACACACAAACATTCACATGTCTATTCCTAGCATCATCATCATCATCATGTTATAAACAAAATAGAATTTAATATGCATGAACATTAGTAGCAGGAATATTGGATGACATGTTGAATGCACATTACAAGCATACACGCATAGAATCAGTCATGGCATTGGACTCAAGAAAATAAAAATAGTTTATTATTAGCAAATTAGTTTAGGTCTTGTTCCCTCATCTTTGCTTGAGCGTAGATCATCTATTAAGCTTTATGAATCACTTTTATATCAATAGGAAAACCTAACAAGTCGATAGATTTTAGTTAGAAGTCATTCCGATAATTTTAGGCTTTCTGTTAAGTGCGGGTCGCAGGGTGGGTCGCAGGTAGGGTAGCAGTTTACTGCGACCCCCAGGGTAGGGTCGATGCCAGGGTCGGATGTTCCATTGACCCTGGGTGCGGCCACCCCTTTCTTGGACTTCCAGAATACTGGGGGTCGATCTTGTGGTCTGGTAGGGTCAATTCCCAATCGACCCTACGTGCGATCCCCCGTGGTGTGAGTCGAGAACTTCATCCTATAGTCCATTCTTTCGTGTTTGGGTCCTATGGCTTACTTTCACAATCCATTCTATGCTTGTTCTATGGCTTAGAACTCTAGGTTTCTTCCTTACTTTGCCTACCATGATTTCTTCCATGGATTTCATTGAAATCCTCCCATGGATGTATGATTTGGGTTTCTCCTAGACCATACTCTCTTCATGAACTATTCTATGGTTTTAGATCATCAATGGAAACGTACCCATACCTTAGGTTTTGCTGAGATTTAGAGATTTCTCTGAATTCTTCACTTTAGTCTTCTTCTCCAACTTTCCTTCTCTTCTCCTTCTCTTCTCTTTCTCTCACTATCAATTAGGGTTTCAAAAGGAGTGAAAGAGGCTTAGGGACGTCCTATTTATGGAGTAAAATCTCCCAAAATAAGTCCCATTGAGATTAGGAAGGAATCCCATTGAAATTTAAAAAGTTTCTTATTTGCGGTTTCTATCGGCAAACAGGGGGTCGATGAGGGGGTCGGAGATCCCATCGACCCTCAGTTCTAAGTTATCCGACCCCCAATTAAAATATCAAGGGTCTGACTTCTTAGTGAGGGGGGTCGACCCTGCCTATCTAGGTATGCGACCCTGCCCTCTAATTTACTATTTTTGGGTCAGTTTAGTACCTGGTTTCGCTATTTTCTTCACACCCTTGGTCCATTTGGTTCGACCATGATAGGTAGACCTGGTACAAGGTGGTAAGACCGGTTAATTTGATACAGGTTTTACACTGTCTAAATAAAAAAAAAAGAACAAAAAAAGGAAATTCTTGAGACTTTTCGAAAGGTAGAAGTAAACATACCTTTACTTGATGCCATTAAGCAAGTCACAAGGTATGGAAAATTTCTCAAAGAATTGTGCACTTCAAAGAGGAAATTGAGGGGTGATGAGAAAATTAGTGTAGGGGAGAACGTATCAGTAGTTATTCAGCATAATTTACCCCCAAAATGTAAGGATCCAGGTATGTTTACGATTCCATGTGTGATTGGTAATACTAAGTTTGAATGTTCCATGTTTAACTTAGGTACATCTATAAATGTTTTGCCACATTCAATTTATGCATCTCTAAATTTGGGTCCTTTGAAAAAAAACGGATGTAATTATCTTGTTAGCTAACCGTTCTAACACATACCCTGAGGGAGTGGTTAAAGATGTTTTGGTGTAGGTGAATGAGTTTATTTTTCCTGCTGATTTTTATATTTTGAATATAAAAGACAGTACCTCCCCAAACCCTACCCCAATTTTACTAGGAAGGCCTTTCCTCAAAACAGCTAAAATGAAGATTGATGTCCATGATGGTACCCTTACCATGTAGTTTGATGGAGAGATTGTTAAATTCAACATATTTGAGGATATGAGATACCCCAGTAATGATGTTCAATCTGTGTTTTCTATTGATGTGGTTGATGTGTTTGCATAGGAGATTTTTGAATTGAGCAGTAAGAAAAAAACGGGTAAGCAAAGGAAGTTGCAGTTGCAAGAATTAAAAGAGATACGACTTGAGGCTCACAAGAATTCAAGCATATACAAGGACAAGACTTAGGCGTTTCATGCCAAGAGGATTGTGAGGAAGCAGTTTGTAATTAAACAGAAAGTCTTGCTTTATAATTCGAGACGTAAATTGATGTCTGGTAAGTTACATTCTCGTTGGATTGGACCTTTTGAAGTTACTAATGTGTTTCCTTATGGTACAGTTGAAGTTCGAAGTTTCGAAACTAATAAGGTTTTCAAGGTTAAATGGCATCGACTCAAGACACTCTATGAAGGCTTTCATGAGCATACTATAGACGAAGTACAACTGGGGGATCCCGTTTATTCTGATTGAGGAGTATTGAGTCGAGCTAACGATGTTAAACACAAGTGCTGCTTGGGAGGCAACCCAAGAAATTAGATTTGTTTTTTTTTATCATTTTTAATTACTTTTCTTTACATCTTTCCATTATATTTTTAACTTCCATTGGGGACAATGTCAAGTTTAAGTGTGGGGAGAGGAATTAAGATTTTTCTTTTGTTTTATTTTTATTTTTATATTTTAAGTTTTGTTTTTAATCTTTGTATGATGTGTTGGAGCAAAAAAAAATTAAATAATGATTGAATTTTAAAAAAAAATAAATAAATTTCACTTCAATAAATTAAGAAAATATGTATGCCATGGATTGGAATTATTTGAATGTAAAAAAATTACATATATGAATTAGTTGAAACAACTTGCTAAATGAGCTTTGAATAACATTGATAGTTGCGTTTAAAGGTAAAGCATGTAGGTTTAGTTGATGGAATCCAACCAAGCGAGCTTTTGAGCCAAACTAGACTGAGACATCAATGTCAGTCTTTATTTTCTTTGAAGAGTGATATTCTACTATGCTTTTGTATCTCTAGAACTTGCATTGAACCATGTCAAGATTACATTGATATGTGTAGACATGAAGATGATAAAGGCAAATAGGATTTTACAACCACTTAGCTTAAATGGCCAACCTTATATATTTTTACCCTTAGTGGACCCACTTTTGAGATTTTAAACTTTATTCTTCATTGAACCCTAAATCATGAGCCTTGAATTATTTGTTTTTTTCATGTTTTACCAACATTTGAGCTAGTAGAGCATTGAAAATTTTCTAATGGGTTTGAGAGAGATATGTATTGAATAAGTGTGGGAGTGCTATTCTCAAAAGTGATGGTTGTATGACAAGAAGTAGGATGTAATGGGAGTAAATGGTCCTTGTTATGTTTGAAATGTCATGCTCTTCTAAAAGAAAAACAAATCAAACAGCAAAGCATAGTTCTCAAATGAAAAAAAAAGAATGAATGAAAAAAAAACTAGAGTTTGGGATGTTTTGTTGAAAAGCTTTATTTATGAGCCCTTAACATTTTGAATGCTCAATTTTTTTGTCTTAATTCTCTATTAGTTTCTTGGGTTTTAACGTCAGTACATTTTACTTATCTGTACCTTGAACCCTAGCCCCATTACAATATTGATAAAGACCTTTTGATTGAATAAGCAAGCCTATGGTAGTGCATCTTCATAGGAAGATCTTGAGTGAAATAGTTAAACCTTAAATTCTTGTGTGAGTAGAGAGAATCCCAAGAGAAAATCTACTAAACATTAGCATGTTCACTTTTGAATAAGACTGGTATGTTAGATATTTCTCATATTTACAAAGTGACCTTTGACTATGACATATATTGTTCTCTTGATCTCTTAAATTATTTTCTGATTCATGGTACACATATTCTTTGAATGCTGTGGGATGAAAGAAAAAAAATTATAGTATTTAGTTTACTCGACGACGTGCAAGAGCTAAGTGTGGGGAAATTTGATGGATTCATAATTTTTTATATTTATTTCTCTTATATTTAGTCTATTTAACATATTATATGTCTTATGGTACTCATTTGTGATGATTCCTTATATATAAGACATTGGTGGAAAGTATTAGTAATTTATGTTTAAAATAAAAAAATTCTGATATTTTCAATAATGACCTTCTGAATTTCATGCAGGTTTTTTTTTAATGTGGAAAGAATTTTAGAAATCAAACATGATCCAAAAATCTGATCTGAAAAGGTGATTTGAATTCAAACCAGAGAAGGAAGATTACCACCCATAGAAGGTTTACTATTGGAAGGATTTGATTGATTGTCAGAAATCATGAGGAGAATATATACCTCTATGAAATATTACAAAGATTGGCAAGTCTAGAGGTGGCATTTGGTTAATGATGGAATGATTCTCTATCTAATCTAGGCAAGAGGATTTTGTTTAATCTTTATTTCCATGTAATAAGGTTATCAATTCTAGACATACCAGTTTCAATCTTCTTTACTCTGGCTATTTAAGCAATGTAAAGGCAACGTAATAAAGCATCCAAGAATTATTGAGAAGATAGGTTTATTTCTTTTATCTTTCTTTTCTATCATGTCTGGCTAAGTTCTGTAGTCGATTCAAGGGAAATTTAATCCAGTTAGTAAAATTGTGAGATTTTGTTCTTAATTTTAACTATTCTTCTATTCAAATATCTGTGTTTCTTGGTTTTTCAAGTTAATGACTGTATGATTCAATTTATTAAGAGGCCTATTAATTGATTGAATAGTGTGGTTTATAGCTAACCTGAATCCATAATCTGTAATTGTTATGGTGTTCAGGAAAAGTAGCAATTGAACAGAATAATTATGATCCAAGTTTTTGTTACTTGCTTAAAGGAAACATAGAATGAATTAAATAATCTAACGCTTGTTAGATTGTTGTTCATCTTTAACTCCCTCTGAGAGTATAATGCTATTAGTAAATTCATGAGGATTGCTTAATACCAATTGGTTTATTGATAAGAATTAAATTATATGCTGGGCTCAAATTAATAAAATTAGGGAAGGTAAGGATTGTCTGGCTTTTTGATAATCCTTGGTTAAATATTTAAATAGAGAATAATATATATATGTGGTCAATGATCAATTTGCAGCCATCAATAAATTTTCTTGAATCGACATCATCTTCCATTGAATTTTTGTTACTTAATTTTATTGTCAATTAAATTGCAAAAGGAAACTCCCATTTTTCTTGGTAAGTAGGCAATTTGATTAACTAGTCTCTGTGGATCGACATTTACTTATCATACTATTCATTGTAGGTCAAGTAATTTATTTTTGGTTGCGCTCAACACGCATCAACCACCTACGGATTTGGCTACTATGGTATTGAATATGGTACAACAAATGCAGCATATACAGCAAATGCAAGCCAACATGCAAGCTACTATGGGAACTGCTTTCCCAGTTGCAAACACAACATCTGTACATTCAGGACAAGCTAGTATGACACTTGGTGGTAGCAACACTATACCTCAAGCACCGCAAACACCAGCAGTACAAGGCCAAGTGCAAAACCCTGAAGCACCACAAGGCAGGTATAACCAAGGTAATTATCAATACCAACTGCCTATGTATGGGGCATATGCATAGTATCAGCTTGATCACTCCAGACTGATCGACTGTTTGCTGAAGTTGAAGCCGAAGGAATTCAAGGGTAAGCCATCAGATCGTTTGTGGCCAGCTCACTAGATCGATGAAATGGAAAGAAACTTTTTGATGATGACTATAAATGAAGAAGATAAGGTATTATGTGCCATGTTTATGTTGAAAGGTGACGCACACCATTGGTGGAAATCAACTAAAAGTTATCTGTTAACAAAGCACGCCCAACTGACATGGGTTATCTATAAAGAAGCTTTCTTCGATAATTATTTTCCAAGGAGTTTCAAAGATCAAATGGAAAAGGAGTTCCTAGTCTGTATCAGGGACAGATGACTATAGACATATATCAATAGCGTTATGAAGGACTATTTTTCTTTGCTCCCTCTAGCATGCAGGAGGAAAATATCAAAACCCGAAGGTTCGTTATGGGACTTAGGGGAAGCATCCGTGAGCATGTATTGGGACTGGAAAAGAAAATTTATAATGAAGCTAAACAAATTGCTCGAGTACTGGAATCAAGCCAAAGGGAAAGTTATTTTGCTCAGAACAAAGGTATAAAAAGGCCCAATGGAAACTCATATAATGGAGGGAACTCAAAGATATTTAAATCTTTCCGTACTCAAGGTTTCAATGCTGCAGCCAAGACTACTCCGACAGCCAAACCTCAACAGAAGCAAAGTAAAGCTGGAGTCAAATGCTTCAATTGCAATCAAGTAGGACATTATTTAAGAGAGTGTCCTAAGCCAAGGAAGCAGCTACAGCAAGGGAAAGTTTATGCAGTTACTTCTGAGGATGCTGTCGCATCGCCTGATGTGGTCATAGGTATGACCTGAACCTTTCATTTGTACTACCTTGTGTGAACATATAGATTAATATAAGAAGAAATTCATAGGTATCATACCTACTAATGGCTTACCCGCCAGAGTACTCTTTGACTCTGGAGCTACTCATTCTTTTATATCTGTGTCATTTGGAAAGAACTTAAATCTATCCCTCAAACTTTTAGGCTGCAAACTGCTTGTACGATCACCTATGGGATTAGAAGTGGAACTAGACAAAGGTTATGGGCCATGTCCAGTTCTTATCGATAAAAAGATGTTGGATGCAACCTTAATTCAACTCGAGATAACAGACTTTGACGTTATCTTGGGAATGAATTGGTTAGCTTGGCACTCTGCAAACGTATTATGTGCGAAAAAAAATTGACATTTAAAGACAAGGAAGGAGCAGAGTTGAGTTTTGAGGGAACCAAACTTTCTCTTAAACGAAAACTCATTATCTCTGCATTAAAAGCTAGAAAATGCCTCGAGAAAGGAGGAATTGGGTATCTAGTATCCGTGGTCGACCTCATTAAGGAAGCACTATGAATGGAGGAGATATTGAAATTGTTCGTAAATTTTTTGACGTATTTCCTAAAGAACTACCAGGACTACCACCTGACCGAGCGACAAAGTTTGTTATACATCTTATACCCGGAGCCGCACCATTATCGAAAGCACCCTATCGAATGGCTCCTACAAAACTGAGAATTAAAGGTACAATTATAAGAATTACTAAATAAGGGCTATATTAGACCCAGCATATCTCCATGGGGAGCGCCAGTATTGTTCGTGAAAAAAAAGGACGGCAGCATTCGACTGTGTATAGATTATCAGGAATTGAACAAGCTTACAATCAAGAATCGATAGCAATTGCCTCGGATCAATGACTTGTTCGATCAGTTGCAAGGTGCCAAAGTGTTCTCCAAAATTGATCTTCGATCAAGATACCATCAGTTGAAGATTAAGGAAGGTTATATTCCGAAGACAACATTTAGAACCAGATATAGGCATTATGAATTTTTAGTTATATCTTCTGGATTGACTAATGCACCTACAAATTTTATGGAACTCATGAATTGGATATTCCATGATATATTGGATAAGTCAGTTATTGTATTTATTGATGACATACTAGTCTACTCCAAGGACAAAGAAACTCATATCACAAATATAAAAGCCTCTTTGCGGTGACTAAAAAAAAAGAAGCTTTACGCTAAATTTACTAAGTGTGAGCTCTCGCTGAATGAAGTCACTTTCTTAGGCCATGATGTATCCGTTGAAGGAATTAAAGTGGATTTTAGCAAGATTGAAGCCATTGTAAAATGAAAAGCACCTAAGAATTTTGTCAAAATTAGAAGTTTTTTGGGTTTAGCTGGTTATTATTGATGATTCATGGAAGATTACTCTAGAATCACCATACCTCCAACCAGTCTGACAAAGAATGGAGAAAAGTTTGTTTGGATCGATAAATGTGAAAAGTGTTTCCAAACATTGAAGGCTAGATTGATATCAGCTCCCATCTTGACTATTTCGATCCTAAGACAACCATTTACGTTGTACACTGATGCATCTGGGTTAGGTTTGGGATGTGTGTTTATGCAAGGAGAACAAGTAATGCATATGCCTCAAGAAAATTAAAGACACTTGAAAAAACTATCCCACTCATGACTTGGAATTAGTAGTAGTGGTATATGCTGTCAAGATATGGAGACATTATTTGTATGGAGAGAAATTTCAAATTAAATCAGATCATAAGAGTCTCACTCATCTTTTTAATCAGGAGTTGGACATGAGACAGAGAAGATGGATGGAATTATTGAAAGATTATGATTGCGATATCCAGTATCATCCAGGAAAAGCTAATGTAGTTGCTGATGCATTAAGCAGGAAAACTATGACAAAACCCCAAGAAGAAGCTAGTGCAAATGTTGTAGTGTATGTCACATGAAGAGTATTTAATTATGATAACAAGCAGTTCATGATTGATATTCTGAATAAATCAACTGGCCAAGGGTTTATTCATCTATTCTCAAACATGTTTGCTACATTAAAGATTGTATCTGATCTATTAGACAAAGTGAAAGTAGCTATTAAATTAGACCATTATCTTAGAACGGTGCAAGAAAACCTTGAAAAAGATAGGACTAACCCAAACTTCACTTTGGATTATGAGAAAGTAATAAGATACAAAGAGAGAGTATGTATTCCTGAAAATGAAGACTTTGATATTAGACACAGATTAATGAAGGAAGCCCACACCACCGCTTATTTGGTACATCCTAAAAGTACAAAGACGTATCATGATCTGAAGAAACTATATTGGTGGAGAGGAATGAAAGCAGATGTAGCTAAATTCGTGTCTCAATGCTTGAATTGTCAGCAGATAAAGGATGAAAGGCAAATACCTACAGGATTGTTGTAGCCACTGCCAAAACCAGCATGGAAATGGGACTGCATCACTATAGACTTCGTCATCGGGTTACCATTGATTCCCCGAGTAGTTGACGCGGTCTGGGTGATTGTGGATTGTTTGACCAAGACTGCTCATTTTATAACTATACAACCTTGGTATATCCTAGATAGGTTAGCTAAGCTTTATGTAGATAATATTATTAGATTACATGGTGTACCTGAAAGCATTGTGTCCGATAGAGACCAACGTTTTACTTTAAAGTTTTGGGAAGGATTACAGAAGGCTATAGGTACAACGTTGAAGTTTAGTACAGCATTTTATCCTCAGACCGATAGACAGTCAGAATGTACCATTTAGATTTTAGAAGATATGCTCCGAGCTTGCGTAATTGATTTTAAAGGATCATGGGATGAGAAATTACCATTGATTGAGTTTGCTTATAACAACAGCTATCAAGCTACAATACAGATGTCGCCCTATGAAGCACTGTATGGTAGGAAATGTTAAACTCCTTTATTTTAGAACGAAGTTGGAGAACGGAGTATTGTTGGACCAGAGTTTGTTGAGGAGACTTGTCGAGTGGTCAAAATAATCAAGGAAAGAGTTTGAACAGCTCAGAACCGTCAGAAGCAATATGCAGATAATCAACGTAGAGATCTCGAATTCACCATAGGTGATAAGGTATTTTTGAAAATATCTCCTATGCATGGTTTAAAAAGGTTTGAACAGAAGGGAAGTTGTGTCCCATATATATTGGACCTTATGAAGTTCTAGCTTGACGTGGAAAGTTAGCATATCAGTTAGCACTACCACCATCAATGTCTAGTATACATGATGTATTCCATGTCTCACAATTGAAGAAGTACAATAGAGATCCAACATACGTGTTAATAGTGAATCTACCGGACTTTACTAAAGATTTGACATTCAAAGTAGTACCTTTTGAAATTACTAGCTAGAAGGTGCAACGTCTACGCAACCACAACATCTACTATGTGAAGGTTACTTGGAGAAGCCAAGATGTAAAAGAAATTACATGGGAAGAAGAAAATGCGATGTGGAAGCAATATCTTTACCTATTCAACTCGGAAGGTATGTGTAAATTTTAAGGATGAAATTTATATAAGAGGCGGGGAGTTGCAGGACCCACACTCCACTTACATGGTTTAGCCATGTCGTGCTAGGTCATCCCATCATTCCTAGACCAAGTGGACTGAGCGTGTGAAGATAGATCACAAACCAGGTATAAAATTGACTCAACACCCAAAATTGTATACATATGTTCGCATACCTAGGTAGGTACGATCAACCATATGGAAAAAAACAATGGTCACTGATCAATGACCCTTTGGTCGATGATTTTGACCCTACGGTCGACGGGTTCTGCGATCGAAGCCATCAACCGTGAGACCCTAGATCAAACTCTAAGTTTTGGAAACTTTCCTAAACTAAGGGATTTATTTCCTAATTGAAAGAGGACTCTATATGGAGAGTTTTCCTCTATATAAAGGACATTCCTCAGCCCTTTTAACTCTTTTAGAACATTAGTAAACCATAGAGAAAGAGAAGGAAGAGAAGAAAAAGAAGAGAAGACTAAGGAAAGGATTTGCTGAAAAGAGATTGGCTCTCTATCATAGGCAAAGGTATGAACCTAATCCCTAGAGATGTAAACTCCATGGAATAAGACTTCTATGGAAAATAGACAATATTAACCTATTATGATCCATGCGATTTCCTTGAGAAAATCCCAAAGAGAACCATGAGGAGTGACTTTGATGATTAGGGTTGATAAGAAACTACTAATGATGGCCATAGGATGACCTTAGAAAAAATCCAATTGAAGAGTAGAGGATTTGACCTAGGAAAAACTCGAATTGCATGTAGTCTATGACCAAAAATCTCAAGGTCATAGCTACGGTCAACCATAGCATGACTAGCATGACCAGAAGATCGACCATAAGCATTCAAGATGATCTAGAAACCATATGGTCGCAGCTACGATCACACCATATGCGACCGTAGGGTATCGATCGTAGGCAGTAATGTCAATATAGTATGAGACAATAGGACCAATCTAACACCTATCAGTGCTCTATTTTGATTTTTGACTACTGTAACATGTTACATATGAACCCTAACTTAAATTCATATAACTTTTCGGTTGTTAAATCAATTTAAAGTGAATTTCAAGGCTTGGAAGGAGATCGAGTATTGCTAACAAGTAAGGGAACAAGACCTAAACTAATTGGATAATAACAAACTATTTATTTTATTGAGTCTAATGGCATGATTGATTCTATGCTTGTATGTTTGTATGTGCATTTCACATGTCATCCAATATTCCTGCTATTACTATTCATGCATATTTAATTTTGTTTATTTAAACATGATGATGATGATGATGATGCTAGGAATAGGCATGTGAATGTATGTGTGTGGTTGGTTTGTTGAATGCGAGTGGAGCATCAGCGGGAGGACGTGGCATGGTGGTCTTTGACCTTGTTTCTTGATTCTAGCTCTATCTCTACTCAAGTCTTGCCCACTAACATCGTCGTATCGCTATTACCATAGCAGAGCTATTACATCGTAGGGCATCAGGGGAGGTGGTCTCGGACCATGTGGTCTCTGACTCTATCGGGGGGCCTAGCTCTATATCTATGGACGTATTGAGGGATGCTGGGGTGAAGCCATGGATACACTGTTTGACATTAGGATTGGTTAGTTGCGAGCCCAGTTTGCAAGCCCTCGCCAATAGGGGCTTACATGTTGGTATGTGTAGGGAATCAGGGGAAGTGTTGGCGGTGTTTGATCCAAACACTTTAGCTCTATCTCTATTCCATGGTGGGTGCATGTGAGATGACATTGGTGTTTGATCCATTGGGCAGATTCACACACTCGTATGTAGAGGTGCGGGGGCCACCAAACCTTTCTATAGCACATTGCAAACTTAAAAATCAGACCAAAGATATGAATTGAATGCATACATATGTTTGTTGCATTGTTTTGTTTTCTCACTGAGCCGTGATGTGTGCTCATCCTTTCGACGTCGAATATTTTTAGTTGATGATGCAGGTCCTACTATTGAAGATTATATGAATGCACTGACGTATGGACACGTTGCCGCAATAGACGTAAAAGCTGTTGAAGATGCGCATGATTCATCATGCGAGTGCAACCAGTGCATATTTGATTAGTTTAGCTATATTTGATTAATGGAACATGTAATTGATTATTTACTTTTATGTCTTGAGTTTTGGAGATAATCGGATTAATTATTTATATCATTGTTAGATACTCAGTTCATTATCTGTAAGACTTCCGCTTATTTGTTTATTACCTTTGATTATTAATGTGGAATGTGTGTGTGGTTTGATATGGTGGGTACGACCTATACGAGATCCTGATTGAACCATTGGTTTATTGGCTGTTCATCACACCATTCCGATTAGACCAGAATTGGGGTGTGACACCCATGGTTCGTTGTGCCTCCATTAAAGTTCAGCCAATCCGAATGTGAATTCATGAAGTTGCCCATTACATAAACCACCATACATGGGTTGTACCCCAATAGATAACCCCGAATCCCCACTTCCATGGATCACCATGTCTCTACTAAGGTACTAGCTAACAACCAACTACATGGCCCGTGTATTGTCCTCCCACATGCCACACGTCCATCATACAACAATCAACATACATACTTATTGTTATAATGCAAATGCGTGAACAATTATATATATTTCATTAGATGACATGTTATAAAGAGGAAAATAACATTTAACACATAGCAAGCACATGCTCAAACTCAACATGACCCAACCCCTCATCTATGGACACCAAAGGTGTTGTTGAACCTTGAAGCCAGAAGAAGGCTTCATCCACTACCCACAGTGTTTTACGTAATTAATTAAATAAGTTTTATTAGGTTGGTAAACATCTTTTAAACTAGTATGGACATGTCCTAGTGCCCATGCCACGGGTCCCAAGGAAGGCCAAGAATTGAAAATATGGTCTTCCTAATCATTCCTAGGTTTTTAGGTCAATACAGACTGAACCAATAGATAGAAACTATTGGTCGTTCCTCCTGTATGAGAGGCGAGTTAACATTTAGTCATTTCTTAATTATAATCGATCGGAAGATGATTCAGATGGTCGGTCATCCAGTAGACATTAGCTTCATATATTGGTATAGTAGTGGGGTTTCCAGTAGGTCATTCAGAGGCTAAGCTGGGTGATCGATCATCTAGCAATGCCTCCACTTGTAATTAAGCCTATGCAAAGGCATGGCCTGTAAGACCCGTATCAAACTAACCCGGTCTTACCACCTTGAACCAGGTCTACCCATCATGGATGAGCCAAATGGACCAAGTGCGTGAAGGAGATCACGATCCCAGGTATTAAACTGACCCAAAAACACTTAAATTAAGGGGAGGGTCGCATACCCAGCAAGGGAGGGTCGGACCCCCAAGACAGAAGTCAGACCCCCAGTTTTACATGGGGGGTCGGACACTTTAGGAACCAAGGGTCGACGGGATCTCCGACCCCCCTATCGACCCCCGGTACTCGATAAATCTGGAAATTAGAAAACTTTCCTAATTTCGATGGGATTCCTTTCAAATCTCAATGGGACTTATTTTAGGAGTTTCTACTCTATAAATAGGACGTCCCTAAGCCTCTTTTACTCCTTTTACAACCCTAATTGAATTGAGAGAAAGAGAAGAGAAGGAAGAAAAGGAAAAGAGAAGGAAAGAAGAGAAGAAGGCCAAGGGAGAAGAGTTGCAGAGAAGGAGTATTCTTCTCAGGTATGGATACTAATTCTATGATTTCCTAAAGACCTTAGGATAGATAATGTAGAGAGTATGATCTCGGAGAAACCCAAACCATCAACCTATGGTTAGGTTTTCATGGAAAACCATGGGGGAAAATCATGAAAGCCATATAGGTGGTAGAATCATGGTTCTAGACCATAGAACATGTGTAGAATGGATTATAGGAGCAAGCCATAGGACCCTAAACACGAAGAATGGATTGAAGGAAGAAAATCGACCAAAACCCACAGAGGGTCGCATGGGGGGTCAATGGCCAATTGACCCTACCAGGCCCTGAGCATCGACCCCCAGTGTTCGGGAAGTCCAGAATAGGGGAGGTCGCACCCAAGGTCGAACATTACTCTGACTTTACCTCCGACCCCCAGTTAACAGAATGGTTTTTAAATTCAGAAATAATTCTAATTAAATTCTATCGACTTTGTTAGGTCTTCTAGCAATATAATAACAATATAAAGGTGATCTTAAAGCTTGTAAGAGGATCTATTAGCAAACTAAGGTGAGGAAACAGAACTCTAAACTAATTGGTTAATAACAAACTATTTTCTCTTTTCTTAAGTCCAATGCCATGCTTGATCCTATGCGAATATGTTTGTAATGTGCATACAACATGTCATCCAATATTTCTATTATTTATTCATGCATATTTACTTTATTATTTATAACATGATGATGATGATGATGATAGGAATAAGCATGTGAATGTATGTATGTGGTTGGTGTACTTGATGCGAGCGAGTATCAGGGGAGGTGTGATTGGAACGTCAATAAACGTTAACCTTTGGCGGGTCTCAGCACTTTAGCTCTATCTCTAACTCAAGTCTTGTGCATTAGCATCGTCGTATCGCCATTACTTTAGCAGAACTATTACGTCGTAGAGTATCAGGGGAGGTGGTCTCGGTCCTTGTAGTCTCTAACTCTACCGGGGGGCCTTAGCTCCATCTCTATGGGCGTTCTAAGGGATGCTGGGGTGAGGCCTTGGATACACTGTTTGGCATTAGGATTGGTTAGTTGCGAGCCCAGTTTGCAAGCCCTCGCCAGCAGGGGCTTACGTGTTGGTATGGCACTGTACAGCAATAAGCGTTAACCTTTATTGTACAATGTTATGGTAGGGTGGATGGGGACGACAATAAACATTAACCTTTGGGCAGACTTCCACACCCTGTGTATAGAGGCGGGGTCAATAAACGTTAACCTTTGACCACCCAACCTTTCTATTGCGCATTGCAAACTTTAAATCAGACCAAAGATATGAATTGACTGCATGCATACGTATTGTTGCATTGTTTTGTTTGCTCACTGAGCCATGATGTGTGCTCACCCCCTCGACGTCGAATATTTTAGTTGATGATGCAGGTACTACCGTCGAAGATTATGTCAATGCTCCAGTGTACGGGCACGTGGCAGCGATGGAAGTTGAAGATGAAGTGGATACACATAACTCCTCTTGCGAGTGCAACTCATGTGGATTCGATTAGATTTTTAGTTTTCTTTATTTGGATTTATTAAAGACATGTATTTGATACTTATTTATGTATTAGTTGATACAGAATAATTTGCTATTTGAATATTAATATCACAGTAGATTCTCAGTTCATTTTACTATAAGACTTCCACTATTGTGTATTTACTCTGATTATGAATGTGGATATATGAAGTTTAGATCAGCCGGATATCGTCTGTACGATATCCTGGTTGAGCCGTTGGGTTGCTAGCGGTTCATCACACCATTCTGAATAGTGCAGAATTGGGGTGTGACAACTTGGTATCAGAGCATCTCAGGCCATGTCCGCTAAACTGGCATACATTCACGTTGAATTGTGAACTGAGATAGGATAAAAGAAAAAAAAACTCTAATATTCACACAATATAAGCACAAGTGGTGTTTGAGACCAATTTGAAAAGAAAATAATGCATATATTAAAGGAAGAACAATTTTAAATACAATGAGAGATAAACAAACATGTACAAATAGCTAAAACAGAGTACAATCCACAACCCGGACAGTTACTCTGTAGTACAAAGAAAGAAAATAAGTAGAATCATGAAGCTGGAGGTGAAGGAGGGGGCGGTGCCTCACAATCTCTGTCATATTCCTCAGCGTAGACTCTAGTCAACCAGGCTATCTGAGTCTGGGATCTGAAGACTAGCTGTAAGATCAGCTACCCACTGATCAATCCAGCGCTGAGCCTCTATGAGCTCTCCCATCCTCATGTCTGATGTACGTTGGGCGACCAGTAGCTCATCCACTCTCACCCGTTGAGCGTCTAGTAACTCCTCCAACCTCAGATCAGATCTGCGCTGAGCCTCTCTGATCTCAAGTAATATCTCCATCATATCTGGAGGTGGGTGAGAAGGACCAGCCGCATGTGAAGGACCAGCCGCATATGAAGTACTAGTTCCAGCCGCATGTGTAGGTGAAGGAGGTGGTATAGAGTCCACATCCATGTACATACGGTCATCATCACCAGCAGGCTCCGTATGAACTCCAGTGGCAGCGGCAGCTGCCTCAGCGTCAGTTATCTCTACGTGAGTGTGAGGGTGCACCATCGCGTTCCTCTTCTCATCACTGACTTGAGCATCCTGCATGCCCATCTTGCAAATAGCCTCCCAATCTAGAGGCGATGAGAAGGACTTCTCCTGAATCTTCTCATCCACTAAATCAACCCCCAGGCGGAGCGCAGAATAGTGATCATACGTCCGTAAGGAAGGTTACCAATGTGACTGGGCAACGTAGCAGTGATCATGGTATGCATGATGATGTACGGAAGGCAGATGGGCTGCCTAGTCCAAATACTGTATAGAAGATACTGGGTCAGGCTGGGAAACCCTCTCGTAATGACCACTCTGTGGGATCAGGTTATGCTGAATGATCTTGCAATATACCCGTGGAGCTGGACGCATATAACATGCCCTCATCTGCCAACGATCAGGACGAAGGAGCTGGTTATCAATCTCGGCCCTCATCTGTAGAGAGAAGAACTGGGGCTCTCCAGGAGCACAGAAAACCATGGGGCCATCATAGGAGATGCCCAGTAGGTCGGCTAGCTGTCGATAGTCAAACGAGATGTTCACCCCTTTGACATAACTCGTGATGCGCAACTCGTGACCCCTCTCAACATCATTGCAATCCCCCACCACATGAAGGTTACAATAGAACTGGTGTACCAAGTCGGGGCAGGTGCCCACGTCGTAAGTAATGACAGGGAGCCATCCCATATCACCAAATGCTCTCTCCACATTGAACAGGGCTAACTCAGCCAAGTTCACCTTACGACCTCCCTCTACTTTCTTACGAGCGTAGTGGGCATACTGTGCCTCGGCTTCATTGGAACGGAAACGAAGAGGATTACGAACTCTGGGCACTTTGATACGAGCCATAGTATCCGAAATAAGAAAGAGAAACCAATAATGGGTTAGTAGAGAGTAAAAACTAAAATTTTGACATTATAACGACGTAAGTTGGCCAAAAGCCTCACTTGTCACCCACACACGTGGGCAGGAGGACTTACATAGGTTCTAACAGATCCTACAACACTCACACAGTAGGAAATTCTAACTAATGGAATCCAATTTGAAGAAATTGCGAGAAATCAAAAATTTCGACAAATTAGGGCAAAAGGAGCGAAATCCAAGTTTCTCGATAACCAACCGATGAAACTCAAAAATTTTTGAGGGCATTCGTTCCTCGAGCCACCAATAACAAAAGCCCCCAATAAAAATCGAATTTTTACGGTTGGAAAAAGTTTAATTTGAAAAATACAAGATAAATGGGCAAAAACCTAGAATAAAAACCTAAAAACAAGTAAAAGTGAGAAGACATACCTGTAGGAATGATGTAGACGTCGAAACACGGAACCAAAATGACCATTATAGCGGAGTGGCACTGTAGCAACTCAAAGGTGGGAGACGAGTCGAAACGGGGAAGGAATAATGGGAAATGGACCCAGAATCGGACCTTAAAAATCTGATTTTTGGTCCGGGGGTCGAGGAATTCGACCAGGATAATCGACCCCCACATTGACCCCCATATCGACCCCCAGCTCTGGGGAATCTAACAGGAAACCAGGGGTCGCACCTGGGGGTCGGACATCCATCGACCCCCACATTGACCCCTGGCTCTATAGAAAAACAGGTGCTTCCCAGGGTCGGATACTGAGGGTCGGACATACCATCGACCCCCACCATCGACCCTGCATAGAAGAGATAGTATTTTTCACAGAATGATCTGAAAATTTTGAAAATAACATCGGTTAGTGTGCCTACATGAAGTATAAATGATTGTTTCACATATTTGAATGATTTTCAGGCATCACCATTATCAGAATAAGATATGGCTAGACGTAGAGTAACCAGGCAAAGCCGAAACGTAGTTCCACCACCACCACCTGTGGAGGAAACTAGTCAAGAAAATATATATGCACAGGGAAATCCGCAGGTTGCACCACCAGTAAATCCGGGTCAAGCAAATCCTACAAAATTGCCACCTCCACCACCGAAGCTAGCAACCATGGTTATGAACTTATCGCAACAGCTGCAACAAATGCAATACGCACAGGCTCAAATGCAAGCAGCAATGGGGATTATGTTCCAGGCAGCCCATGCTACACCAATGCCGACTGGACAAACTAGTGCAGCACCAGTGGGTAACCACCCAGCACCTCAAACGCCTCAACCACCAGCTGTACAGATCCCAGTACCAGGTCCGAAAGCAGCTCAGGTTAATTATCAGTATCCACAACCTATGTTTGGGGCATACCCCAAAATCAGTTGGATCACTCTCGACTGGTTGAGAGATTCTTGAAGATGAAGCCCAAGGAATTTAACGGTAAACCGTCTGATCCTTTATGGCCAGCACATTGGATCGACGAGATGGAGAAAAATTTTCTTATGATGACTATTATAGAAGAAGAGAAGGTATTATGTGCCCCTTTCATGCTAAAAGGTGATGCACATCATTGGTGGAAATCGACCAGGGCCTACCTATTAACCAAGCACGCTCTATTGACTTGGGATATATATAAACAAGCTTTCTTTGAGAAGTATTTTCCCCGAAGCTTCAAAGATTCTATGTAGAAGGAGTTCCTGAGTTTATATCAGGGCCAGATGTCCATGGATGCATATCAATAGCGTTATGAGGAGCTGTTTTTCTTTGCACCACTCAGCATGCAAGAAGAAGCCACTAAGACCCATAGGTTTGTCACGGGATTTAGAGGGAGCATCAGAGAGCATGTTCTAGGCTTAGAGAAGAAGGTATATAATGAAGCTGTGAAAATTGATCGAGTTATTGAATCGAGCCAGAAGGAAAGCTATTTTACACAGAACAGAGGCATGAAAAGTTCAGCCGAAAATGCTTATAACGGAGGGAATAACAAGCCATTTAAACCCTTCTGTGCTCAAGGCTTTGTTACTGCACCCAAGACTACCCCAGTAATTCAACAGTAGCAAAAGCCAAATTCTAAAGGTCTAAAATGTTATAACTGCAATCAAGCGGGGCATATAGCAAGGAAGTGTCCTAAGCCAAAGAAGCAGCTACATCAAGGATGAGTTTATGCTGTTACATCCGAGGATGCTGCCGCATCACCCGATGTGGTCACAGGTATGACTGAAACCTTTTAAGTTGTATTACATTGTATGAGCATGTAGACTAAGAAAATAAATCACAGGTATCGTACCTATAAATGGCATACCCACCAGAGTACTCTTTGATTCAGGAGCTACTCATTCCTTTATATCTGTGTCATTTAAAAAGAAGCTGAATTTACCCATCAAAACATTGGACTACAAAATACTTGTACGGTCACCGATGGGGTTAGAAGTAGAGTTAGAAAAAGGTCAT
This sequence comes from Protea cynaroides, assembly GCA_028583415.1. Classification (NCBI taxonomy): domain Eukaryota; kingdom Viridiplantae; phylum Streptophyta; class Magnoliopsida; order Proteales; family Proteaceae; genus Protea; species Protea cynaroides. Next base: position 5,991,717 of record CM053267.1, on the reverse strand, counting down.
GGGCCATGTCCAGTTCTCATTGGCGAGAAAACTTTAGATGCAACCTTTATCCAACTTGGGATGGCAGACTTTGATGTCATCTTGGGAATGGACTGGTTAGCTCGGCATTCGACAAACCTATTATGCGCCGAAAAGAAGCTAATATTTAGAGACAAAGAAGGAGTAGAATTCAGTTTTGCGGGAACCAAACTTCCCCGTAAATGCAAGCTCATACTATCAGCACTAAAGGCGAAGAAGTGCCTTGAGAAGGAAGCAGTCGGATATCTAGTATCAGTGGTCGACCTTACCAAAGAAGCACCACGGATGGAAGATATTGATGTCGTGCGGGATTACCCCGACATATTTCCTGAGGAACTACCAGGATTACCACCCGACCGAGCCACAAAGTTTGTGATAGATCTTATACCTGGAGTCGTACCAGTATCAAAAGCACCTTACCGAATGGCTCCTACTGAATTGAAGGAATTGAAAGTACAATTACAAGAACTACTGGACAAGGGTTATATTCGACCAGTATATCACCATGGGGAGCGCCAGTATTGTTCGTAAAGAAGAAGGATTATAGCGTTCGACTCTGTATAGACTATCGGGAATTGAACAAACTAACAATCAAGAATCGATATCCACTACCTCGGATCGATGACTTGTTTGATCAGTTGCAAGGAGCAAAGGTATTTTCTAAGATCGATCTTCGGTCAGGCTACCATCTGTTGAAGATTAAAGATGGTGATATTCCAAAGACAGCTTTCAGGACCAGATATGGGCATTATGAATTCTTGGTCATGTATTTTTGATTAACAAACGCACCAGCAACTTTCATGGAACTTATGAACCGGGTTTTCCACGATATGTTGGATACGTCGGTTATCATATTTATTGATGATATATTGGTATATTCCAAGGACAAGGAAACTCATATTAAGAATCTAAATGCCACTCTACAGCGTTTAAGGAAAGAGAAGCTATATGCTAAATTTACCAAATGTGAGTTTTGGCTAAGTGAAGTCGCCTTCCTAGGCCATGTAATATCCGCTGAAGGAATCAAAGTGGACCCCACCAAAATCGAAGCTATTGTAAAGTGGGAAGCACCAAAGAGCGTTGCAGAAATTAGAAGTTTTCTGGGTCTCGCTGGTTATTATCGGAGATTTGTGGAAGACTATTCCTGGATTGCCGTACCTCTCACCAGTCTGACTAAGAAGGGTGAAAAGTTTGTGTGGACGGATAAATGCGAGAAGAGCTTCCAAACCTTGAAGACAAGATTGATATCCGCTCCGATTTTGACTATTCCTGTTCCCGGACAGCCATTTACCTTGTACACTGATGCGTCAGGATTGGGATTAGGATGTGTGCTTATGCAAGGAGAACAAGTAGTTGCTTATGCCTCAAGACAGTTAAAGACACATGAGAAAAATTATCCCACTCATGATTTGGAGTTAGCGGCAGTAGTACATGCTGTCAAGATATGGAGACATTACCTATACGGTGAGAAGTTCCAGATTAAATCGGACCATAAAAGTCTTACTTATTTATTTAATCAAAAGGAGTTGAATATGAGACAAAGAAGATGGCTAGAACTACTGAAAGACTATGATTGTGATATCCAGTATCATCCGGGGAAAGATAATGTAGTAGCGGATGCGTTGAGCAGAAAGGCAGTGATAAAATCCCAGGGAGAGATTAGCACAACCGCAGCAATGTGTACTACCGGAATGGTATTCAATCACGGCAATGAGCAGTATGTGATAGACACACCGGATGGATCAGCCAACCAAGGGTTTATTCATCGGTTTTTAAATATGTTCGCTGCATTGAAGATTATACCGGATATAATTGATGAAGTAAAGACAGCTATCAAAGTAGACCCTTACCTGAGAACGGTACAAGAAGACATCGAAAAAGGTAGAACTAACCCTGAGTTCACCTTGGACGAAGAAAAGGTATTGAAGTACAAAGGAAGAATATGTGTACCTGAAACAGAAAGTGTGGATATTAGACACCGACTGATGAAAGAATCCCATACCACCATCTATTCAATACATCCTGGAAGTACAAAAATGTATCATGACCTAAAGAAACTATATTGGTGGAGAGGAATGAAAGCAGATGTAGCTAAGTTTGTGTTTCAATACCTAAATTGTCAGAAAGTAAAGGCTGAACGACAAAGACCCGCAGGACTGTTACAGCCGTTACCAAAACCAGCATCGAAATGGGACTGCATCACCATGGACTTCGTCACAAGGTTACCATTGACTCCTCGAGTAGTTAACGTAGTTTGGGTGATTGTAGACCGTCTGACCAAAACAGCTCGCTTTATTTCGATACGACCTCAGTATACACTAGAAAGGTTAGCAAAGCTGTATGTGGATAATATTGTTTGATTAGACGGTGTACCAGAGAGCATTGTGTCTGATAGAGATCCACGATTTACTTCCAAGTTTTGGGAAGGATTGCAAAAGGCTATGGATACAACATTGAAATTTAGTACTACATTCCATCCAAAGACAGATGGACAGTCAGAGCATACAATTCAGATTCTAGATGATATGCTATGAGCATGTGTGATTGACTTTAAAGGATCATGGGATGTAAAGTTACCACTGATCGAGTTCGCCTATAACAATAGCTATCAGGCTACTATACAGATGTCACCCTATGAAGCACTGTATGGCAGAAAGTGTCGAACTCCTTTATTTTGGAATGAAGTTGGGGAACGTAGTCTCGTTAGACCAGAATTTGTTGAAGAGACTTGTCGAGTGGTCGACATTATCAAGGAAAAAGTGAGAACAGCCCAGAATCGTCAGAAGCAATATGCAGATACTCGACGCAGAGATCTTGAGTTCGTCGTAGGTGATATAGTATTCCTGAAGGTATCGCCTATGCGAGGTCTGAAACGGTTCAGACAGAAAGGGAAACTAAGTCCAAGATATGTCGGGCCATATGAGATTCTAGCTAAGCGTGGGAAAGTGGCTTACCAGTTAGCACTACCACCATCTATGTCAAGTGTGCATGTGTGAGGACAATGGGAAATCGATGTGATCCTCCTCGGGATGGACATGTGTATCCTGTATCGATGAAGATTGATTTGTTCTGTAATTTCCACCTAGATTAAGGTATAGGACCTCTAAAAATGTAGCCTCACCCTAAGGTAAGACTTCTATTGACTCGTGACCCAATGTATCGGTTCTTTGGTCTGCAAGAGATCGCGTAAGTATTCAGGGTACGGTTATGGGAAGGTGTTAGGCACCCAAAATGCCCGATCAATATCGGCCTCCTAAACTTTCCTTAAATTCTAATTTTGACTGTGCTTGGTCAACTGGATGACTAGGGTTCAATGGGGAATGTCCTAAACCAAGTTGCTAAGTTATCCTAACCTAGGGTTCAGCCAATCATGTTTTAAAGTAAATAAACAAGCAAATGTAATGTACAATATTATACAGTGAACCGAACCAAAGATGGTTCGGTCTTGGACTGAATCTGAGATGTGTAAGACATCTTAAACTACCTACATATTCCAATCCTAGAAATCGAGTCCAAAAACGTAGTTCGAAATGGGTTGTTTGATTAATGATTATGGAAGTGATTTGCATGTGCTTCAATTAGATTTTTTTTGTTCAAGTTGAAGTTTATGCTGAATGTAGGGTTGATGGGTGGCTTTGTACCATATTTAGAATTCTCAAATTGCCTACGTATTTTAGGGTGTGCCCTAGAAATTAGGTACGACGTAGTTCAAAAACTTGTGGGAGTCAGATTTGGAATGTGTACCAAAATCCTTCCATTTTTTGTCAATAGGATCTAGGGATGAGACCTAAATTCCTACCATTTTTTATTTGGGATGTGTACCAAATTATTTTCATTTTTTTCAATAGGATCTAGGGATGAGACCTAAATTCCTACCATTTTTATTTGGGATGTGTACCAAATTATTTCCATTTTTGTCAATAGGATCTAGGGGACCTAAATTCCTACCATTTTTATTTGGGATGTGTACCAAATTCTTTCCATTTTTGTGAATAGGATCTAGGGATGAGACCTAAATTCCTACTATTTTTATTGTTTCTATTTTTATCAATAGGATTTAGGGATGAGACCTAAATTCCTACCATTTTTATTATTTCCATTTTTAGGTTTTTAGGGTTTCCTATCCCTTTTCATTGTGATTTTCATTTTTTAGGGTTTTCTACCCTAATTGCTATTTTTCTATTTTTAGGGTTTTTTTTACCCTAATTGTTCAATTATTTCCATTTTAGGGTGTATCTTGCCCTAGTTGCTATTTTTCTATTTTTTTTCTTTCCAAAACAAATATGGCAAATGAAAACATTCCAACTATAGCAGTGGTAGTATTCCAAATATAGTAGTATGCATCCAAACATGGCAGTAATCATCCAATATAGCATGTGAGCAAGTGTAGCAGATAAATATGGCAATAAGCATGTGTAGCATTCCAATCATGGCAATGTGAATATTCCAATTATGGCAGTGTGATCATTCCAATTATGGCAGTGTGACCATTCCAATTATGGCAATGTGACCATTCCAATTATAGTAGTGTATGCATACGAGCATCCGAACATAGCATGTGAACAAATATAGCATCAAATGTGGCATGTGAGAAACAACCAAAGCATATGAGAATTAATCAAAACATGATGGAACACGCAGCAAGATGACAGCTTTGTCAGGCTGGACCAAAATGGGCACATAGGGCACTGTACTTACTCAAAAAAATCTTAAGAGATATCCTCGAAAAGAGGACTCAGAGGCCAACATTTTGTCTCAAGGAAGCTAATCCTAAAAGAGACCATAGGTAAGTCGAAAACATTCCCCAAGTACAGGCAAATACACTGGTCAGATCTATTCCAGATTCTGGCCAGTGGTACTATAAAATCAATATAAAATCATATAGCTCATGAAAATAAAATCTGAATACATGGTCAGAAAGAGGACTCAGAGGCCAACATTTTGTCTCAAGGAATCTTATGCAAACAGAGGCATCTTCCTAATGCTAGACACCAATCTCAGACATGCATTTGCAGTATACTTTGACTTTGAAAAAAATAACTGACAGAAAGGATGGATCTCCTACCTCAGGCTTCTTCACTCTGCTTTTCTCCTTTGCATCTTCTCATCATCCTCCTTGGTGCTTTCTCTGATCCTTCTCTCTTTTTCCTCTAGATCTTCTCTTCTTAACACCTCTCTCTCTCTCTCTCTCTCTCTCTCTCTCTCTCTCTCTCCTTCTCTCTTTTTCTATTTTCTTCTTATTCTCTTTTCTACCGATTTTTTTTCTTTTCTTCTCCCCTCTTGGACGTCTCTCCCCCCCTTTTTTTCTCCCAAAACCTAGCCCCTTAGAAAAACCATGTTTTTCCTCCTTTTTTCCTCTTCTTCCCCCCTTTTTCTCCCAAAACCTTGCCCCTTAGAAAAAGCCACATTTTTCTCTTTCTTTTCCCTTTTTTTTCTCTCTTCTTCCCTTTTTTTTCTCCCAAAAATGAGCTTCCTAAGCTTTTCACATTTTTTTTTCTCTTTCCCTTTTTTTTTGGAAAAAATCCTCTCTTTCTTCTCTATCTCACGTCCCTTTCATCTTCCCCTTCTTTCCCTTTTGAAAAAAAATCTAGAAACCCTAAATCTTCTCCCTTTTCACGTCCTCTCTCTCCCCTTTTTTTTCTCTTTTTCTAAATCCATCTAGAAACCCTAAAAAAACTCCCTTTTCACATTTCCTCTCATCCCTCTTTCCTTTTTCTTCTCAAAATCTTTTGGATTATCTCAAAACCCTAAATCCCCTTCTCTTTCACGTTTTCTCTCTCCCCTCTTTCCTTTTTCTTCTCAAAATCTTTTGGATTATCTCAAAACTGAAATCCTCCTTCTCTTTTACATTTTCTCTCTCCCCTCTTTCCTTTTTCTTCTCAAAATCTTTTGGATTATCTCAAAACCGAAATCCCCTTTCTCTTTCACGTTTTCTCTCTCCCCTCTTTCCTTTTTCATCTCAAAATCTTTTGGATTATCTCAAAACCCTAAATCCCCTTCTCTTTCACGGTTTCTCTCTCCCCTCTTTTCTTTTTGTTCTCAAAATCTTTTGGATTATCTCAAAACCCTAAATCCCCCTTCTCTTTCATGTTTTCTCTCTCCCCTCTTTCCTTTTTCTTCTCAAAATCTTTTGGATTATCATTTACATATAATAATATATATTATATACATATATACACATATTTAATAACATACATATATATATATATATATATATATATATATATATATATAATATATAATATAAATATTATGCACATAGATGAACTGATTCGAAATGGGTTGAGGCTGACTTAGGTTGACTGAGTTAAACTGATATGGGTTGAGCTAGGTTGGACCAAAACATGCTTGAACTGAGTTGACTGGATTGATTGGAATTGACTGGGTTTTCTCTCCTTGTCATTTCATGGGTCATTTTCGCTGTCATCCCGCATGGAATTTTTTGATGGCCTCTATTCCAAATTTTTTGCGTTCATTTTGTAGAACATTAAAAATGAGGAATATAGGAACTTGAATCACCTCATTTGGAAGTAAAATGGTCAACTTATGAATTTTTGAAATTTAAGCGGACCAATTATCGATAATTTGGCTGACCATTCTGCATGAGATCCTTCGGAGGCTTCTACCGGAAATATTTTCCACTTCCACTTCGTAGGACATCACAAATGAAGAATAATGGTCTTGGAATCATCTGAATCCGATGTAGAACGGAAAAGATATGAAGCTTTGAAGTTCTAACAATAATTTTGCATGCAAGCTTGCATGGGACCCACTGGTGACTTCTACTCGGGATTTTTTACGTCCACTTTGTAGGACATCACAAATGAAGAATAATGGCCTTGGAATCGTCTGAATCCGACGTAGAACGAAAAAGATATGAGGCTTTGAAGTTTTAACGATAACTTTGTATGCAAGCTTGCATGGGACCCACTGGTGACTTCTACCTGGAATTTTTTACGTCCACTTTGTAGAACATCATGAATGAAGAATGATGGCCTTGGAATCATCTGAATCTGATGTCGGATGATGAAGATATGATGATTTGAAATTCAAACAATCCGACTTACGATAATTTGCATGAAGGCCCCTGGGATTATTTATAATAATTTCATAAACCTCCCTTGTACATATCATCTGACTAAAATGATCATATCTTCTTCATTTGATGTCAGAATCGAGCAATTCTGGTCTCATTTCGAAGATAATTCTATGACCTATGCATCCATGGAAAATTATGACCCATGACCTTGCTGTTGACCCATTGAAAACTTCCTCAAATTCACAGTCAAAAATCCAAACTTTCGATCATCTTTCTCCTTTTGTTGTCCACATGCCCGCAGGACTTTGTTTAGCTGGGATGGAAAAAATGGGGTGCTTACAGCATGACGTATTTCATATTTCCTTATTTAAGAAGTATGTCAAAGATCCAACGTACGTTCTAACAGTAGATCTACCAGATTTAACTGAAGATTTAACTTTTGAAGTAACACCAACGGAAATCACCAGCCGAAAGGTTCAACGACTACGCAACCGAGATATATATTATGTCAAGGTCACTTGGAGAAGTAGAGACATGGAAGAAATTACATGGGAGGAAGAGAATGCTATGCGAAAGCAATATCCTCACTTATTCGACTCAGAAGGTACGAACAATTTCGGGGACAAAATTTTTATAAGTAGGGGGGAGTTGTAAGACCCGTATCAAACTAACCCGGTCTTACCACCTTGAACCAGGTCTACCCATCATGGATGAGCCAAATGGACCAAGTGCATGAAGGAGATCACGATCCTAGGAATAAAACTGACTCAAAAACACTTAAATTAAGGGGAGGGTCGCATACCCAGCTAGGGAGGGTCGGACCCCCAAGACAGAAGTCAGACCCCCAGTTTTAAATGGGGGGGTCGGGCACTTTAGGAACCAGGGGTCGACGGGATCTCCGACCCCCTATCGACCCCCGATACTCGATAAATCTGGAAATTAAGAAACTTTCCTAATTTCGATGGGATTCCTTTCAAATCTCAATGGGACTTATTTTAGGAGTTTCTACTCTATAAATAGGACGTCCCTAAGCCTCTTTTACTCCTTTTACAACCCTAATTGAACTGAGAGAAAGAGAAGAGAATGAAGAGAAGGAAAAGAGATGGAAAGAAGAGAAGAAGGCCCAAGGGAGAAGAGTTGCAGAGAAGGAGTATTCTTCTCAGGTATGGATACTAATTCCATGAATTGATAAAGACCTTAGGATAGATAATGCAGAGAGTATGATCTCGGAGAAACCCAAACCATCAACCTATGGTTAGGTTTTCATGGAAAACCATGGGGGAAAATCATGAAAGCCATATAGGTGGTAGAATCATGGTTCTAGACCATAGAACATGTGTAGAATGGATTATAAGAGCAAGCCATAGGACCCCAAACACGAAGAATGGATTGAAGGAAGAAAATCGACCAAAACCCACAGGGGGTCGGATGGGGGGTAGATGGCCAATCGACCCTACCAGACCCTGAGCATCGACCCCCAGTGTTCGGGAAGTCCAGAATAGGGGTGGTCGCACCCGGGGTCGATCATTACTCCGACCCTACCTCCGACCCCCAGTTAACAGAATGGTTTTTAAATTCAGAATTAATTCTAATTAAATTCTATCGACTTTGTTAGGTCTTCTAGCAATATAATAATAATATAAAGGTGATCTTAAAGCTTGTAAGAGGATCTATTAGCAAGCTAAGGTGAAGAAACAAAACTCTAAACTAATTGGTTAATAACAAACTGTTTTCTCTTTTCTTAAGTCCAATGCCATGCTTGATCCTATGCGAATATGTTTGTAATGTGCATACAACATGTCATCCAATATTTCTATTATTTGTTCATGCATATTTATTTTATTGTTTATAACATGATGGTGATGATGATGATAGGAATAGGCATGTGAATGTATGTGTGTGGTTGGTTTACTTGATGCGAGCGAGTATCAGGGGAGGTGTGATGGGAACGTCAATAAACGTTAACCTTTGGCGGGTCTCAGCACTTTAGCTCTATCTCTAACTCAAGTCTTGTGCATTAGCATCGTCGTATCGCCATTACTTTAGCAGAACTATTACGTCGTAGAGTATCAGGGGAGGTGGTCTTGGTCCTTGTCGTCTCTGACTCTACCGGGGGGCCTTAGCTCTATCTCTATGGACGTTCTGAGGGATGCTGGGGTGAGGCCTTGGATACACTATTGGCATTAGGATTGGTTAGTTGCGAGCCCAGTTTGCAAGCCCTCGCTAGCAGGGGCTTACGTGTTGGTATGGCACTGTACATTAATAAACGTTAACCTTTGTTGTACATTGTTATGGTAAGGTGGATGGGGACGACAATAAACGTTAACCTTTGGGTGGACTTCCACACCCTGTGTATAGAGGCGGCGTCAATAAACGTTAACCTTTGACCATCCAACCTTTTTATTGCGCATTGCAAACTTTAAACCAGACCAAAGATATGAATTGACTGCATGCATATGTATTGTTGCATTGTTTTGTTTGCTCACTGAGCCATGATGTGTGCTCACCCCCTCGACGTCGAATATTTTAGTTGATAATGCAGGTACTACCGTCAAAGATTATGGCAATGCTCCAGTGTACGGTTACGTGGCGGCGATGGAAGTTGAAGATGAAGTGGATACACATGACTCCTCTTGCGAGTGCAACTCATGTGTATTCGATTAGATTTTTAATTTTCTTTATTTGTATTTATTAAAGACATGTATTTGATACTTATTTATGTCTTAGTTGATACATAATAATTTTCTATTTGAATATTAATATCACAGTAGATTCTCAGTTTATTTTACTATAAGACTTCCGTTATTGTGTATTTACTCTGATTATGAATGTGGATATATGAAGTTTAGATCAGCCGGATACCGTCTGTACGAGATAGTGGTTGAGCCGTTGGTTTGCTTGTGGTTCATCACATCATTCTGAATAGTGCAGAATTGGGGTGTGACATGGCCAAATGGTGTCGTGAACTTAACCGGTGTGACCAACCCGAAGGGTCGATCTTCCGGTTGGGTGGCACCGATTAGGTGACTTCGGATAGGTTGCTCCAAATATTCATTTGTCTGTTAATCTATGGCATGTGCCTTGGCAGAGCACAGTTTGAGGGCCACTCGCAATTCTCCAGTTCAGGCCCAAAAGCCAAACATGAACCAGAGAAGGTTTCCTTCTTTGGGGAAGGTTTCCTACAATGGTTTCCTTCATTTTAAGTGGTGGGAAACACCTACCTATCCTTAATGAACACAATGGTAGTCATTTAGATCCCATTATCATCTCCATTTATGGTGAGGGTGATAATGTAGGTTTCTAAGTTAAGCTTCGATCTCCATTAATGAAGGCTATTTAAGGTGAGCTTCCCCCATGGTCTTAGCATACATTTCCCTCAAGAATGGAAGGAAGAACGAAGGATGAGGACTTACCTCAAGGAAGACCAATGCTTAAGCTTGAGTTTTAAGCTTGAGCTCCACACCATCACCCTCACTCACTTTCCTATGGTTCAGCAAAAGAGAAACAAGGGTATACGGGCTCCCTTTGAGAAAATATCCTATTCCTATACAACCGGTAGAAGTTAAGTGGAGGATCGTTCATCCGATTATGCCTCTGGTTGAGCTTAAAATATATTTAGGCTTAGTTTCATGGGCCCAATTTGATGGGGATGGTTCCTAGGTTTCATGTACCTTCTCCTACATAATCTAGTATTACGAAATGATTCAAGAGGCTGACCCACATCATATGGAGGGTCACAAGACAAGTTGTCAAGTGTTGGTACAATAAGACCCGATACGGAGATATCCAAATCATGAGGATTTTGGAGTGGGTCTTACAATGCCCATCTTTAGTGGCATCATTTCATGGGGAGATGTGCCAGAGGGAGGAAATGTTTCACCTCCACATGTTCCTTAGGCATCTAATGTACCTAGGATGAATTCTTATGATCTTTTAACTACATTTCCTACCTTCATGGGTCAAATGCAAAGGGCTGCTACTGGAGGAGCAGTGCCAGGAATGCCATTTCAAGTAGAACCTATTGGGAAAGTAAAGAGAGTATTGATGAGGTTCGATAGACAAAAACCTCTTGTGTTTAAGGGTACAACATCAGACCCTATGCTAGCACCTGAATGGCTTAGGAGCATGGAAAAGTCTTTGAAGTTATGGACTTATCAAAAGAGAATAAAGTGATTTCTGCAACATAGATGTGTCAAGGTAAAGCAAACACATGGTGGCAAGCTGCTAAAGTAATGTTGGGTGCAAACAATCACCGACCCACTTGGGGCTAATTCAAGAGGACTTTTAAACAAAAGTATTTTTCTGCTAGTTATAAGAGATCAAAGAAAATGGAGTTCCTGAAGCTGAGTCAAGGGTCCCTCTCCTTCCAAGAATATGTAAAGAAGTTCAATGAGCTATTTAAATTTGTAGGGGATCTAGTTGATACCAATGAAAAAAGAGCTAGACAATTTGAAGAAGGTCTCAAGGATGAGATAAAAGGGAGTGTTATGGGATTTCAACTTCCCACTTATGCTGAGGTATTGGAGAAGGCTTAGATTTTTGAGTCCTGTAGTAGAGGCAAAGAACCTATGAGCAAGGTGCTTGGGAAAAGACCAATGGAGGAAAAAAACAACAAACCCTACCAATGGTTTAAAAAGGGATTTGACATAGCTATTGAAATTCCAGAATGCATAACGTGTGGGAAGAAGCATAGAAGGGAGTGCAGGAAGGCCTCTAATGCATGTTACCGATGTGGAAGAAAAAGACATATAGCTAGGGATTATGGTACACCTCCAACTGGACAACAAGAGGTGATAAAAGAGCATCCCAAAGGATAAGCTGGACAGAAGCCCAAGGCTCAGGCTAGAGTTTATGTTGTGTCTGCAGACGAAGCTGAAAGTGCTGCTACTGTGGTAGCAAGTAAGAATTTAAATTTTTAGTAGGTTTCCTTTTGCTCAAAGTATGTTGTAGTTATGAGAATCTTGCTGGCCTGATTTCATGATTGGATGATATACCTTGAATATGTAAATGTTTGATTGTTGATTAGCATAAGTACTATTTTCAGGAAATGTATCTCTAAGAGGGAAGCTTGCTTTTGCCTTGTTTGACTTAGGTGCTACACATTCATTTGTATCTGAGTCATTCATCAAAAGGTTTGGAATCAAATTTGAGAGTTTGGATCAACAAATGAAAGTATCTTGACCTTCAAGGAGATCCCTCATATTTAGCAAAGTGTGTAGAAAATGTGTGGTGGTTTAAAGGAAGATCTATTCTAGTTGATCTAATTCTTTTAAGGATGAAAGATTTCAGTGTAATACTAGGAATGGATTAGTTATCTACTCATCGTGCTAGTATTTCCTATTATGAGAAGGAGCTAATTTTTAAACCTCAAGGAGAATCGAAGTTCAAGTGTTCTACATTTAGGGGTAAAATGACTTCCATAATACCTCTTGCATCTGCAATCAAAGTGCAAAAGCTTATGTCTCATGGATGCCAAGGATTTCTAGCATCTATGATAGATACCTCCAAGGAAAAGGCTAGGATTAAAGATATAAAAGTTGTCAAGAAATATCCCGATGTTTTTCTTGATGATTTTACTCAGTTACTCCTTGATAGAGAATTGGAGTTCACTATAGACTTGGTGACTGGTACAGCACCAGTTTCAAAGACACCTTATAGAATGACACCATCTGAACTCAAGGAACTCAAAGAGCAATTGCAAGAATTATTAGACAAGGGATTTATTAGGCCCAATGTGTCTCCATAAGGAGCACCAGTGTTGTTTATAAGAAAGAAGGATGGGACACTGAGACTTTGTATAAACTACAGAGAACTGAACAAAGTTACCATTAAGAAAAAGTACCTGCTACCTTGATGACCTATTTGATCAATTACAAGGGACAACAGTCTATTCCAAGATTGATTTGAGGTCCAAATATCATCAGTTAAAGGTGAGAGAAAATGATATTCCCAACAGCATTTAGGATGAGGTATGGGCACTATGAGTTTGTTGTTATGCCTTTTGGTTTGACTAATGCACCGATGGCTTTCATGGACTTGATGAATAGAATATTCCATGATTATCTAGATCAATTTTTCATAGTCTTTATTGATGAAATATTGATCTATTCAAAGGATGCAACCAGTCATGCAGATCATCTAAGGCTTGTATAGATAAAAAGCTCTATGCAAAATTTTTTAAGTGCAAATTTTGGCTGGACAAGGTGGTACTCTTGGGACATGTAGTGACTGCAGAAGGTATATCTATGGATACAAGTAAAGTATGTGCAATCCATGATTGGCCTAGACCTTCAAATGTAACCAAGATTAAGAGTTTCTTGGGTCTAGCAGGATATTACAGGAGATTCATTGAGAACTTTGCAAGAATTACATCACCTATGACCAGGTTAACAAGAAAAGAGGAACCATTTAATTGGTTAGAAGATTGTATGAAGAGCTTTCAACAAATAAAACAGGAACTGTCATAGCTCCTGTGCTCACCATTCCTTTAAGCACAGGAGTTATGACCATATACAGTGATGCTTCAAAGAATGGTTTGGGTTGTGTTTTGATGCAGAATGAGAAAGCGGTTGTCTATGCTTCTAGGTAATTGAAAAGTTATGAGATTAATTATCCAACTCATGGTCTTCAGTTGGAAGCTATGGTATTTGCTCTAAAAATTTGGAGACATTATCTTTATGGAGAGAAGTGTGAAATCTATATTGATCATAAGAGTCTCAAATATTTCTTCACGCAAAAGGATCTCAATATGAGATAAAGGAGATGGTTGGAATTCATTAAAGACTATGATTGCACCATCAGCTACCATCTTGGGAAAGCAAATGTGGTAGCAGATGCTCTTAGTAGGAAGATTAAGGACAAGATAGTCAGTGCCCTAACTTGTAAGTATCACATTATTAAAGATGAGAAGAAGCTTAATCTAGAGGCTGTGTTTGGAGATACAAATAAGGTCATTAAACCTATGATATTCGAAGATGTTAAAGCAGCCCAAGGAAAAGATGAGTATCTACAAAGAATCAAGAAGGAAATCCTTTATAGAGAAAGGATAGATTTTACAATCAGTGAAAATGGAACGGTTATATACCAAGGAAGAATCTGCATACCAAAATTGAACGAAATGAGGCAAAAAGTAATGACTGCAGCCCATTCCTATTCTTACTCATTACACCCAGGAAGCACAAAAATGTACCATGACTTGAAGGAACATTTCTGGTGGAATGAAATGAAGAAACATTGCTGATTTTGTTAGAAGGTGTTTGACATGTTAGCAGATAAAAGCCAAACATCAGAAACCATCAGGTTTATTGCAACCTCTTTCAATACCATAATGGAAATGGGAACAAATAACAATGGATTTCATCACTAATCTACCTAGGACACCAAGTGGTTATGATGCAAAATGGGTGATAGTGGATAGATTTACCAAGTTAGTTCATTTTCTACCTGTGAAAATGACTTATACTGTAAGACCTGCACTCTACTAACTTGGTTTAACCATGTCGTGCCAGGCCTTCACATCATTCCTAGACCAAGTGGACCAAGCGTGTAAAGATAGATCACAAACCAGGTATAAAAATCAACTCAACACCCAAAACTGTATACATATGGTCGCATACCTGGGTAGGTACGGTCAACCTTATGGAAAAAACAATGGTTAATGATCAATGACCCTACGGTCGATGATTTCGACCCTACGATCGACGGGTTCTGCAACTGTAGCCATCAACCAAGAGACCCCAGATCAGACTCTGAGTTTTGAAAACTTTTATAACCTAAGGGATTTCTTTCCTAATTGAAAGAGGACTCTATATGGAGAGTTTTCCTCTATATAAAGGATGTCCCTCAGTCCTTTTTCACTCTTTTAGAACATTAGCAAACCCTGGAGAAAGAGAAGGAAGAGAAGGAGAAGAAGAAAAGGCTATGGAGAGGATTTTCTAAGAAGAGATTGGCTCTTTATCACAGACAAAGGTATGAACCTAATCTCTAAAGATGTTAATTCTATGGACTAAGGATTCTATAAAGGATTGGGGATGTCAACCTATCATGATCCATATGATTCCTTGAGTAATTTCCAAGGATAACCATGGGGGTTGAGTTTGGTGATTAGGATTGATAAGAAACTACTAATGATGGCCATAGAATTACCTTAGAATAAATTTAATTGAAGAGTAGAGGATTTGACCCAGGAAAAACTTGAATTGCATGTAGTCTGTGACCAGAAATCTCAAGGTCGCAGCTACGGTCAACCATAGCATGACCAGCATGACCAAAGGATCGACAACAAGCATTTGGGAAGATCAAGAAACCATATGGTCGCACCTACGGTCACACCATATGCGACCGTAGGGTATCGATCGTAGGCAGTAAGGTTGATACAATATGAGATAATAGGACCATTCAAACACCTATCAGTGCTCTGTTTCTATTTTTGACTATTGTAATATGTTACATATGAAACATAACTTAAATTCATATAACTTTTAGGTTATTAAATCAATTCAAAGAGAATTTCAAGACTTGGAAGGAGATCGAGTATTGCTAACAAGTGAGGGAACAAGACCTAAACTAATTGGATAATAATAAATTATTTATTTTTATTGAGTCCAATGTCATGATTGATTCTATGCTTGTATATTTGTAATGTGTATTTCACATGTCATCCAATATTCTTGCTATTACTTGTAAGCACCCCATTTTTGCCACCCTCTGTGTAAGTGAACCAATATGGCAGGTTTCTGGCCTTTAATCCAAAGATTTTTGATTTTTCACTGAATCCCACAGCAGGGTCATGGGCTATTATCTGCAGGAATGCATAGGTCATAGAATTATCTTCGAAACGAGACCAGAATTGCTCAATTCTGATATCAAATGAGGAAGATATGATCATTTTAGTTGGATGATACATATAAGGGAAGTTTTTGAAATTATTATAAATAATAATCCCAAGGGCCTTCATGCAAATTATCCTAAGTCGGATTGTTTGAATTTCAAATCATCATATCTTGATCATCCGACATCGGATTCAGATGATTCCAAGACCATTATTCTTCATTCATGATGTTCTACAAAGTGGACGTAAAAAATCCCGGGTAGAAGTCACCAGTGGGTCTCATGCAAGATTGCATGCAAAATTATCGTTAGAACTTCAAAGCTTCATATCTTTTCCGTTCTACATCAGATTCAGATGATTCCAAGACCATTATTCTTCATTGTGATGTCCTGCGAAATGGACGTGGAAAATCTCGGGTAAAAGTCTCCGGAGGGTCCCATGCAAAATGGTCAGCCAAATTATCGATAATTGGTCCGCTTAAACTTCAAAAATTCATAAGTTGACCATTTTACTTCCAAATGAGGTGATTCAAGTTCTTATATTCCTCATTTTTAATGTTCCACAAAATGAACGTAAAAAAATTTGGAATAGAGGCCATCGGAAAATTTCATGCGGGATGACATCGAAAATGGCCCATGAAATGACAGAGATTGAAAACCCAGTTAATTTCAGTCAATCCAGTCAACTCAGCTCAACCCAAGGTAGTATTGGCCCAACCCAGTCAATCCGGACCAATTCATGGTGGCTTATATGCATGTATTTCTTTTATATATTATTATATAATGTATAATATATTGTAATATATCATACAATATATACATATATCTTATATGTATATTATATTATATATATCAATATATTGATATTATATAATTATATATATAATTATATATATATATATATATATATATATATATATGTTTTATATATAAAAAACAAAGAATCCAAAGAGAGAGGACACGTGAGAGAGAGGGAAATTTAGGGAGAATTCAAAAGATTTTGTTTTGAGAAAAGGAAAGAAAAGAGAGAAAAAAAATCTTTTGGATTGAAAAGATTTTTGTTAGGGCATATAATCCAAAAGAAAAAAAAAAGAATCCAAAGATAGGAAGGGAAGAGACGTCCAAGGTGGAGAGAGAAAAAAAAAAGAAATAGAAAACGGAGAATCCAAAAGATTTTATTTTGAGAAAAGGAAAGAAAAGAGAAAAAAAAATCTTTTGGATTCAAAAGATTTTGTTAAGGCATATAATCCAAAAGAAAAAAAAAAGGAATCCAAAGTGAGGAAGGGACATCCAAGAGGAGAAAAAAAAAGAAATCCAAAATATCTCGGTTTTTGAGAAAAAGGAAAGAAAAGAGAGAAGGAAAGAGGAGGAAAGGATTTTCTAGAAGAGGGAGAGATAGAGAACGTGTGGAATGGAGAAGGAGAATAGAAAAAGGAAGGAAAAGAAGAAAGGAAAGAAGAAAAAGGAAGAAAAAAAGATTTTTCTAGAAAAAAGAAGAAAGGAAAGAAGGATCTTCTAGAAAATGAGAGAAAAATTATAAATAGGCAAGAGAAGAGAGAGGAGGGGTCTTTTCCCAGACCAGAGAGAGAGGAGAACGTGGGTGAGGGAGAGAAAAACATGAGTGAGAGAGAGAAAAGAAAAAAAAATCGAAAGAAAAGAGAAGAAGAAGAAAATAGAGAAAGAGAGAAGGAGAGAGAGAGAGAGAGAGGTGTTAAGAAGAGAAGATCAAGAGGAAAAAGAGAGAAGGATTAGAGAAGCAGCAAAGAGGATAATGAGAAGATGCGAAGGAGAGAAGGAGAGAGAAGAAGCCTGAGGTAAGAATCACCCATCGCTTTTGTCAGTTTATTTTTTCAAAGTCAAAGCATCCCGCAAATGCATGTCTGAGATTGGTGTCTAGCATTAGGAAGATGCCTCTGTTTGCATTAGGTTTCTTGAGACAAAATGTTGGCCTCTGAGTCTTCTTTCTAACCATGTATTCAGATTTTATTTTCATGAGCTATATGATTTTATATTGATTTTATAGTACCACTGGCCAGAATCTGGAATAGACCTGACCAGTGTTTTTGCCTGTACTTGGAGAATATTTTCGACCTGCCTATGATCTCTTTTAGGATTAGGTTCCTTGATACAAAATGTTGGCCTCTGAGTCCTTTTTCTGACCATGTATTCGGATTTTATTTTCATGAGCTATATGATTTTATATTGATTTTATAGTACCACTGGCCAGAATCTGGAACAGATCTGACCAGTGTATTTGCCTGTACTTGGGGAATGTTTTCGACCTGCCTATGGTTTCTTTCAGGATTAGCTTTCTTGAGACAAAATGTTGGCCTCTGAGTCCTCTTTCCGAGGATATCTTTTAAGAATTTTTTGAGTAAGTACAGTGCCCTATGTGCCTATTTTGGTCCAGCCTGACAAAGCTGTCATCTTGCTGCGTGTTCCATCATGTTTTGATTGATTCTCATATGCTTTGGTTGTTTCTCACATGCCATATTTGATGCTATATTTGTTCACATGCTATGTTCGGATGCTCGTATGCATACACTACTATAATTGGAATGGTCACACTGCCATAATTGGAATGGTCACACTGCCATAATTGGATGATTACTGCCATGATTGGAATGATCATACTCACATGCTATATTAAATATTTTTTTGTCATAATTAGGGTAGAAAATCCTAAAAAACGGAAAATAATAATTAGGGTAGAAAACCCTAAGATGGAAAGAAAATAATAATTAGGGTAGAAAACCCTAAGATGGAAATAAAATAATAATTAGGGTAGAAAACCCTAAAATGGAAAGAAAGTAACATTTAGGGTAGAAAACCCTAAAAAATGGAAATAAAATAACAATTAGGGTAGAAAACCCTAAGATGGAAAGAAAATAATAATTAGGGTAGAAAACCCTAAGATGAAAATAAAATAATAATTAGGGTAGAAAACCCTAAAATGGAAAGAAAGTAACATTTAGGGTAGAAAATCCTAAAAAATGGAAATAAAATAACAATTAGGGTAGAAAACCCTAAGATGGAAAGAAAGTAACAGTTAGGGTAGAAAACCCTAAAAAATGGAAAGAAAATAATAATTAGGGTAGAAAACCCTAAAATGGAAAGAAAGTAACATTTAGGGTAGAAAACCCTAAAAAATGGAATGAAAATAATAATTAGGGTAGAAAACCCTAAAATGGAAAGAAAGTAACATTTAGGGTAGAAAACCCTAAGATGGAAAGAAAATAATAATTAGGGTAGAAAACCCTAAAATGGAAAGAAAGTAACAGTTAGGGTAGAAAACCCTAAAATGGAAAGAAAGTAACAGTTAGGGTAGAAAACCCTAAAAAATGGAAATAAAATAATAATTAGGGTAGAAAACCCTAAAATGGAGAGAATGTAACAATTAGGGTAGAAAACCCTAAAAAATGGAAATAAAATAACAATTAGGGTAGAAAACCCTAAAATGGAAAGAATGTAACAATTAGGGTAGAAAATCCTAAAAAAATGGAAATAAAATAATAATTAGGGTAGAAAACCCTAAAATGAAAAGAAAATAACAATTAGGGTAGAAAATAGCATACTAGATCATGTCATGTAGGCTCTTGCCTTATTTGCAATACATGCCATATTTGAAAGATTTTAAACAATCTTACTGTATGTGAATTTCTTGTCATAAATGTTTTATGTGCCATGTTTAGATAGAATATTCTATTTTTTGGCAATAACTTATTTTATGCAACACCCTAGTTGAACTGCCATATATGCACACTTCTAGAAGACAATGTAGGTGTGGGGACGTGCATTTAGGCACCCACATTCTTGGGAAGGGGATAGTGGGAATGATAAAATCTTAACAAAGAAATAGAATTCTTTGCCAAACCTTCCAAAGTTAGAATCCAGGATGAAAAGGGTAATTTAGGACAATTTGCCCCTTGGCAAACCCTAAACCTAGAATAGGTTCTAAATCCTAAACCTAGAATAGGTTCTCAATCATTAACCTAGAACAGGTTATTCAGCCCGAACTACGCGGATTCTGATTCCTAAGGCAAACCCTAGGATACGTAGGCTATTTGGGAGAAACCCAAATTCGGATCCACACCTTAGTCCACTCGGACTATCCATAGATCCACTAGGATATTCACCCAAGCCCGAACTACGCAGATTCTGATTCCTAGGTCAAACCCTAGGATACGTAGGCCATTTGGGAGAAACCCAAATTCGGATCCACAATTTAGTCCACTTGGACTATCCATAGATCCACTAGGATATCCACCCCAATTTTGACCCAAATAGGGTTATCCAGGTTCGAACTACGCGGATTCTGATTCCTAGGGCAAACCCTAGGATACGTAGGCCATTTGGGAGAATCCTAAATTCGGATCCACAATTTAGTCCACTTGGACTATCCATAAATCCACTAGGATATTATCCACATTCCAACCCAAATAGGGTTATTCTTAGATCCACTAGGACTATCTATCAGTCCACATGGACTATCCAGATCCTAACCCATAGGATTTCTTAGCCTTTCAAGCATAAATTTCAACTTGAACAAAGAACTTAATCATGCACAAGCATAAATCACATCCATAAACTTTAATCACACCTGAACTACGATGGTGAACCTGATTTTCGGAATAATTCCGTGATACGTAGGCAATCTGATGGATACAGATTCGGTTCAATGATATCAAACCACTTGGTTTGGTTTTGTTTAACAAATAGAGTCTAGTATAGGAAAGGTATAGGAGACCGATTTCGATCGGGCGGTTTGGGTGCCTAACCCCTTCCCATAATCGTAACCTGACACTTACCCAATCTTTGATGGACCAGAATTCCAATCTAAGGGTCATGAGTCAATCGAAGTCTTACCTTGGGGTGAGATTTCACATTTCTAAGGTCCTAGACCTAAATCTAGGTGGTGACTTCTAAAGATTTCCATCTTTGTCCTCACAGTGGCGACTTCACTGGGGACATAAATGTCAAACTCCTAAATGAGAACTTTCCTTGTGTGAATTGGATGCTAGATTTCAGGATACTATATTTATGCTTGTATATTATTGCTTTGGGGGGAATGGGTTCAGTCACACATTCGTGCGAGTAGCCGAACCGGGTCCCATGCATATGGGGCAGCCCGCTAGGAGAAACACACAGCCTTGGCCTATACTTTGTGAGACCACGACCGGTGAGCAGCCTCTAACGAGCGTTTCTTGGGTCCGCCTGGGAATGCGTTATGCTACTCCACGTCGCTTGGATCCTTGCAATAGAGTATATAAAGGGATTGGGGGCCCATTATTCATCGAGCATTCGGTGATAGGTTACCCCATCCTCGTCAAGGTGGCCTTTTCTGTCCTAACCCAGATTGTAGCTCAATGTTTGTTATTTTTTTGGTTCATCCCTGAACCGACCCGGTAAAATCGGCTTAACCATGACATCCATGTTCGAGACGTCGAAGTTCTGCCCATTTTTTCCTCGATTGGTCAACATGTTAGAATCTACACGATGAGCATCTTGAACTCTCACCCATTGGGAGTATGAGGTATGTATACACCTGTTCTACATCATAGTAGACGGTCAATATACACCCTCCACTAAGTAAGCTCGATGTGTCGAATCTCTCATTGTTAACACGTCGATTTCAAAAAACGAACAGAAAATCCCTGTCAAGACTTAGATACCATGGTCAAGAAGAAATTTACTAGTTTGTTCATCTATGAACCGCTTTTGCTAATCATCCCTAATAAGGACGACGGATTAATATATCCATTTCAATTTCATCGAATTCGATAATCCAATTGGCCAGACCTTGGTACCACTGATTATCCATTTGGAATCATGAGGTCCCAAGACTGAACACATGGCTTAATCAAAATTCAATTAAATTGACTTGGATAATGTTTACCCAATTGCCCTTATGAGGGATCTAACTCTTGTTTGGTTGAGTCATCCTTGATTGTGCATGTGACTTCTTCCACTCCCCTAGATGTCTAGAATCTCAATATTCCTCCATTGGATTTCAATGCCTTTGGAAAAGAGAATCAAACTCCAACTATATCCACCCTTTTAGGGTGAGAGGCCCCTACAATTAAGGAATTGTCTTGATCTCCCATCTTGAGATCCATCCATATTATCTTTCTAAATGAATCAATGGAAGTCATGAATCTAGATCTTGATTGAACATCAAATTTTGTAAGAAAGAAGGAAAGATTCAGCCCCTAGGCAAATCCAATCATAGTTCTCAATGTACCTTTGAATTAAGGAAAGATTCAGTCCCTAGGCAAATCCAATCATGGTTCCCGATTCATCTTTGAATTAAGGAAAGATCCAGCCCCTAGGCAAATCCAATCACCGTTCTCGATTCATCTCTGAATTAAGGAAAGATCAGCCCCTAGGCAAATCCAATCATAGTTCTCAATTTATCTCAGAATTAAGGAGAGATCCAGCCCCTAGGCAAATCCAATCATTAGTTCTTGATTCATCTTTGAATTAAGGAAAGATTCAGCCCCTAGGCAAATCCAATCAATGTTCCTTATTCACCTTTGAATTAAGGAAAGATTCAGCCCCTAGGCAAATCCAATCATAGTTCTCAATTTATCTTAGAAATAAGGAAAGATTCAGCCCCTAGGCAAATCCAATCATATTTCACGATTCATCTCTGCATCAAGGAAAGATTCAGCCCCTAGGCAAATCCAATCAATATTTCCTATTCACCTTTGAATTAAGGAAAGATTCAGCCCCTAGGCAAATCCAATCATTGTTCCCTATTCACCTTTGAATTAAGGAAAGGTTCAGCCCCTAGGCAGGTCCAATCATCATTTCGGTTTATCCAGAATTAAGGAAAGATCCAGCCCCTAGGAAAATTCAATCACATTCAGTTCATCTCAGTATCAAAGAAATATTCAGCCCCAGATTCAATTACATCCAGTTCATCTCAGAATCAAAAAAATATTCAGCCCTTAGGCAGGTCTAATCATCACTTCGGTTCATCCAGAATTAAGGAAAGATTCAGCCCCTAAGCAGATTCAATCACATCCAGTTCATCTCAGAATCAAAAAAAATATTCAGCCCCTAGGCAGGTCCAACCACCATTTCTGGTTCATCTCAGAACTGAAGGAAAGATTCAGCCCCTAGGCAGGTCCAATCATCATTTCGGTTCATCCAGAATTAAGGAAAGATTCAGCCCCTAGGCAGATTCAATCACATTCAGTTCATCTCAGTATCAAAGAAATATTCAGTCCCAGATTCAATCACCATTTATGGTTCATCTCATAACTGAAGAAAAGTTCAGCCCCAAGGCAGGTTCAATCATCATTTTGGTTCATCCAGAATTAAGGAAAGATTCAGCCCCTAGGCAGATTCAATTACATCCAGTTCATCTTAGAATCAAAAAAATATTCAGCCCCTAGGCAGGTCCAACCACCATTTCTGGTTCATCTCAGAACTGAAGGAAAGATTCAACCCCTATGCAGGTCCAATCATCATTTCGGTTCATCCAGAATTAAGGAAAGATTCAGCCTCTAGGCAGATTCAATCACATCTAGTTCATCTTAGAATCAAAGAAATATTCAACCCTAGATTCAACCACCATTTCTGGTTCATCTCAGAATTAAAGAAGGGTTTAACCTTTAGGCAGGTTCAATCATCACTCCCAGATCATGCTAAAATGAAGAAGGCATTCGGCCCCTAGGTTTTTTCACCCTTCACCTCCTGTTTAGGTTCTGATTCATGTTGAAACTAGGAAAAATTCCATTCATTTGAATTCAATTAGCCACTAGGCTTATCCAACCATCAACTTTGGTTAGGGTTCCAGTTCATGTCGAAACTAGGAAAAGTTCCATTCATCTGAATTTATTTAGCCCCTAGGCTTGTCCAACCATCAACTTTGGTTCAGGTTCAGATTCATGTTGGAATTAAGAAGAGTCTCATTCATCTGAATTTATTTAGCCACTAGGCTTATCCAACCATCAACTGTGGTTCAAGTTCTGATTCATGTTGGAACTAAGAAGAGTTCCATTCATTTGAATTTAATCAGCCCGTAGGCTTGTCCAACTGTCAACTCCAGTTCAGGTTCTGATTCATGTCGGAACTAAGAAAGGTTTCATTCATATGAACTCAATGTGAGCATGAGTTAGCCTCTAGGCCTGTTCAATCATTACCTTTGGTCCATGTTCTACTTCATAAAGGAATCAAAGAGAATTTTAGTCAATCCATCATCTCTAGCAATTAGAGTCCAATCCATGATTGTCTTCCTTGGCCTCTATCAATCGGAGCCCAACTCAAGCAATCCTTGCCTCTAGCAACTAGAGTCCAGTCCACGATTGTCAATCTTGATCTCTATCAATCAGAGACCAATTCAAAATCAATCTTGATCTCTATCAATCAGAGACCAATTCAAAATCAATCTTGATCTCTATCAATCAGAGACCAATTCAAAATCAATCTTGATCTCTATCAATCAGAGACCAATTTAAAATCAATCTTGATCTCTATCAATCAGAGACCAATTCAAAATCAATCTTGATCTCTATCAATTAGAGACTAATTCAAAATCAATCTTGATCTCTATCAATCAGAGATCAATTCAAAATCAATCTTGATCTCTATCAATCAGAGACCAATTCAAAGTCAACTCTGTCTCCATCAATCAGAGACCAATTCAAAGTCAATCTTGTCTCTATCAATCGGAGACTGATTCAAAATCAATCTCTGGCTCTATCAATTAGAGCCCGATCCATGTCTATCATAGCCCAGTGCTACAAGTTAGGATAGCCGTCAGGAATGGTGAATGAGAAGCATTCCTCATTGCTTGTCAGTAAAGATCAATTTTAGATTCTGGAGTCATCAGGAAATCATGAACCTTCAGCTATGATAGTGCTATCCCATTGGCCAGGGAAATGCTAGAATCCAAAGAGTTTCCCTCATATTTCTTATTATTCAAAGAGAGGAATGGAATTTTCCCAAGCAGTAGGGTAGACCAAAGATGAGATCCAATGTGCCTCAAGCAAGGATAAGAACCAGAATGGTCCAATGATGAAACCCTTAACCCATAAACTGGGACATGAACCAGATTGGACTTAGACCTAAATTGAGTGCGATCTGATGAGGAAAGCCAATGACCCCCAAACTGGGGCATGAACCGGATTGACCTTGGGCCTGAATTGGGTATGGTTCAATGAGGAAAGTCATGAGCCCTAAGCTGGTCATAAACCAGATTGATTTTGGACCCAAATTGAATGCGGTCTAATGAGGAAAGCCATTATGCCCTAAACTGGGGCATGAACCAAATTGACCTTTGACCCAAATTGAGAGTGGTCTAACAAAGAAATCCATTAAACCCCCCAAGCTAAGCCATAAACTAGTCTAATCTTGGACTCAAAATGGTGTAGTGCAATGACGATACCTCTTGCTCCCCAAACTAGGGCATAAGCCAAAATGATTTTGAATTCAGCTATAAGTGGTCCACT
Organism: Protea cynaroides; assembly: GCA_028583415.1. Classification (NCBI taxonomy): domain Eukaryota; kingdom Viridiplantae; phylum Streptophyta; class Magnoliopsida; order Proteales; family Proteaceae; genus Protea; species Protea cynaroides. Next base: position 5,966,373 of record CM053267.1, on the reverse strand, counting down.
GATGAATCCACTGGACCCCAAATTGAGGCATGAACCAGAGTAACCTTGAGCTTAAAAAGCAATAGTCTGGTTTTGAATGGATCCCAAACTGAAAAAAAAAAGATGGAAAAAGGTAGGTATCTTGCACCTATTGATAAAGGGGCATGATGAGTCCTGCTATTAGAGATCTGAAGGAAGACTTATTCCCGCAACGACTGAAGGTGGTCGTCGAAGGCGTTATGCCCAACTAGAGCCGCTTGGATGAACTAGTTGTTTCAACTTTCTATTATCGGTATTTGATAGGTCATCCATGTCTGGGTCCAAGATCAATATGCTTGTTGACAAGTCTAGTCCAATTTGCCCAGTAAGTAAAAGAAAACCACCCCGCTTGGGATTTCAAACTCTGTCCTTTGTTTCTTCCATACATTTCCTCCCAGTTTCATACATCTTCTTATTCTACGTATGCAGTCAATTCTGACTCTGAAGATGATTGAAACGATGAGCCGTCTCCTGAACTTCTATGCCACCCGGCCTCTTAAGAAAGAAAGGTCCAACCCGTCTGGGAAAGCTTTAAATGATCAATCGGGAGACACAAGAGTAGTCTCAAGAAACATGTAATGGAGGAGCTGCCATTTGTTCTATATGTGAAAAGATTTCAACAGATCAGCCAATCTGTACAAATGAGTAGAAGATAGATGTGCCACCAAAAAGATGGAAATACCAAAGTTCTTACAAAGTACATCACCTGCAAGAAAGAGATACATGATGAATGATCAATCTCAAAATCAAAGAATGAGGTCATTGGGATACCCAAAAAAAAAAAAAAAAAAGGAAAAAAAAAAGAAAAAAAAGAAAAAGAAATTCAAGCCTATGTTTCATCTATGAGCAGCCACAAATGTTCATAAAGTTTACAGAAGATCGGAGTACCGACTGGGGCAAAGATATGTTCTATCTGATTGGAAACGTTTGGAAGAAGAAGATTCAAATCCAATATTGAAAGTCATGATTCAACTTTGCGATCAAGTGAAGCATTGCATTATGTGGCCTCCACATCCAAAAAAAAAAAAAAAAAAAAAAAAAAAAAAAAAAAAAGAAAATATCACTCAAGAAGATGTTGAATGGCATTGGAGCTCGACAGTAAGCCAATTGTCCCTCTCACTTCAAGAAGATGGTAGTTCCAACTAAAGCTTGATAGCAAGATCGATCATTCGTCGAAATTCACAGCATGTTGGACCGGACTTTTGATTTTGGCCAATTACATCCCGCCTTTACAGGAGACGATCTCATCACTTCTTCATTATCAGAGAAAGATTTCCCATCGGCATTAGATTCTCTCTTCCGTCTATCAATCTGACGACCTTCCAAGGAGTCTCTATCATAAGCCTTTCTTTTGATTATCAATTTTTATGGCATTGTATCTCATGATCATGTCATCATCTTATGTACAAATTCATAAATCTGGCTGGAACTCTCATCTGTCGTTCATTACATCCGACGGCTTCCCAAGGTTCCTATAAGCCCTTCATTTCTCAAGCCAATAAAATGGGATCTTCTCGGTAAGATAAACCCATTCTACATAAACAACCAAACACTCTCCCAATGGTAGACCCATGTGGACAGTTTCACATCCGTCCTCTTGGACCTTCAACATCAATACTTGTCAACAAACCTAAAGGTTTCAGGCCCAGATATGATCGTGACTGATTCAGAATCTCGATATAGCTTGTTGGGACACGTGTTCCATCTGAACATCTCCAAGAAAGGAAAACATAATTTGGCACCATTTTCAAATTTGGTGTGGGACTGCATTTCCCTAAGATCGCTTTTAGTGATGATTCAAATAGCTACCCGCTTATCAATACGTGTAGGTGTCAACTTAAACAGTGGGGCAAGGCTACCCATTTGTCATAAAAGTCATGCCGTTCAGATTTCCCCTAAGGGTTTCAGACCATTGGATAGGACCATAATTTTGGAAATATCCTCACCACATCAGGACTCCTTATTCAACCCAAGATGGGGTTTGCAAAAAGAAGAAAATGAAAAAAATAATAAAGGGAAGAAAAGAAACCTCAATAGGGAAAGGCAACCCGAGAAACCTCAATGGGCAACCCATAATACCTCAGTGGGGATAGGCGACCTGATGCAACCCTAAAGCATTGCCCTCATTGACCCTTCATAGAAAAATTCAGTGGTTCATATAGACAAGTGTCATACCAGTCTACCCTCCATAAGGAAAGGAACCCCTCTTGCTCTCCAGTGAATCATACTCGGAGGAAACCATCATCTGTTGGGCTCCGTAGCATTGCCTTTCAACAGAATTCTATCTTCAAATCCTTTGGTCATGTTAGGGAGAGAGCAAATTCTCATAGCCTGATTACGGATGTAGCCAAATTCATTCAAATCATCAGCTCCCTCATTTTTCAAGATTCAAGAAGGGCTTATCTAAGAAGTCACTTTCTGCAATCAATCTGTCAATCTTCCCTTGACCTCAGAAGCATGGTCAAATTCTAAATGCAATCTAGATTCAACCTTGTTCTAACTCTGTTAGATTTCCCATTTCCTTCTACAGTAGCGGTCTGTCACAACATGCAGACACTGGGGCATAGATATACCCTATGTAGAGGAATCGAAATTGATCATGAGCATTACATCAAGGATCCATTGTCTAGTCTGAAGTCACTACTTTCATAGTCAACAGAAGTAGGTCCATCCAAGTTGGTTTTTGCCAATTTCTCAGTTCTCCCAATCCTGTTGATAAAGAAAATCCAATGTGGTCACTCACCTGTTAGGATTTAGTCACCAAATTCTCTGAAGGAACACTTCGAATCCTTTGCTCCTCGTGCCTACTTTGGGGCCATGGTTCATTCATCTTTCAAAATTGGCACAACAATGTTGCAAAGCCCTGAGCTTTTCATGAGCCTAGATCAAAGGCCAAACCCATGTCACATTTCATCGCCGCTTGGCTGTTCTACCAATTTGGTCTACCATAGTGCACAGTCAAAGAACTTAGTTGACCAGATGTCCCTTGACAGTTTAACACCATGGTCAATCAATAAAGTCACTTTGGTTAAAGACTGTCAAGGTCCCCTCATTCTTGTCCAAAATCCTTACTAGAGTTTCTTTCAATCCAAAATCCAACAACACCAATGTTGGCTGAAGAAAATCATCACCTTCAAATTACATGGAACCCTTCAAAGGGAGTAACCAAGTCATCCCTACCATGCTGAAATTGAGTCAAACTTTCAGTACCAGATCATAAAATGAAAATTTTCAAATCTAGGTATCATGCCAGCGAAGTCCAGGACACCATTTCCATTGATGTCATGTTTTGTGCCTTCACCAATAAAGCAGGAGCAAAAAAAAAAAAAACTTGGAAAACTGCCAAGGAATTCACCATCATTTCAAATATGTCCAGCACTCTATAGGTTCAAAGTCAAGAGACTTACAAGATGGGGTAGATTTCAACCCTAAAGGTTCAAAGTCAACAAAGCCTTCCTGTATGGGTCACTTTCAAGCATCCTAAAGGTTCAAAGCCATAGAGCTTCCAAGAAGGATATTTCTATTTTCTGCCAAGATGAGTCATTCAGTATCACCCTATAAGTGACCTTCTGAGTTCTTGCTCATTTCAGAATCAATAGCAAATTCCTCACCCTATAAGTGACTTTCTGAGTCCTTGCTCATTTCAGAATCAAATGCAGAGCCCTAGCTCATCCAAATTTCAAATCAATCTCAGTCTATAAGTAAATCAATTGTAGAGCCCTAGCTCATTCAAAGATCAAGTCAATCTCAGCCTATAAGTGAATCCAGAGCCCTAGCTCATTTAAAGATCAATTCAATCTCAGCATATAAGTGAATCAAATGCAGAGCCCTAGCTTATTCAGAAAAAACAATCTCTGAATCTCAATCAAAAGAGCCTCAGTTCAATCAAAGAGAAGACATCAAGTTTACCATCCAAATCAAATCCGAGCCCAAGCTCATGCAATCAGCCTTGTATTCACAGCCTAGCTTCATACAAGAAGAGGTTTATCAGCCTACAAATGGATCAAGCCAGGTCCAAGCCCGCGCATACCTTGCATTGAGTTCCACCTCAGCAAGAAGAGGTTCCCAGCCTACAAATGAGCCTTGTATTCACAGCCTAGCTCCATACAAGAAGAGGTTTATCAGCATACAAATGGATCAAGCTGGGTCCAAGCCCGCACATACCTTGCATTGAGTTCCACCTCAGCAAGAAGAGGTTCCCAGCCTACAAATGAACCTTGTATTCACATCCTAGCTCCATACAAGAAGAGGTTTATCAGCCTACAAATGGATCAAGCCGGGTCAAGCCCGCACATACCTTGCATCATGAGTCACCTCAGCAAGAAGAGGTTCCCAGCCTACAAATGAGCCTTGTATTCACAGCCTAGCTTCATACAAGAAGAGGTTTATCAGCCTATAAATGGATCAAGCCGGGTTCAAGCCCGCAAGTACCTTGCATCATGAGTCACCTCAGCAAGAAGAGGTTCCCAGCCTACAAATGAGCCTTGTATTCACAGCCTAGCTTCATACAAGAAGAGCATTCATCAATTCTCCAAGAAGAGCAAACCTTCTTGCCAGTCGAACTACGTTCTGGGCTTGATTTCTAGGACACCCTTAGAATACGTAGGCAGTTTAGGAAGAATTACCCTAAGTGCAGCCCAATAAACAATATCACTCATACCCCAAAAATGTGGTTCTTTTATCTTTAGCCTTCAACTGATAACAATCTCAGCTAAAGTAGGGCATCTGTAAGCACCCCATTTTTGCCACCCTCTGTGTAAGTGAACCAATATGGCAGGTTTCTGGCCTTTAATCCAAAGATTTATGATTTTTCACTGAATCGCACAGCAGGGTCATGGGCTATTATCTGCAAGAATGCATAGGTCATAGAATTATCTTCGAAACGAGACCAGAATTGCTCAATTCTGATATCAAATGAGGAAGATATGATCATTTTAGTCGGATGATAAATATAAGGCAAGTTTCTGAAATTATTATAAATAATAATCCCAAGGGCCTTCATGCAAATTATCCTAAGTCGGATTGTTTGAATTTCAAATCATCATATCTTGATCATCCGACATCGGATTCAGATGATTCCAAGACCATTATTCTTCATTCATGATGTTCTACAAAGTGGACGTAAAAAATCCCGGGTAGAAGTCACCAGTGGGTCTCATGCAAGCTTGCATGCAAAATTATCGTTAGAACTTCAAAAATTCATATCTTTTCCGTTCTACATCGGATTCAGATGATTCCAAGACCATTATTCTTCATTGTGATGTCCTGCGAGATGGACGTGGAAAATCTCGGGTAAGAGTCTCCGGAGGGTCCCATGCAAAATGGTCAGCCAAATTATCGATAATTGGTCTGTTTAAACTTCAAAAATTCATAAGTTGACCATTTTACTTCCAAATGAGGTGATTCAAGTTCCTATATTCCTCATTTTTAATGTTCTACAAAATGAACATAAAAAAATTTGGAATAGAGGCCATCGGAAAATTTCATGCGGGATGACAGCGGAAATGACCCATGAAATGACAGAGATTAAAAACCCAGTTAATTTTAGTCAATCTAGTCAACTCAGCTCAACTCAAGGTAGTATTGGCCCAACCCAGTCAATCCGGACCAATTCATGGTGGCTTATATGCATGTATTTCTTTTATATATTATTATATAATGTATAATATATTGTAATATATCATATAATATATACATATATCTTATATGTATATTATATTATATATATCAATATATTGATATTATATAATTATATATATATATATATATATATTTATATATATATATATATGTGTTTTATATATAAAAAAACAAAGAATCCAAAGAGAGAGGAAACGTGATAGAGAGGGAAATTTAGGGAGAATTCAAAAGATTTTGTTTTGAGAAAAGGAAAGAAAAGAGAGAAAAAAAATCTTTTGGATTGAAAAGATTTTTGTTAGGGCATATAATCCAAAAGAAATAAAAAAGAATCCAAAGATAGGAAGGGAAGAGACGTCCAAGGTGGAGAGAGAAAAAAAAAAGAAATAGAAAAGGGAGAATCCAAAAGATTTTATTTTGAGAAAAGGAAAGAAAAGAGAAAAAAAATCTTTTGGATTCAAAAGATTTTGTTAAGGCATATAATCCAAAAGAAAAAAAAAAGGAATCCAAAGTGAGGAAGGGACATCCAAGAGGAGAAAAAAAAAAGAAATCCAAAAGATCTCGGTTTTTGAGAAAAAGGAAAGAAAAGAGAGAAGGAAAGAGGAGGAGAGGATTTTCTAGAAGAGAGAGAGATAGAGAACATGTGGAATGGAGAAGGAGAAGAGAAAAAGGAAGGAAAAGAAGAAAGGAAAGAAGAAAAAGGAACAAAAAAAGATTTTTCTAGAAAAAAGAAGAAAGGAAAGAAGGATCTTCTAGAAAAGGAGAGAAAAATTATAAATAGGCAAGAGAAGAGAGAGGAGGGGTCTTTTCCCAGACCAGAGAGAGAGGAGAACGTGGGTGAGGGAGAGAAAAACGTGAGTGAGAGAGAGAAAAGAAAAAAAAATCGAAAGAAAAGAGAAGAAGAAGAAAATAGAGAAAGAGAGAAGGAGAGAGAGAGAGAGAGAGAGAGAGAGAGAGGGAGAGGTATTAAGAAGAGAAGATCTAGAGGAAAAAGAGAGAAGGATCAGAGAGGCAGCAAAGAGGATGATGAGAATATGCGAAGGAGAGAAGGAGAGAGAAGAAGCCTGAGGTAAGAATCACCCATCGCTTTTGTCAGTTTATTTTTTCAAAGTCAAAGCATACTGCAAATGCATGTTTGAGATTGGTGTCTAGCATTAGGAAGATGCCTCTGTTTGCATTAGGTTCCTTGAGACAAAATGTTGGCCTCTGAGTCTTCTTTCTAACCATATATTTGGATTTTATTTTCATGAGCTATATGATTTTATATTGATTTTATAGTACCACTGGCCAGAATCTGGAACAGACCTGACCAGTGTATTTGCCTGTACTTGGAGAATGTTTTCGACCTGCCTATGATCTCTTTTAGGATTAGGTTCCTTGAGACAAAATGTTGGCCTCTGAATCCTCTTTTTGACCATGTATTCGAATTTTATTTTCATGAGCTATATGATTTTATATTGATTTTATAGTACCACTGGCCAGAATCTGGAACAGATCTGACCAGTGTATTTGCCTGTACTTGGGGAATGTTTTCGACCTGCCTATGGTCACTTTCAGGATTAGCTTCCTTGAGACAAAATGTTGGCCTCTGAGTCCTCTTTTCGAGGTTATCTTTTAAGAATTTTTTGAGTAAGTACAGTGCCCTATGTGCCCATTTTGGTCCAGCCTGACAAAGCTGTCATCTTGTTGCGTGTTCCATCATGTTTTGATTGATTCTCATATGCTTTGGTTGTTTCTCACATGCCATATTTGATGCTATATTTGTTCACATGCTATGTTCGGATGCTCGTATGCATACACTACTATAATTGGAATCGTCACACTGCCATAATTGGAATGGTCACACTGCCATAATTGGATGATTACTGCCATGATTGGAATGATCATACTCACATGCTATATTAAATGTTTTTTTTGTCATAATTAGGGTAGAAAACCCTAAAAAATGGAAAATAATAATTAGGGTAGAAAACCCTAAGATGGAATGAAAATAATAATTAGGGTAGAAAACCCTAAGATGGAAATAAAATAATAATTAGGGTAGAAAATCCTAAAATGGAAAGAAAGTAACATTTAGGGTAGAAAACCCTAAAAAATGGAAATAAAATAACAATTAGGGTAGAAAACCCTAAGATGGAAATAAAATAATAATTAGGGTAGAAAACCCTAAGATGAAAATAAAATAATAATTAGGGTAGAAAACCCTAAAATGGAAAGAAAGTAACATTTAGGGTAGAAAACCCTAAAAAATGGAAATGAAATAACAATTAGGGTAGAAAACCCTAAGATCGTAAGAAAGTAACAGTTAGGGTAGAAAACCCTAAAAAAAGGAAAGAAAATAATAATTAGGGTAGAAAACCCTAAAATGGAAAGAAAGTAACATTTGGGGTAGAAAACCCTAAAAAATAGAAAGAAAATAATAATTAGGGTAGAAAACCCTAAAATGGAAAGAAAGTAACATTTAGGGTAGAAAACCCTAAGATGGAAAGAAAATAATAATTAGGGTAGAAAACCCTAAAATGGAAAGAAAGTAAGAGTTAGGGTAGAAAACCCTAAAAAATGAAAATAAAATAATAATTTGGGTAGAAAACCCTAAAATGGAGAGAATGTAACAATTAGGGTAGAAAACCCTAAGAAATGAAAATAAAATAACAATTAGGGTAGAAAACCCTAAAATGGAAAGAATGTAACAATTAGGGTAGAAAATCCTAAAAAAATGGAAATAAAATAATAATTAGGGTAGAAAACCCTAAAATGAAAAGAAAATAACAATTAGGGTAGAAAATAGAATACTAGATCATGCCATGTAGGCTCTTGCCTTATTTGCAATACATGCCATATTTGAAAGATTTTAAACAATCTTACTGTATGTGAATTTCTTGTCATAAATGTTTTATGTGCCATGTTTAGATAGAATATTCTATTTTTTGGCAATAACTTATTTTATGCTACACCCTAGTTAAACTGCCATATATGCACACTTCTAGAAGACAATGTAGGTGTGGGGACGTGCATTTAGGCACCCACATTCTTGGGAAGGGCATAATGGAAATGATAAAATCTTAATAAAGAAAGAGAATTCTTTGCCAAACCTTCCAAAGTTAGAATCCAGGATGAAAAGGGTAATTTAGGACGATTTGCCCCTTGGCAAACCCTAAACCTAGAATAGGTTCTAAACCCTAAACCTAGAATAGGTTCTCAATCATTAACCTAGAACAGGTTATTCAGCCCGAACTACGCGGATTCTGATTCCTAAGGCAAACCCTAGGATACGTAGGCTATTTGGGAGAAACCCAAATTCGGATCCACACCTTAGTCCACTGGACTATCCATAGATCCACTAGGATATTCACCCAAGCCCGAACTACGCGGATTCTGATTCCTAGGTCACACCCTAGGATACGTAGGCCATTTGGGAGAAACCCAAATTCGGATCCACAATTTAGTCCACTTGGACTATCCATAGATCCACTAGGATATCCACCCCAATTTTGACCCAAATAGGGTTATCCAGGTTCGAACTACGCGGATTCTGATTCCTAGGGCAAATACTAGGATACGTAGGCCATTTGGGAGAATCCTAAATTCGGATCCACAATTTAGTCCACTTGGACTATCCATAGATCCACTAGGATATTATCCACATTCCAACCCAAATAGGGTTATTCTTAGATCCACTAGGACTATCTATCAGTCCACATGGACTATCCAGATCCTAACCCATAGGATTTCTTAGCCTTTCAAGCATAAATTTCAACTTGAACAAAGAACTTAATCATGCACAAGCATAAATCACACCCATAAACGTTAATCACACCTGAACTACGATGGTGAACCTGATTTTCGGAATAATTCCATGATACGTAGGCAATCTGATGGATACAGATTCGGTTCAATGATATCAAACCACTTGGTTTGGTTTTGTTTAACAAATAGAGTCTAGCATAGGAAAGGTATAGGAGACCGATTTCGATCGGGCAGTTTGGGTGCCTAACCCCTTCCCATAATCGTAACCTGACACTTACCCAATCTCTGATGGACCAGAATTCCAATCTAATGGTCATGAGTCAATCGAAGTCTTACCTTGGGGTGAGATTTCACATTTCTAAGGTCCTAGACCTAAATCTAGGTGGCGACTTCTAAAGATTTCCATCTTTGTCCTCACATTACTGTTCATACATATTTAATTTTGTTTATTTATAACATGATGATGATGATGATGCTAGGAGTAGGCATGTGAATGTATGTGTGTGGTTGGTGTATTGGATGCGAGTGGAGCATTAGGGGGAGGACATGGCATGGTGGTCTTTGACCTCGTCACAGACTCTAGCTCTATCTCTACTCAAGTCTTGCCCACTAACATCTTCGTAGCACCATTACCTTACCAGAACTATTACATCGTAGGGCATCAGGGGAGGTGGTCTCAGACCGTATGGTCTCTGACTCTACCGGGGGGCCTTAGCTCTATCTCTATGAACGTATTGAGGGACGCTGGTAAAGCCTTGGATACACTATTTGACATTAGGATTGGTTAGTTATGAGCCCAGTTTGCAAACCCTCTCCAATAAGGGCTTACATGTTGGTATGGGTTTGGGCATCAGGGGAAGTATTGACGGTGTTTGATCTAGACACATTAGCTCCATCTCTATTACATGGTGGGTGCATGTGGGACGACAATGGTGTTTGATCCATTGGGCGGATTCACGCAGTCATATATTGAGGTGCGGGGGCCACCAAACCTTTCTATAGCACATTGCAAACTTAAAAACTAGACCAAAGATATGAATTGAATGCATGCATATGTTTGTTGCATTGTTTTGTTTATTCACTGAGCCGTGATATGTGCTCACCCTTTCGACATTGAATATTTTTTGTTGATAATGCAGGTCCTACTATTGAAGAATATATGAATGCGTTGACGTATGGACACGTTGCTGCGATGGACATAGAAGCTGAAGAAGATGTGCATGATTCATCATGCTAGTGCAACCAATGTATTTTTGCTTAAGTTTATTTATAATTTAAACATCAGATATGTAATTGATTATTTATTTTTATGTCTTGTGGTTTGGCGATAATTGGATTAAATACTTATTTATCACTGTTAGACTCTCAGATCATTAATTATAAGACTTCTGCTTATTTGTTTATTACCTCTTATTATTAATGTGGAATGTGTGTGTGGTTTGATATGGTGGGTACGACCTATACGAGATCCTGGTTGAACCGGTGGTTTATTGGCGGTTCATCACACCATTATGTTTAGACCAGAATTGGGGTGTGACAACTTAGTATTAGAGCATCTCAGGTTCTACCCATCGACCTAACTACTTCCACATGAGTCATAAACTGAGTTAGGATTAAAATTTAAAAGCTATAATAAGAACACACCATAAGCACCTGTATTGTATGAGACATAAACAAAGAATGAGAAAAATGCACATATATATATATATATATATATATATATATATCCAAATGAGAGAAAGACAAGATACATCCAAATCAGAGTATGGTCCACAAATTTGGACAGTTACTCTATAAAATAAATGAGAAAAAAATAAATGATATCATGGAGCTGGAGGTGCTGGAAGAAGAGGTGCCTCACGATCTCTATCATAGTCCTCAGCATACCCTCTCGTGAGCCAGGCCACCTGAGTTTGAGTCGTTCGGAGACTAGTTGTCAGATCCGCTACCCACTGGTCTGTAAAGCACTGGGCATTTAGAAGTTCTCCTACTCTCCAATCAGTCACACGCTGAGCCTCCTGAGTCCCACGTAACAACCACATCATGTCATCTGGTGGTGGGCGTAAAGGGCCAACAGAATGAGAAGCCCGAGAAGGGCCAGCTCCAGTAGAATGTTGAGATGATGGAGGAGGGATGGCATCCACATCCATGTACATCCGATCATCATCCTCCTCATCATCACTCTCAAGTGCGTCTCCTACTACCTCCGCTGCTGCTACTGCTGCCGCCTCTACATCTGCTGCCGCTACCCGAGTGAGAGGACGTTTCATAGCATTCCTCTCATCATCACTGACCTGTATCTCTCTCATGCCCATCCTGCTGAGGGCCACCCAATCAAGGTCAGCTGAGAAGGTGTCCTTAAGGGTCCTCTCATCTACTAGGTCCACCTGTAGACGAGCGAGTAGGGTGGAGATCAGTCGCTCATAGGGCAAGTTACCTCTCGAGTCAAGCAACGTAGCTCTCTGTGCATAGTCCAAAGAATAATATATGGGAGGCAGACAGGCTGTGTAAGACCCGTGTCAAACTAACCCGGTCTTACAACCTTGAACCAGGTTTACCCATCATGGTTGAGTCAATGGACCAAGGGCGTGAAGGAGAGCGAGATCCCAGGTATCAAATCGACCCAAAAATACTTAAAATAGAGCAAGGGTCGCATACCCAGCTAAACAGGGTCGACCCTCTCAAATTAGAAACTCAGACCCTGAAAAATGGACAAAGGGTCGGACAGTGTCAGACCACAGGGTCGATGGGATCATCGACCCTCTAATCGACCCTCACTTACTGCCGAAACTGAAATTAGGAAACTTCCTAATTTTCGATTGGGATTCTTTCCAAATCTCAATGGGACTATTATAGGACATTCCTACTCTATTTAAAGGACGTCCCTAAGCCACTTTCACTCATTTCACAACCCTAATTGAATTGAGAGAAAGAGAAAAGAAGGAAAAGAGGAAGAAAAGAGGCAAGGAAGAAGACTTAGCAAAAAGGAGAAGAATTTCCAGAGAAAAGTAATCTTCTCAGGTATGGATACTAATTCCATGAGTTTCTACAGACCTTAGGTTAGATATGGATGAGTGTAGGATTTCAGAGAAACCCAAACCATCCATCCATGGTTAGGTTGTCATGGAAAAACCTAGGATAATGCATGAAAGCCATCTAGGAGGATGAATCATGGTTTCATACCATGGAATGAATGTTTAATGGAATGTGGAAGCAAGCCATAGGACCCCAAACATGAAGAATGAATTAAAAACTGGAAATTGGACCTGATTGCACAGAGGGTCGCACACAGGGTCGATAGACCCATCGACCCTATGCACCCTGACCATCGACCCTCAGCATTCGGGAAGTTCAGACAGAGGACAGGGTCGATAGACCCATCGACCCTATGCATTCTGAGCATCGACCCTCTGATCGACCCTCAGATAACAGTATGGTTTTTAAATTGGAAATTAACTCTAATTAAATTCTATCGACTTTGTTAGGTTGCTAACATCATAATAACACTGTAGAGGTGATTCTAAAGCTTGGAAAAATATCTATTAGCAAGCTAAGGTGAGGAACCTTAACTCCGAACTAAATTGGTTAATAATAAACTGTTTTCTATTTCTTGAGTCCAATGCTATGTTTGATTCTATGCGAATATGATTGTTATGTGCATACAGCATGCCATCCAATATTTCTATTATTTTTTCATGCATATTTACTTTATTGTTTATAACATGATGATGATGATGATGATAGGAATAGGCATGTGCTTGTATGTGTGTGGTTGATGTGCTTGATGCGAGCGAGTATCAGGGGAGGTGTGATGAGGACGTCAATAAACGTTAACCTTTGGCGGGTCTCAGCACTTTAGCTCTATCTCTAACTCAAGTCTTGTGCATTGGCATCGTCGTATCGCCATTACTTTAGCAGAACTATTATGTCGTAGAGTATCAAGGGAGGTGGTCTCGGTCCTTGTAGTCTTTGACTCTACCGGGGGGCCTTAGCTCTATCTCTATGGAGATTCTGAGGGATGCTGGGGTGAGGCCTTGGATACACTGTTTGGCATTAGGATTGGTTAGTTGCGAGCCCAGTTTGCAGCCCTCGCCAATAGGGGCTTACGTGTTGGTATGACACTATATAGCAATAAACGTAACCTTTGTTATATATTGTTCATGATTGGGTGCATGTGAGTTGACGATAAATGTGATCTTCGGGTAACGTCACACACTCGTGTATAGAGGCGGAGTCAATAAACGCAACCTTTGGCTACCTCAACCTTTCTATTGCATATTGCAAACTTCAAACCAGACCAAAGATATAAATTGATGTGCATGCATATGTAATGTTGCATTGTTTTGGGTACTCACTGAGTCGTGTTGTGTGCTCACCCCTCGACGTCGAATATTTTTAGTTGATGATGCAGGTTACACAATTGAAGACTATATGAACGCGTCTGCGTACGGGAATATAGTAGCAATGGACGCTGGAGCTGAAGATGATACGCACGACTCCTCATGCGAGTGCAACTCGTGTGTATTGATTAGATATTTTTATAGGTTTCTTTTATTGAATTTAATAGAGACTTGTATTTGATATTTAAATATTTATGTCTCAGTTGAAAACATAATAATTTGCTATTAAATTAATGATATCATCTTAGTTGCTCAGTTCATTTTATTATAGATTTTTCGCTATTGCGTATTACTCTGATTTTGATTATGGATGTGAAAGTTTGGATAAAATGGGGATAGCCTATCCGAGATCCTGGTTGAACCGTTGGTTTATTAGCGGTTCATCACACCATTCTGGATAGACCAAAATTGGGGTGTGACAACTTGGTATCAGAGCTTCTCAGGCCTTGCCCGCTAAACTAACATACATTCGAGACAAATATGAACTGAGATAGAATAAATTAAAAGTTTTAATATAAGCACTGTAAGCACAAGTGATGATTGAGACCAAATTTAAAAGAGAATAATATATCTATTAAAGGGGAAACAAGTTACATACAATGAGAGAGAGAAATAGAATGTATATACATAATGAAAGCAGAGTACAGTCCACAACCCAGACAGTTACTCTGTAGTACAAGAAAGAAAAATAAAAGTACAATCAGGAAGCTGGAGGCGAAGGAGGAGGCGGTGCCTCGCAGTCTCTGTCGTAGTCCTCAGTGTAGACTCTAGTCAACCAGGCTATCTGAGTCTGGGTAATCTGTAGACTAGCTGTGAGACCGGCTATCCTCTAATCAGTCACACGCTGCACCTCTAGGAGCTCTCCCATCCGAGCGTCTGATGCGTGCTGAGCAGCCAACAACTCATCCATCCTCAAATCAGATCTGCGTTGAGCATCCTTGAGCTCATGCAATATCTCCATCATATCAGAAGGTGGATGCGAAGGACCAGCCTCTTGAGAAGGACCGGTCTCCGGTGTAGGAGCCGCCGCAGTAGAATTACCTACTCCATCCGCCTGTGTGGGTGATTGGGGGGGTATCACGTCGACATCCATACACATACGATCATCATCGTCGATCGGATCCCCCCGAGCCCTAGCAGCAGCCGCAACATCAGCCACCTCAACCCAAGTGTGAGGGCGCACCATCGCGTTCCTCTCATCATCGCTAACCTGAGCGTCTCGAAGTCCCATCTTGCATATAGCCTCCCAATCTAGAGGCGATGAGAAGGTCTTCTTCTGGATCTTCTCATCTACCAGATCCACCCCCAGACGGGTCAGTAGCACTGTAATCATGCGTCCATAGGGTAGATTTCCCCTATGACCGGACAATGTAGCACTGATCATCGTCCGCATGATGATGTAAGGAAGACAGACGGGTTGATGAGTGCATATACGGTAGATCAAAAACTGGGTCAGCTGAGACACCCTCTCATAATGCCCACTCTGCGGGATCAGGTTATGCTAAATAATCCTACAGAACACCCGTGGAGCCGGACGCAAGTAGCACGCCCTCATCTGCCAGCGATCGGGCTGTAGTAACTGACTATCAATCTCGGCCCGCAACCATGTCTCAATAAAGTCGTGCTCACCAGGTGCACAGTACACCATAGGACTATCATATGGAATGCCCAACAGGTCGGCCAGCTGTCAATAATCAAAAGAAATCTGCATCCCCTTGACGTAGCTAGTAATGCGCAACTCCTGACCAAGCTCCACATCGTTGTGGTTTCCCACAATCTGAAGGTTGCAATAGAACTGGCGTACTAACTCTGGACGGGTGCACGCATCGTATGTGATGACAGGGAGCCACCCCATATCACAAAAGCTCTCTCTACATTGAATAAGGCTAGCTCAGCTAGGTTCACCATACGACCGCCTTCCACTTTCTTGCCTGTATAGTAGGAATACTGTGCCTCGGCTTCATTGGAGCAGAAGCGAAGCGGATCACAAACTCTGGGTACTTTGGTACAAACCATAGTATCTGCAGATAAGAAAGAAAAAGGAAAACAAGGAGTTAATAGGATAAAAATTTAAAAATCAGGCATTATAACGACGTAAGTTGGTCAAAAGCTCACTTTTCAGCCATACAAGTGGGCAGGAGGACTTACATAAGTTCCAACACATCACACAATAGTTAAACAGAAGGAAATGATAACTGACAAGGTCCAATTTGAAGAAATTTCAAGAAATCGAAAAATTTCGATAAATTAGGGAAAAAAGAGAAAAATTTAAGTTTCTCGATAACCAACCGATGAAACTCAAAAATTTTTGAGGGTTTTCGTTCCTCAAGACACCAACAACAAAAGCCCCCAACAAAAATCGAATTTTTATGGTTGGAAAAAGTTTAATTTGAAAAATACAAGTTAAATGAGCAAAAACCTAGAAATAAAAACCTAAAAACAAGTAAAGTTGGGAAAGTATACCTGTAGAGGTGATGTGGATGTCGAAACTCGGACTAAGAATGATCCACAACAGTGAAGTAGCACTGTAGCAACTCGGAGAGAAGAGACGAGTCGAAACGGGAGGGAAATAATAGAAAATGACCCAAAATCGGACTTTAAAAATCTGATTTTTGGTCGAGGGTCGGACAACTCGACCCGGGGCCATCGACCCTCCGATCGACCCTCTAATCGACCCTCTACTCTCGGGAATCTAACGAAACTACAGTGGTCGGACATTAAGGGTCCGACATACCATTGACCCTCACCATCGACCCCGCATTAAAAGACAGTATTTTTTTATAAAATGAGCTCGAATTGGAATTGATTATTGGTTAATGTGCCTACATGACATATACATGATTTCTCACCGATTTTGATAATTTTCAGGCACCACCAATCATCGAAAAGAATTATGTCTGGACGTAGAGTTACCCGACAGACCCGAAACACAGTCCCACCACCACCACCGGCGGATGAGACTAGTCAAGAGAACAATTATGCACAGGGTAATCCCGAACCGGCAAACCCTACAAATTTGCCACCACCACCACCAGAGCTAACAACAGTGGTGATGAATCTAGCACAACAACTACAGCAAATGCAACACGCACAAGCTCAAATGCAGGTTGCAATGGGAGTTATGTTTCAAGCCACTCAGGCTGCAACCATGTACACTGGGCAAGCTAGTGCAGCACCAGTGGGTAATCACCCAGCTCAACAGACACCTCAACAACCGGCTGCACCAATTCCAGTGCAAGTCCCAGAAGCAGCCCAAGGGAACTACCAGTATCCACACTATATGTTTGGGGCAAACCCCCAAAACCAACTGGATCACTCCCGACTAGTAGAGAGATTTCTAAAGATGAAACCTAAGGAATTCAACGGTAAACCGTCTGATCCGTTGTGGCCAGCACACTGGATAGACGAGATGGAGATAAATTTCCTTATGATGACTATTTCAGAAGAAGAAAAAGTATTATGCGCCACCTTCATGCTCAAAGGCGACGCACACCATTGGTGGAAATCCACAAAGACATACTTATTGACCAGACATGCCCTACTGACATGGGCTAAATATAAAGAAGCGTTCTTCGAGAAATATTTCCCACGAAGCTTCAGAGTCTTAATGGAGAAAGAGTTCCTGAGTTTGTACCAGGGACAGATGACCGTAGACGCATATCAACAGCGCTACGAAGAACTGTTTTTCTTCGCACCGGCGAGTATGCAAGAAGAAGATACAAAAACCCGTAGGTTCGTCGCGGGACTAAGAGGAAGCATAAGAGAAAATGTTCTGGGCTTAGAGAAGATTTACAACGAAGCTGTCCAGATCGCTCGAGTAATTAAATCGAGCCAGAAGGAGAGCTATTTCTCCCAGAACTGAGGAATCAAGAGACCAGCCGGAAACACCTACAACGGAGGCAATAATAGGACGTATAAACCTTTTCGTCCTCAGAATTTGGCTACTCCATCGAAGCCTACTTCAGCAGCTCAACCACAGCCAAAGTCAAATTTTGAAGTCCCGAAGTGCTTTAACTGCAACCAACCAGGGCATATGGCAAGAGAGTGCCCAAAACCCAAGAAGCAGTTACATCAAGGATGGGTATATGCTGTTACATCAGAAGATGCTGCCGCATCGCCCGATGTGGTCACAGGTATCGTACCTATCAATGGCATACCCGCCAGAGTAATCTTTGATTCAGGAGCTACTCATTCATTTATATCTGTGTCTTTTGGAAAGAAGACCAATTTGCCCATCAAAACATTAGACTACAAATTACTTGTACGGTCACCGATGGGATTAGAAGTGGAATTAGAGAAAGGTTATGGACCATGTCCAGTTCTCATTGGAGAGCAGACCTTGGATGCAACCTTGATACAACTTGAGATGGCAGACTTTGACGTCATCTTGGGAATGGACTGGTTAGCTCGGCATTCTACAAATCTGTTATGCGCCGAAAAGAAGCTAACATTTAAAGATAAAGAAATAGCAGAATTCAGTTTCTCGGGAACCAAACTTCCTAGGAGATGAAAGCTCATACTCTCAGCATTTAAGGCTAAGAAGTGCCTTGAGAAAGGGGCTGCCGGATATCTAGTATCAGTGGTCGACCTAACCAAGGACGTGCCACAATGGAAGATATTGATGTCGTGTGAGATTTTCTCGATGTATTTCCATAGGAACTACCCGGATTACCACCTGACCGAGCCACAGAGTTTGTAATAGACCTTCTACCCGGAGCCGCACCTGTATCAAAAGCACCTTATAGGATGGCTCCTAATGAACTGAAGGAATTAAAAGTGCAATTACAAGAACTACTGGATAAGGGTTATATTAGACCCAATATATCTTCATGGGGAGCACCGATGTTGTTCGTAAAGAAGAAGGATGGTAGCGTTCGATTATGTATCGACTATCGAGAGTTGAATAAACTGACCATCAAGAATCGATACCCACTACCTAGGATCGATGACTTGTTCGATCAGTTACAGGGAGCAAAAGTATTTTTAAAGATCGATCTTCGATCGGGCTATCATCAGCTGAAGATTAAAGAAGGTAACATTCCGAAGACAGCTTTCAGGACAAGATACGGACATTATGAATTCTTAGTAATGTCATTCAGATTAACTAATGCACCGGCAACATTCATGGAACTTATGAACCGAGTTTTCCACGATATGTTGGACACGTCGGTTATAGTATTTATTAATGACATATTGGTATACTCCAAGGACAAGGAAACCCACGTCAAGAACCTAAACGCAGCCCTACAGCGTTTAAGGAAAGAGAAGTTATACGCCAAATTTTCAAAGTGTGAGTTTTGGCTAAGTGAAGTCGCCTTTCTAGGCCATGTAGTATCCGCTGAAGGAATCAAAGTGGACCCCAGTAAGATCGAGGCTATCGTAAAGTGGGAAGCACCAAAGAGCGTTTCAGAAATTAGAAGTTTTCTGGGTCTAGCTGGTTATTATCGGAGATTCGTAGAAGACTATTCTTGGATTTCCGTACTTCTTACCAGTTTGACCAAGAAAGGAGAAAAATATGTATGGACGGATAAGTGTGAAAAGAGTTTTCAAACACTGAAGACCAGATTGATATCCGCTCCGATTTTGACTATTCCGATCCCAGGACAGACATTTACCTTATATACCGATGCGTCGGGATTGGGATTAGGATTTGTGCTTATGCAAGGAGAGCAAGTGATTGCCTATGCCTCGAGACAATTGAAGGTACATGAAAAAAATTACCCCGCTCATGATTTGGAGTTAGCGGCAGTAGTACATGCTGTCAAGATATGGAGACACTACCTATACGGAGAGAAATTTCAGATTAAGTCGGACCATAAAAGTCTTACTTATTTTTAATCAGAAGGAGTTAAATATGAGACAAAGAAGATGGCTGGAACTATTGAAAGACTATGATTGTGATATCCAAGTATCATCCGGGAAAGCGAACGTAGTAGCGGATGCTTTGAGCAGAAAAGCAATGATAAAATCTCAAGGAGAAGTTAGCATGACTGCGGCAATGTGCACTACCGGAATGGTATTCAATCACGGCAACGAGCAGTATGTGATAGATACAACGGATGAATCAGCTAACCAAGGGTTTATTCATCGATTTTTGAATATGTTCGCGGCATTGAAGATTATACCGGATATAATGGATGAAGTGAAGACAGCTATCCAAGCAGATCCTTATCTGAGAACGGTACAAGAAGATATTGAGAAAGGTAGGACTAACCCTGAGTTCACCTTGGATGAAGAAAAAGTATTGAAATACAAAGGAAGAATATGTGTACCCGAAACAGAAAGTGTGGACATTAGACACCAACTGATGAAAGAAGCTCATACCACCATCTATTCGATACATCCTGGAAGTACAAAAATGTATCATGATCTAAAGAAACTATATTGGTGGAGGGGAATAAAAGCAGATGTAGCTAAGTTCATGTCTCAATGCCTAAATTGTCAGAAAGTAAAGGTTGAACGACAAAGACCCGCAGGACTGTTACAGTCATTACCGGAACCAGCATGGAAATGGGACTGCATCACTATGGACTTCGTCACAGGACTACCATTGACTCCTCGAGTAGTTGACGCAGTTTGGGTGATTGTAGACCGTCTGACAAAACCAACTCGTTTCATACCTATACGACCTCAGTATACACTGGAAAGGTTAGCGAAGCTGTATGTGGATAATATTGTTCGATTACATGGTGTTCCAGAAAGCATCGTGTCGGATAAAGATCCCCGATTTACTTCCAAGTTTTGGGAAGGACAACAAAAGGCTATGGGTACAATATTAAAGTTCAGTACTGCATTTCATCCACACACAGATGGACAGTCAGAGCGCACAATTCAGATTCTAGAAGATATGCTACGAGCATGTGTAATTTATTTCAAGGGATCATGGGATGAAAGATTACCATTGATCGAGTTTGCTTATAATAATAGCTATCAGGCTACTATACAGATGTCACCTTATGAAGCATTGTATGGAAGAAAGTGTCGAACTCCTTTGTTTTGGAATGAAGTTGGTGAACGTAGTATTGTTGGACCGGAATTCGTTGAAGAAACTTGTCGAGTGGTCGACATTATCAAGGAAAGAGTAAGAACAGCTCAGAACCGTCAGAAGCAATACGCAGATACTCGACGAAGAGATCTAGAGTTCGCCGTAGGTGATAAAGTATTTTTGAAGGTATCGCCTATGCGAGGAATGAAAAGGTTCGAACAAAAAGGGAAACTAAGTCCAAGATATGTCGGGCCATATGAAATTCTGGCTAAGCGTGGAAAAGTAGCTTATCAGTTAGCACTACCACCATCTATGTCAAGCGTGCATGACGTATTTCACATTTCCTTATTGAAGAAGTATGTCAAAGACCCAACGCATGTTTTGACAGTGGATTTTCTAGAATTGACTGATGATTTGACATTTGAAGTAACACCAACGGAAATCACTAGTCGAAAGGTTCAACATCTACGCAACAGAGATATCTACTATGTTAAGGTCACATGGAAAAGTAGAGACATGGAAGAAGTTACATGGGAAGAAGAAAATGCTATGCGGAAG
The DNA here is from genome assembly GCA_028583415.1 of Protea cynaroides. NCBI lineage: Eukaryota > Viridiplantae > Streptophyta > Magnoliopsida > Proteales > Proteaceae > Protea > Protea cynaroides. The sequence continues at coordinate 5,945,028 of CM053267.1, read as the reverse complement.
CAATACCCTTACTTATTTGATTCAGAAGGTACGTCCAATTTCGAGGACGAAATTTTTATAAGTTGGGGGGAGTTGTAAGACCCGTGTCAAACTAACCCAGTCTTACCATCTTGAACTAGGTTTACCCATCATGGTCGAGTCAATGGACCAAGGGCGTGAAGGAGAGCGAGATCCCAGGTATCAAATCGACCCAAAAATACTTAAAATAGAGCAAGGGTCGCATACCCAGCTAAACAGGGTCGACCCTCTCAAATTAGAAACTCAGACCCTGAAAAATGGACAGAGGGTCGGACAGTGTCAGACCACAGGGTCGACGGGATCATCGACCCTCTAATCGACCCTCACTTACTGCCGAAACTGAAATTAGGAAACTTCTTAATTTTCGATTGGGATTCTTTCCAAATCTCAATGGGACTATTATAGGACATTCCTACTCTATTTAAAGGACGTCCCTAAGCCACTTTCACTCCTTTCATAACCCTAATTGAATTGAGAGAAAGAGAGAAGAAGGAAAAGAGGAAGAAAAGAGGCAAGGAAGAAAACTTAGCAAAAAGGAGAAGAATTTCCAGAGAAAAGTAATCTTCTCAGGTATGGATACTAATTCCATGAGTTTCTACAGACCTTAGGTTAGATATGGTTGAGTGTAGGATTTCGAAGAAATCCAAACCATCCATCCATGGTTAGGTTGTCATGGAAAAACCTAGGATAATGCATGAAAGCCATCTAGGAGGATGAATCATGGTTTCAGACCATGGAATGAATGTTTAATGGAATGTGGAAGCAAGCCATAGGACCCCAAACATGAAGAATGAATTAAAAACTGGAAATTGGACCTGATTGCACAGAGGGTCGCACACAGGGTTGATAGACCCATCGACCCTATGCACCCTGACCATCGACCCTCAGCATTCGGGAAGTTCAGACAGAGGACAGGGTCGATAGACCCATCGACCCTATGCATTCTGAGCATCGACCCTCTGATCGACCCTCAGATAACAGTATGGTTTTTAAATTGGAAATTAACTCTAATTAAATTCTATCGACTTTGTTAGGTTGCTAACATCATAATAACACTGTAGAGGTGATTCTAAAGCTTGGAAAAATATCTATTAGCAAGCTAAGGTGAGGAACCTTAACTCAGAACTAAATTGGTTAATAATAAACTGTTTTCTATTTCTTGAGTCCTATGCTATGTTTGATTCTATGCGAATATGATTGTTATGTGCATACAGCATGCCATCCAATATTTCTATTATTTGTTCATACATATTTACTTTATTGTTTATAACATGATGATGATGATGATGATAGGAATAGGCATGTGCTTGTATGTGTGTGGTTGATGTGCTTGATGCGAGCGAGTATTAGGGGAGGTGTGATGAGAACGTCAATAAACGTTAACCTTTGGCGGGTCTCAGCACTTTAGCTCTATCTCTAACTCAAGTCTTGTGCATTGGCATCGTCGTATCGTCATTACTTTAGCAGAACTATTATGTCGTAGAGTATCAGGGGAGGTGGTCTCGGTCCTTGTAGTCTCTGACTCTACCGAGGGGCCTTAGCTCTATCTCTATGGACATTCTAAGGGATGCTGGGTGAGGCCTTGGATATACTGTTTGGCATTAGGATTGGTTAGATGCGAGCCCAGTTTGCAGCCCTCGCCAACAGGGGCTTACGTGTTGGTATGGCACTATATAGCAATAAACGTAACCTTTGTTATATATTGTTCATGATTGGGTGCATGTGAGTTGACGATAAACGTGATCTTCGGGTAACGTCACACACTCGTGTATAGAGGCGGAGTCAATAAACGCGACCTTTGGCTACCTCAACCTTTCTATTGCATATTGTAAACTTCAAACCAGACCAAAGATATAAATTGATGTGCATGCATATGTAATGTTGCATTGTTTTGGCTACTCACTGTGCCGTGTTGTGTGCTCACCCCTCGACGTCGAATATTTTTAGTTGATGGTGCAGGTTACACAGTTGAAGACTATATGAACACGTCTGCGTATGAGAATATAGCAGCAATGGACGCTGGAGCTGAAGATGATACACACGACTCCTCTTGCGAGTGCAACTCGTGTGTATTTGATTAGATATTTTTATAGGTTTCTTTTATTGAATTTAATAGAGACTTGTATTTGATATTTAAATATTTATGTCTCAGTTGAAAATAGAATAATTTGCTATTAAATTAATGATATCATCTTAGTTGCTCAGTTCATTTTATTATAGATTTTCCGCTATTGTGTATTACTCTGATTATGATTATGGATGTGTGAAAGTTTAGCTAAAATGGGGATAGCCTATCCGAGATCTTGGTTGAACCGTTGGTTTATTAGCGGTTCATCACACCATTCTGGTTAGACCAAAATTGGGGTGTGACAGGCTGCCTAGTACAGATACAATACAGCAGGTACTGAGTCAGCTGTGAGACCATCTGGTAGTGTCTACCCTGGGGAATAAGGTTATGCTGGATAATCTTACAATAGACTCGTGGCTCTGGACGTAGGTTGACTGCTTTCATCTCCCAGCAATCATCCCGAAGAATCTGGTTTTCTATTTCTGCACGCACCTGTGTAGACAGAAACTATGGCTCCCTGGGTGCACAGTAAACCAACTGACCATCATTTGAGATGCCTTGGAGATCAGCCATCTCCTGACAGTTGAAAGAGATCGGAACCCCTTTCACCCATCTGGTGATCCAAAGCTCTCTATCCCTGTCAACATCGTGTAGGTCACCCTCTACCTATAGGTGATAGTAGATCTAGTTGACCAAGTCCAGACGAGTGCAAGCCTCTTATAGAATCACTGGAAGCCAGCCTATATCACCAAACGCCCTTTCCACATCAAACAGGGCTAAATGGGCTAAGTTAACACATCTACCCCTTTCTACCTTCTTTTGACCAAACCAAGGACATCACACCTCTACTTCAACGAAACTTGAAGCGTCGTGGGTCATGAACTCGAGGAACCTTAGTGCGAACCATGATAACTGCAAGAGAAGAAAAAAAGAAAAATAAGTTAGATAAAATTGTTTGACAACATAATGACGTAGAATGGGAAAAAGCCTCACTTTTCACCCAAATGTTTGGGCAGGAGGACTTACAATGGTACCAAACCATCCAGCAAGGCTCATACAATCAGAAATTTAAACTAGGTTGGTCGAATTTGAAGAAATTTTGACAATTGGGAAAAACCCCCAAATTTTAGGTCAAAAATGAGAATTTCAAAATTTTTACCAAACCAACTAATGAAACTCAAATTTTCTTGAGAACTTTCATCCATTGGGTAACCAATAGCAATAACCCCCAATAAAAATAAAATTTTTACTAACAGAATAATATTAATTTGAATAAAACCCTATAAATTGAGCAAAACCTAGGTATGAAAGCATAAAAATGGAGAAAAGTAGAGAACATACCTCAAGGAATGGAATGGAGATCATGGATTGAAGGAAAAATCACCAAGTTCGTACGGCAGACACTGTAGCAACTCAGTGGTGGCGAGTTGAGTTGTGACCGTAGGAAAGGAAAGGAGAATGAGAGGGAAAAATCTCAAAAACAGGTTTAAAAACCTAATTTTAAACCATACGGTCACACAATCCAACCAAAACCATCGACCATATGATCGACCGTATGATCGACCATAGGGTCTCAGTAAGTTGCCAGGATTTTGAAGGTCACACCTATGGTCGCACAACCATCGACCGTATGCCATCGACCGTATGACTGACTGTTGTCTGCATTTTGATTCTGTACGAACTTTTTCCTATTAATTTTTTTCTTCTCTCTCTTTCCATTATGAGACTAACCCAATACTACCATTCTATTTTGTCTCACATGTGTAGTTTTGCCAATAACATACCACGGGCGCAGAGTAAGCAGAAGGAGACAGAATGCAAACCCATCTCCACCACCTATGGAAACTAATGACAACGAAGGTCAGCAAGGCCAGGAAGGAAATATTGGAGCTCAGAATGCCGTACCTCAGAACGTTCACACCCAAGCCAACACAACCAACTTACCTGTACCACCTACGGATTTGGCTACTGTGGTGATGAATTTGGCACAACAAATGCAGCATATATAGCAAATGCAAGCCAACATGCAAGATACTATGAGAATTGCTTTCCCAGTTGCAAACACAACATCTCTACCAGCAGGACAAGCTAGTACTACACCGGGTGGTAGCAACACTGTACCTCAAGCACTGCAAACACCAGCAATATAAGGCCATGTGCAAAACCCTGAAGCACCGCAAGGCGGGTATAACCAAGGTAACCATCAGTACCAGCCACCTACGTATGGAGTTTACGCATAATATTAGCTTGATCACTCTCGATTGATTGAGAGTTTCCTAAAGTTGAAGCCGAAGGAATTCATAGGCAAGCCATCAGATCCATTGAGGCTAGCTCACTGGATCGATGATATGGAAAGAAACTTTATGATGATGACTATAAATGAAGAAGAGAAGGTATTATGTACCACATTTATGTTGAAAGATGCTGCACACCACTGGTGGAAATCAACTAGAAGTTCTTTGTTAACAAAGCATACCCAACTGACATGGGTTATTTATAAAGAAGCTTTCTTCGAGAAGTATTTTCAAATGAGTTTCAGAGATCAAATGGAAAAGGAGTTCTTGAGTCTATACCAAGGACAGATGACTCTAGACGTATACCAACAGCGTTATGAAGAACTATTTTTATTTGCTCCCTCTAGCATACAGGAGGAAAATACCAAAACTTGAAGGTTCATTATGGGACTTAGGGGAAGCATCCATGAGCATGTATTGGGACTAGAAAAGAAGATTTATATTGAAGCTGTATAGATTGCTCAAGTACTGGAATTGAGCCAGAGGGTATGTTATTTTACTCAGAACATAGGTATAAAGAGGCCGAATGGAAACTCATACAACGGAGGGAACTCAAAGACATTTAAACCCTTCCGTACTCAAGGCTTCAATGCTGTAGCCAAGACTACTCCGGCAGCCCAACCTCAACAGAAGCAAAGTAATGTTGGAGTCAAATGCTTCAATTGCAATCAAGTAGCAAATTATTCAAGAGAGTGTCCTAAGCCAAGGAAGCAGCTACAGCAAGGGAAAGTTTATGCTGTTACTTCTGAGGATGTTGTCGCATCGCCTGATGTGGTCACAGGTATGACCTGAACTTTTCGTTTATAATACCTTGTGTGAGCATATAGATTAATATAAGAAGAAATTCATAGGTATTGTACCTATTAATGGCTTACCCGCCAAAGTACTCTTTGACTCTGGAGCAATTCATTCTTTTATATCTGTGTCGTTTGGAAAGAAGTTAAATCTACCCCTTAGACTTTTAGACTGCAAACTGCTTGTACGATCACCTATGGGATTAGAAGTTGAACTAGACAAAGGTTATGGACCATGTCCAATTATTATCAGAGAGAAGATTTTGGATGCAACCTTAATTCAACTAGAGATGGCAGACTTTGACGTTATCTTGGGAATTGATTGGTTAGCTCGACACTCTATAAACCTATTATATGCGAAAAGAATCTGACATTTAAAGACAAGGAAGGAGTAGAGTTTAGTTTTGCAGGAACTGAACTTTCCCGTAGATGCAAACTCATTCTCTCTGCATGAAGGCTAGAAAATGCTTCGAGAAAGGAGGAATTGGGTATCTAGTATCTGTGGTCCACCTCACCAAGGAAGCACCACAAATGGAGGATGTTGAAGTTGTGTGTGAATTTCTAGATGTATTTCCTAAGGAACTACCAGGACTACCACCTGACCGAGCAACAGAGTTCGTTATAGAGCTTATACCTAGAGCCGCACCAGTATCGAAAGTACCCTATCGAGTAGCTCCTACTAAACTGAAGAAACTGAAGGTACAATTATAGAAATTACTGGACAATGGCTATATTAGACCCAGCATATCACCATGGGGAGCACCAGTATTGTTTGTGAAAATGAAGGACGGTAGCGTTCGACCGTGTATAGATTATCGAGAATTGAATAAGCTTACAATAAAAAATCGATACCCGTTGCCTCGGATCGATGACTTGTTCGATCAGTTGCAAGGTGCCAAAGTGTTCCCCAAAATTGATCTTCAGTCAGGATACCATCAGTTGAAGATTAAGGAAGGGGATATTCCAAAGACAGCATTCAGAACCAGATATGGACATTATGAATTTTTAATCATGTCTTTTGCATTGACTAATGCACCTGTAACTTTTATGGAACTCATGAATCGAGTATTCCATGATATGTTGGATACGTCAGTCATTGAATTTATTTACCACATACTAGTCTACTCTAAGGACAAAGAAACTTATATCACAAATCTAAGAGCCACTTTGCAGTGACTAAGAAAGGAGTAGCTTTACATTAAATTTATCAAGTGTGAGTTCTGGCTAAATGAAGTCGCTTTCTTAGGCCATGTCGTATCAGCTGAAGGGATTAAAGTGGATCCTAGCAAGATTGAAGCCATTGTAAAATGGAAAGCACCTAAGAATGTTGTTGAAATCAGAAGTTTCTTAGGTTTAGCTGGTTACTATCGACGATTCATGGAAGATTACTCAAGAATCGTTGTACCTCTAACTAGTCTGACAAATAAAGGAGAAAAGTTTGTTTGGGTCGATAAATGTGAAGAGTGTTTCCAAACATTGAATTCTAGATTGATATCAGCTCCCATCTTGACTATTCTGAACCCAGGACAACCATTTACCTTGTACATCGATGCATCTGGGTTAGGTTTGGGATGTGTACTTATGCTAGGAGAACAAGTAATTGCATATGCCTCAAGACAACTGAAGACACATGAGAAGAACTATCCCACTGATGACTTGAAATTAGCAGCAGTGGTACATGCTGTCAAGATATGGATACATTATTTGTAAGGAGAGAAATTTTATATTAAATCAGATCATAAGAATCTCACTCATCTTTTTAATTAGAATGAGTTGAACATGAGACAGAGAAGATGGCTGAAATTACTAAAAGATTATGATTGCGATATCCAGTATCATCCAGGAAAAGCTAATGTAGTTGCTGACGCATTAAGTAGGAAAGCTATGACCAAATCTCAAGAAGAAGCTAGTGTAAATGCTATAGTGTGTGTCACAGGAAGAGTATTTAATTACGATAACGAGCAGTTCGTGATTGATATTCTGAATGAATCAACTGACCATGGGTTTATTCATCTATTCTCAAACATGTTTACTACATTAAAGATTGTACCTGATCTATTAGACGAAATAAAAGCCGCTATTAAATCAGACCCTTATCTGAGAACGGTGCAAAATGACCTCAAAAAAGGTAGGACTACTCCGGAGTTCACCTTATACGTTGAAAAGGTACTAAGATACAAAGGGAGAGTATGTGTTCCTGAAAATGAAGGCTTGGATATTAGACACAGACTAATGAAGGAAGCCCACATCACTGCTTATTCGGTACATCCTGGAGTACAAAGATGTATCATGATCTGAAGAAACTATATTACTGGAGAGGAATGAAAGCGGATGTAGCTAAATTCGTGTCTCAATACTTGAATTGTCAGCAGGTAAGGACTGAAAGGCAAAGACCTATAGGATTGTTGTAATCACTACCAGAACCAGCATGGAAATGGGACTGCATCACTATAGACTTCGTCACCGGGTTACCATTGACTCCCCGAGTAGTTAACACGGTCTGGGTGATTGTGGATTGTTTAACCAAGACTGCTCATTTCATAGCTATACGATCTCGGTATATCCTAGATAGGTTAGTTAAGCTTTATGTAGATAATATTGTCAGATTACATGGAGTACCTGAAAGCATTGTGTCCGACAGGGACCCACGTTTTACTTTAAAATTTTTAGAAGGACTACAGAAGGCTATGGGTACAACGTTGAAGTTTAGTACAGCATTCCATCCTTAGACCGATGGACAGTCAGAACGTACCATTCAGATTTTAGAAGATATGCTTCCAGCTTGCGTAATTTATTTCAAAGGTTCATGGGATGAGAAATGACCATTAATTGTGTTCACTTATAACAACAGCTATCAAGCTACAATACAGATGTCGCCCTATAAAGCACCGTATGGCAGGAAATGTCGAACTCCTTTATTTTGGAACAAAGTTGGAGAACGGAGTATTGTTGGACCAGTGTTTATTGAAGAGACTTGTCGAGTGGTCGAAATTATCAAGGAAAGAGTCCGAATTGATCAGAACCGTCAGAAGCAATATGCAGATAATCGACATAGAGATCTCGAATTCACCATAGGTGATAAGGTATTTCTAAAAATATCTCCTATGCGTGGTTTGAAAAGGTTCGGACAGAAGGGAAGCTGTGTCCTGGATATATTGGACCTTACGAAGTTCTAGCTAGACGTGGAAAGGTAGCATATCAGTTAGCATTACCACCATCAATGTCTAGTGTACATGATGTATTCCATGTCTCACAATTGAAGAAGTACGTTAGAGATCTAATAAACGTGCTAACAGCGGATCCACTGGACTTGACTGAAGATTTGATGTTCGAAGTAGTACCTTTTGAAATTACGAGCCAGAAGGTGCAACGTCAACGCAACCGTGACATCTACTATGTGAAGGTTACTTGGAGAAGCCAAGATGTAGAAGAAATTACATGGGAAGGAGAATATTTTGTCACACCCCAATTCTGGTCTTACCAGAATGGTGTGATGAACCGTCAATAAACCAATGGTTCACACAGGATCTCGCATAGGTCGTACCCACCATATCAAACCACACATACATTCCACATTAATAATCAGAGATAATAAACTAATAAACGGAAGTCTTACAGATAATGAACTGAGAGTCTAATAGTGATAAATAAATATTTAATCTAATTATCTCAAAATCACAAGACATAAAATTAAATAATCAATTACATATCTGATGTTCAAACTATAACTAAACCTAAGCAAAAACACGTTGTTGCACTCGAATGATGAATCATGCGCATGTTCTTTAGCTTCTACATCCATCGCAGCAACGTATCCATACATCGGTGCATTCATATATTCTTCAACGGTAGGACCTGGATCATCAACTAAAAATATTCGACGTCGAAAGGGTGAGCACACATCATGGCTCAGTGAGCAAACAAAACAATTTAACAAACATATGCATGAATTCAATTCATATCTTCAGTCTGATTTATAAGTTTGTAATGTGCTATAGAAAGGTTTGGTGGCCACCACATCTCTATACACGAGTATGTAAATCTATCCAATGGATCAAACACCATTGCCATCCCACATGCACCCACCATGGAATAGAGATAGAGCTAAAGTGTCCAAATCAAACATTGCCAACATTTCCCCTGATGCCCTACCCATACCAATACGTAAGCCCCTATTGGCGAGGGCTTGCAAACTGGGCTCGTAACTAACCAATCCTAATGCCAAATAGTGTATCCAATGCCTCACCCCAGCATCCCTCAATACATCCATAGAGATAGAACTAAGGCCCCCGGCAGAGTTAGAGACCACACGGTCTGAAGCCACATCCCCTGATGCCCTACAACGTAATAGTTCTGCTAAGATAATGGCGATATGACAATGTCAGTGGACAAGACCTGAGTAGAGATAGAGCTAAAGTCTGGTGACGAGGTCGAAGACCACCATGCCACGTCCTCTCCCTGATGCTCCACTCATATCCAATACACCAACCACACACATACATTCACATGCCTATTCCTACATCATCATCATCATCATGTTATAAATAAACAGAATTAAATATGCATGAGCAGTAATAGTAGGAATATTGGATGGCATGTGAGATGCACATTACAAGCATACACGCATAGAATCAATCATGGCATTGGACTCAATAAAAATAAATAGTTTGTTATTAACCAATTAGTTTAGGTCTTTTTCCCTTACCTGTTAGTAATTCTCGATGTCCTTCCAAGCCTTAAATTTCTCTTTGAATTGATTTAACAACCTAAAAGTTATATGAATTTAAGTTAGGGTTCATATGTAACATGTTACAGTAGTCAAAAATCGAAACAGAGCACTGATACGTATCTGATTGGTCCTATGGTCTCATGCTGTATCGACCTTAATATCTACGATCGATACCCTACGGTCGCATATGGTACGATCGTAGCTGCGACCGTATGATTTTTGAAATCTTCCCGAATGCCTATGGTCAATCCTCAAGTCATACTGGTCATGCTATGGTCGACCATAGTTGCGACCTTGAGATTTCTAGTCACAGTCTACATGAAATTCGAGTTATTTCTGGGTAAATTCTTATGTTCTTCAATTGGGTTTATTGTAAGGTCATCCTGTGGCCATCATTAGTAATTTCTTATCAACCCTAATCATCAAATTCACTCCTCATGGTTCTCCTTGGGACTTTCTCAAGGAAATCACATAGAACATAATAGGTTGATATTGTCAATCCTCTATAGAAGTCTTATTCCTTAGAGTTTACATCTCCAGAGATTCATTTCATACCTTTGCCTGTGATAGAGAGTCAATCCCTTCTCAATAAACTCTTCTCTTTAGGTTTTTCTTCTTCTCCTTCTCTTCCTTCTCTTTCTCTAGGATTTACTAATGTTTTAGAAGAGTGAAAAATGGTAGAGGGACGTCCTTTATATAGAAGAAAACTTTCCATATAAAGTCCACTTTCAATTAGGAAAGCAATCCTTAGTTTAGGAAAGTTTCCAAAACTCGGAGTATGATCTAGGTTCTCACGGTCAATCATGTGATCGAATAAATTGTCGACCGTAGGGTCAAAATCGTCGACCATGGGGTTCTGGATTTGATATTTTTGGTTCCCTTCCTTATGGTCAACCATACCTACTCAGGCATGCGACCTTAGGTATGTTGTTAGTGTTTTTAACTCGATTCTCATACCTGGTTTGTGATTTATCTTCACACCCTTGGTCCACTTGGTCTAGGAATGATGAGAAGACTTGGGATGATACAGTTAGACCAAGTTAGTGGAGTGCGGGTCTTACAACTCCCCCCCTCTTATATAAATTTAATCCTCAAAATTTGTACATACCTTCTGAGTCGAATAGGTGATGATATTGCTTCTGCATAGCATTCTCTTCTTCCCATGTAACTTCTTCTACATTTTGGCTTCTCCAAGTAACCTTAACGTAGTAAATGTCGCGGTTGCAAGGATGTTGCACCTTCCAGCTAGTGATCTCAAAAGGTACTACATCGAACGTCAAATCTTCAATCAAATCCGGTGGATCCATTATTAACACGTGTGTTAGATCTCTGATGTACTTCTTCATTAATAAGATATGAAATACATCATGCACACTTGACATGGATGATGGTAGTGCTAACTGATATCCTACTTTTCCACATCTATTTAGAACTTCATAAGGTCCAATATATCTGGGATACAGCTTTCCCTTTTGTCCAAACCTTTTCAAACCACGCATAGGAGATATTTTCATAAATACTTTACCACCTATGGTGAATTCGAGATCACTGTGTCGATTATCTGCATATTGCTTCTAACAGTTCTGAGCTATTCGGACTCTCTCCTTGATAATGTCGACTACACGACAAGTCTCTTCAACAAACTCTGGTCCAACAATACTCCATTCTTCCACTTCATTCCAAAACAAAGGAGATTGACATTCCTACCATATAGTGCTTCATAGGACGACATCTATATAGTCGCTTGATAGCTGTTGTTATAAGAGAACTCAATCAATAGTAATTTCTCATCCCATGATCCTTTGAAATCAATAACACAAGCTCGAAGCATGTCTTCTAAAATCTAAATAGTACGCTCCGATTGTCCGTCTGTTTGAGGATGGAATGCAGTACTAAACTACAATGTTGTACCCATAGCTTTCTGTAATCCTTTCCAAAACTATGAGATAAAGCGTGGGTCTCTGTCGGATACAATGCTTTCAGGTACACCATGTAATCGGACAATATTATCTACATAAAGCTTAGCTAACCTCTCTAGGGTATACTGAGGTCGTATAGCTATGAAACGAGCTATCTTGGTCAAACGGTCCACAATCACCCAGATCGCGTCAACTACTCGGGGAGTCAATGGTAACCCGGTAACGAAGTCCATAGTGATGCAGTCTCATTTCCATGCTGGTTCTGGCAGTGGCTGCAACAATCCTACAGGTCTTTGCCTTTCAGCCTTTATCTATTGACAATTCAAGCATTGAGACACGAATTTAGCTACATCCGTTTTCATTTCTCTCCACCAATAAAGTTTCTTCAGATCATGATACATCTTTGTACTTCCAGGATGTACCGAATAAGCAGTGGTGTGGGCTTCCTTCATTAGTCTGTGTCTAATTTCCAAGTCTTCATTTTTAGGAACACATACTCTCCCTTTGTATCTTAGTACCTTTTCAAAGTCCAAGGTGAACTCAGGAGTAGTCCTACCTTTTTCGAGGTCTTCTTGCATCGTTCTCAGATAAGGGTCTGATTAAATAGCAATTGTTACTTTGTTTAATAAATCAGGTACAATCTTTAATATACTAGACATGTTTCAAAATAGATGAATAAACCCTTGGTCAATTGATTCATTCGAAATATCAATCACAAACTGCTCTTTACCATAATTAAATACTATCCCTGTAACACACGCCACATCATTTGCACTAACTTCTTCTTAGGATTCTATCATAGCTTTCCCGCTTAGTGCGTCAGCAACTTCATTAGCTTTTCTTGGATGATACTGGATATCAAAATCATAATCCTTCAATAATTCTAGCCATCTTCTTTGTCTCATGTTCAACTCCTTCTGATTAAAAAATGAGTGGGACTCTTATGATCTGATTTAATCTGAAATTTCTCTTCATACAAATAATGTCTCCATATCTTAACAGCATGTACTACTGCTGGTAATTTCAAGTCATGAGTGGGATAGTTCTTCTCATGTGTCTTCAGTTGTCTTGAGGCATACGCAATTACTTATTCTCCTTGCATAAGCACACATCCTAAACCTAACCGAGACGCATCAGTTCAAGGCAAATGGTTGTCCTGGGATCTAAATAGTCAAGATGGAAGCTGATAGCAATCTAGCCTTCAATGTCTAAAAAGACTCTTTACATTTATCGGTCCAAATAAATTTTTTTCCTTTTTTTGTCAGACTGGTAAGAGGTATGGCAATTCTAGATTAATCTTCCACGAATCGTCGATAATAACCAGTTAAACCTAGGAAACTTTTGATTTTTGCAATATTCTTAGGTGCTTCCCATTTCACAATGGCATCAATCTTGCTAGGATCCACTTTAATTCCTTCAGCGGATACAACATGGCCTAAGAAAGCGACTTCATTTAGCCAGAACTCACACTTTGTAAATTTTGCGTAAAGCTTCTCTTTTCTTAGTCACTGCAGAGCGGCTCTTAGATTTGTGACATAAGTTTCTTTGTCCTTAGAGTAAACTAGTATGTCGTCAATAAACACAATGACTGACGTATCCAATATATCATGGAATTCCCGATTCATGAGTTCCATAAAAGTTGCGGGTGCATTAGTCAATCCAAAAGACATGACTAAAAATTCATAATGTCCATATCTGGTTCTGAATGCTATCTTCAGAATATCACTTTCCTTAATCTTCAACTGATGGTATCCTGACCGAAGATCAATTTTAGAGAACACTTTGGCACCTTGCAATTGATCGAATAAGTCATCGATCCGAGGCAACGGGTACCGATTCTTGATTGCAAGCTTATTCAATTCTCGATAATCTATACACAGTCAAACACTACCATCCTTCTTTTTTACGAATAATACTGGCGCTCCCCATGGTGATATGCTAGGTCTGACATAACCCTTGTCTAGTAATTCCTATAATTGTACTTTCAGTTCCTTCAGTTGAGTAGGAGCCATTTGATAGGGTGCTTTCGATATTGGTGCGGCTCCGAGTATAAGATCTATAACGAACTCTATCGCTCGGTCGGGTGGTAGTCCTGGTAGTTCCTCAAGAAATACATCTGAAAATTCACCCATAACTTCAATATCTTTCATTCGTGGTGCTTCCTTGGTGAAGTCAACCATGGATACTAGATACCCAATTCCTCCTTTCTCGAAGCATTTTCTAGCCATCAATGTAGAGAGAAAGAGTTTTCGTTTACGAGGAAGTTTGGTTCCCACAAAATTAAACTCTGCTACTTCCTTATCTTTAAGTGTCAATTTCTTTTCTACACATAATAGGTTTGTAGAGTACCGAGCTAACCATCCATTCCCAAGATAACGTCAAAGTCTGCCATCTCAAGTTGAATTAAGGTTGCATCCAAAATCTTCTCGCCGATAAAAACTCGACATGGTCCATCACCTCTGTCTAGTTCCACTTCTAATCCCATAGGTGATTGTATAAGTAGTTTGTAGTCCAAAGGTCTGAGGGGTAGATTTAACTTCTTTCCAAACGACACAGATATAAAAGAATGAGTAGCTCCAGAGTCAAAGAGTACTCTAGCGGGTAAGCCATTAATAGGTACGATACCTGTGATTTGATTTAATTTAGTCTACATTCTCACACAAGATAGAACAAAATGAAAGGTTCAGGTCATACCTGTGACCACATCAGGCGATGCGACAGCATCCTCAGATGTAACTGCATAAACCTTTCCTTGCTGTAGCTGCTTCCTTGGCTTAGGACACTTCCTTGAATAATGTCCTACTTGATTACAGTTAAAGCACTTAACTCCAGTACTACTTTGCTTCTGTTGATGTTGGGTTATCGGAGTAGTCTTGGCTACAACATTGAAGCCTTGAGTGTGGAAGGGTTTAAATGTCTTTGAGTTCCCTCCATTGTATGAATTTTCATTAGGCCTTTTAATACCTCTGTTTTGAGAAAAATAACTTTCCCTCTGGCTCGATTTCAGTACTCGAGCAATCTGTACAGCTTCATTATAAATCTTCTTTTCCAGTCCCAATACATGCTCATGGATGCTTCCCCTAAGTCCCATGACGAACCTTCGAGTTTTGGTATTTTCCTCCTGCATGCTAGAGGGAGCAAAGAAAAATAATTCTTCATAATGCTATTGATATGCGTCTACAATCATCTGTCCCTGATACAGACTCAAAAACTCCTTTTCCATTTGATCTCTGAAACTCCTGGAAAAATACTTCTAGAAGAAAGCTTCTTTATAGATAGCCTAGGTCAGTTGAGCATGCTTTGTTAACAGATAACTCCGAGTGGATTTCCACCAATGGTGCGCATCACCTTTCAGCATAATAGTGACACATAACACCTTCTCTTCTTCATTTATAGTCAACATCATAAAGTTTATTTCCATCTCATTAATCCAGTGAGCTGGCTATAATGGATCTGATGGCTTACCTGTAAATTCCTTTGGCTTCAACTTCAGAAAACACTCGATCAGTCTGAAGTGATCAAGCTAATACTGTGCATATGCTCCATACATAGGCGGCTGGTACTGATAATTTTCTTGGTTATACCCACCTTGCGGTGCTTTAGGGTTTGGCACTTGGCCTCGTACTACTGGTGTTTGCGGTGCTTGGGGTACAGTGTTGCTACCACCAGGTGCAGTACTAGCTTGTATTGTAGGTAGAGATGTCATGTTTGCAGCTGGGATGCCATTCCCATAGCAGCTTGCATGTTGGCTTGCACTTGCTATATTTGCTGCAATTATTGTGCTAAATTCATCACCACAGTAGCAAAATCTGTAGGTAGTGCAGGTAGGTTTGATGGGTTGGCTTAGGTGTGCACATTCTGAGGTGCAGCATTTTGAATTCCAATATTTCCTTCCTGTCCTTGCTGACCCTCATTGTCATTAATCTCCATAGGTGGTGGAGATGGGTTTGCATTTTTTCTCCTTCTACTTACTCTACGTCTAGCCATTTAAACTCTTGGTTGAATGGTACTTGGAAAGGCTGTATATGTGAGACAAGATATGATAGTAGTATTGGGTTAGTCTCACAATGGAAGGTGAGAGAAAAACAAAATCCATAGACAAAAGTTCAAACAGAATCAAAATGCAAACAACAGTAGGTCATACGGTCGATGGCCTACGGCCGCATGTTGTGCGACCTTAGGTGCGACCATCACATCCTTGGCAACTTACCAAGACCCTATGGTCAATCATATGGTCGATCCTATGGTTGATGGTTTTGGTCAAATTATGCGACCGTAAGATCCAAAATCAGTTTTTAAAAACCTATTTTCGAGAGTTTTCCCTCTCATTCTCCTTCTTCCTCCTACGGTCTCTACTCAACTCGCCACCAATGAGTTGCTACAGTGTCGACCATACAAACTTGGTGATTTTTACTTCGATCTACGACCCACATTTCGTTCCATAAGGTATGTTCTCTACTCTCTTTCATTTTTAAGCTTTCATAACTAGGGTTTTTGTCATTTGTAGGGTTTTCTTCTAATTAATATTTTTGTAATCGTAAAAATTTGATTTTTATTGGGGTCTTTTGCTATTTGCCACCCAATGGATGAAAACCCTCAAGAGAATTTGAGTTTCATCAGTTAGTTTAGTAGAAACTTGAAAATATATATTTTTTACTTAAATTTTGGAGTTTTTGCCCAATTTTCAAAATTGTTCAAATTTGACCTACCTAGTTAAAATTTCTGATTAGATATGCATTGTAGGATGGTTTAGGACCTATGTAAGTCCTCCTGCCCAAATGTTTGGATGAAAAGTGAGGCTTTTTCTCATTTTACGTCGTTATGCTGTCAATTTTTTTTCCAAATTTTCTAACTTGTTTTTCATTTTTTTTCTTACAGCTATCATGGTTCACACCAAAGTTCCTCGAGTTCATGACCCACTTCTCTTCAGGTCTGTGGAAGCAAAAGTGTGATATTCTTGGTTTGACCGAAAGAAGGTTAAAGGGGATAGATGTAAGTACTTACCCTACATAGCCCTGTTTGATGTAGAGAGGGCATTTGACGATATGGGCTGGCTTCCAGTGATCCTATATGAGGCTTGCACTCACCTAGACTTGGTTAAGAAGTTTTACTATCACCTTTAGGTGGAGGGTGACCTAGATGTAGAGAGTGGCAGAGAGCTTCGGATCACCACCTGGATGAAAGCGGTTCTGATTTCTTTCAACTGCCAAGAGTTGGCAGATCTCCTAGGTATCTCAAATGATGGGAAGTCGGTTTACTGTGCACCCAGAGAGCCACATTTTTTGTCTACATAGATGCGTGCAGAGATAGATAGTCAGATTCTTTGGGATAACCGCTCGGAGGTAAAAGCAGTCAACCTGCGTCCAGAGCCATGGGTCTATTGCAAGATTATCCAGCATAACCTGATTTTCCAGAGCGGACATTATGAGATGATCTCTCGCTGACTCAGTACCTTCTGTACTATATTTGTACTAGGAAGTATGTCTGCCTCCCATTTATTATTCTCCAGACCAAGCACCGAGCTATGTTGCCTGACTCGAGAGGCAACTTGCCCTATGGGCGACTGATCTCCACCTTTCTTGCTCGTCTACAGGTGGACCTAATGGATGAGAGGATCGTTGAGGACACCTTCTCAACTGACCTTGATTGGGAGGCCATCAGTAGGATAGGCATGAGAGAGATACAGGTCAGTGATGATGAGAGGAAAGCTATGAGACATCCTCTTACTCAGGTAGCAACAACAAATGCAGAGGCGGCAGCAGCAGTAGCAGCAGAGGCACGTGAGGGTGGTGATGAGGAGGATGATGATCGGTTGTACATGGATGTTGATGCCATCCCTCCTCCATCGCCATAGCATTCAACTGGAGCTGGCCCTTTTAGGGCTTCTGATTCAGCTGGCCCCTCACACCCACCACTAGATGACATGATGGGACTGTTATGTGAGATTAGAGAGGCTTAACGCATGACTGATTAGAGAGTAGGAGAGCTTCTAGATGCCCAGCACTCTACAGAGCAGCGGATAGCAGATCTGGCAGCTAGTCTCCGAGCGACTTAGACTCAGGTGGCCTGACTCGCGAGAGTATATGCTGAGGACTACGATAGAGATCGTAAGGCACCTCCTCCTCCAGAACCTCCAGCTTCATGATTGCCCTTTATATCTTTTTCCTTTTTATACTACAGAGTAACTGTCCGGATTATGGACTGTACTCTTATTTGATGTACATTTATCTTGTTTTTATTCGACATATATATATCTATAAAATTGGTTTCCCCTTTACATATATGTATTATTTTCTTTCTTAGTTTATGTCTCATACAACACAGGTGCTTATGATGTGTTCTTATTACAGCTTTTAATTTTATCCTAACTTAGTTCATGACTCATGTGGAAGTAGTTAGGTCAATGGGTAGAACATGAGATACTCTGATACCAAGTTGTCACACCCCAATTCTAGTCTAACCAGAATGGTGTGATGAACCGCCAATAAACCAACGGTTCGTCCAGGATCTCGCATAGATCGTATCCACCATATCAAACCACACACACATTTCACATTAATAATCAGAGGTAATAAACAAATAAGCGAAAGTCTTACAGATAATGAACTGAGAGTCTAATAGTGATAAATAAATATTTAATCCAATTATCTCAAAACTGTAAGACATAAAAATAACTAATCAATTACATATCCGATGTTCAAACTATAACTAAACCTAAGTAAAAACACGTTGGTTGCACTCACATGATGAATCATGCGCATCTTCTTTAGCATTTACATCCATCGCAGCAACGTGTCCATATGTCAGCGCATTCATATATTCTTCAACGATAGGACCTGCATCATCAACTAAAAATATTCAACGTTGAAAGGGTGAGCACATATCATGACTCAGTGAGCAAACAAAACAATGCAACAAACATATGCATGCATTCAATTCATATCTTTGGTCTGGTTTATAAGTATGTAATGTGCTAGAGAAAGGTTTAGTGACCACTGCACCTCTATACACGAGTCTGTGAATCCACCTAATGAATCAAACACCATTGTCATCCCACATGCACCCACCATGGAATAGAAATAGTGCTAAAGTATCTAGATCAAACACAGTCAACACTTCCCCTGATGCCCTACCCATACCAACACGTAAGCCCCTATTGGCAAGGGCTTGCAAAGTGGGCTCGCAACTAACCATGGAAGACCCGTATCAAACTAACCCGGTCTTACCACCTTGAACCAGGTCTACCCATCATGGTTGAGCCAAGTGGACCAAGTGCGTGAAGGAGATCACGATCCCAGGTATTAAACTGACCCAAAAACACTTAAATAAGGGGAGGGTCGCATACCCAGCAAGGGAGGGTCGGACCCCCCCAGTATAGAAGTCAGACCCCCAGTTTTATATGGGGGGTCAGACATTTTAAGGACCAGGGGTCGACTGGATCTCCAACCCCCTATCAACCCCCTGTACTCGGTAAAAACTGAAATTAGGAAACTTTCCTAATTTCAATGGGATTCCTTCCTAATCTCAATGGGACTTATTTTAGGAGTTTCTACTCTATAAATAGGACGTCCCTAAGCTTCTTTCACTCCTTTAAGAACCCTAATTGAATTGAGAGAAAGAGAAGAGAAGGAAGAGAAGAAGAAGGGAAGGAAAGAAGAGAATAAAGCAAAAGGAGATGAGTTGCAGAGAAGGAGTAATCTTTTCAGGTATGGATACTATTTTCATGAGTTTCTAAAGACCTTAGAGTAGATAATGAAGAGGGAATGATCTCGGAGAAACCCAAACCATCAACCCATGGTTAGGTTTTCATGGAAAACCATGGGGGAAATCATGAAATCCATATAGGTGAATGAATCATGACTCTAGGCCATTGAACATGTGTAAAATGGACTGTAGGAGTAAGCCATAGGACCCCAAACACGAAGAATGAGCTAAAGGAAGAAAAATCGACAAAACCCACAGGGGGTCGCATGGGGGTCGATGGACAATCGACCCTACCAGACCCTGAGCATCGACCCCCAGTTTTCGGGAAGCCCAGAATAGGGGTGGTCGCACCCAGGGTCGATCATAACTCTGACCCTAGGCATCGACCCCCAGTTAACAGTAAGCTGTAAAAATTAGAATAAATTGTAATTAAATTCTATCGACTTTGTTAGGTCTTCTAGCAATATAATATTGATATAAAAGTGATTCTTAAGGCTTGAAAGAGGATCTACAAACAAGCAAAGGTGAGAAAACAGGACTCTAAACTAATTGATTAATAACAAACTATTTTTATTTTCTTGAGTCCAATGCTATGCCTGATTCTATGCGAATATGTTTGTAATGTGCATACAACATGTCATCCAATATTTCTATTATTTGTTCATGCATATTTACTTTATTGTTTATAACATGATGATGGTGATAGGAATAGGCATGTGAATGTATGTGTGTGGTTGGTGTACTTGATGCGAGCAAGTATCAGGGGAGATGTGATGGGAACGTCAATAAAGCAACCCATAATACCTCAGTGGGGATAGGCGACCTGATGCAACCCTAAAGCATTGTCCTCGTTGGCCCTTCATAGAAAAATTCAGTAGTTCATATAGACAAGTGTCATACCAGTCTACCCTCCATAAGGAAAGGAACCCCTCTTGCTCTCCAGTGAATCATACTCGGAGGAGTTGAACAAACCATCATCTGTTGGGCTCCATAGCATTGCCTTTCAACAGAATTCTATCTTCAAATCCTTTGGTCACGTTAGGGAAAGAGCAAATTCTCATGGCCTGGTTACGGATGTAGCCAAATTCATCATCAGCTCCCTCATTTTTCAAGATTCAACAAGGATTTATCTAAGAAATCATTTTCTGTCAATCTTCCCTTGACCTCAGAAGCATGGTCAAATTCTAAATGCAATCCAGATTCAACCTAGTTCTAACTCTGTTAGATTGCCTGTTTCCTTCTATCTTGCCCTAGCACACTACAGTAGTGGTCTGTCACAACATGCAGACACTGGGGCATAGATATACACTATGCAGAGGAATTGAACTTGATCATGAGCATTACATCAAGGATCCATTGTCTAGTCTGAAGTCACTACTTTCATAGTCAACAGAAGTAGGTCCATCCAAGTTGGTTTTTGCCAATTTCTCAGTTCTCCCAATCCTGTTAATGAAGAAAATCCAATGTGGTCGATCACCTGTTAGGATTTGGTCACCAAATTCTCTGAAGGAACACTTCGAATCCTTTGCTCCTCGGGCATACTTTGGGGCCATGGTTCATTCATCTTTCAAAATTGGCACAACAATGTTGCAATGCCCTGAGCTTTTCATGAGCCTAGATTGAGGGCCAAACCCATGTCACATTTCATCGCCGCTTGGCTATTCTACCAATTTGGTCTACCATAGTGCACAATCAAAGAACTTAGTTGATCAGATGTCCCTCGACAGTCTAACACCAAGGTCAATCAATAAAATCACTTTGGTTAGAGACTGTCATGCTCCCCTCATTCTTGTCCAAAATCCTCGCTAGAGTTTTTTTCAATCCAAAATCCAACAACACCAATGTTGGCTGAAGAAAATCATCACTTTCAAATTACATGGAACCCTTCAAAGGGAGTAACCAAGTCATCCCTACCATGCTGAAATTGAGTCAAACTTTCAGTACCGGATCATAAATGGAAAATTTCAAATCTAGGTATCATGCCAGCGAAGTCCATGACACCATTTCCATTGATGTCATGTTTTGTGCCTTCACCAATAAAGCAGGGGCAAAAACCTTGGAAAACTACCAAGGAATTCACCATCATTTCAAATATGTCTAGCACTCTATAGGTTCAAAGTCAAGAGACTTCCAAGATGGGTTAGATTCCAACCCTAAAGGTTCAAAGTCAACAAAGCTTTCCTGTGTGGGTCACTTTCAAGCATCCTAAAGGTTCATAGCCATAAAGCTTCCAAGAAGGATATTCCTATTTTCAATCCCGAAGGTCCAAAGCTGGAAGGAACTGCCAAGATGAGTCATTCAGTATCACCCTATAAGTGACCTTCTGAGTTCTTGCTCATTTCAGAATCACTAGCAAATTCCTCACCCTATAAGTGACTTTCTGAGTCCTTGCTCATTTCAGAATCAAAAGCGGAGCCCTAGCTCATCCAAAGTTCAAATCAATCTCAGTCTAGAAATGAAGTGAATGCAGAGCCCTAGCTCATCCAAAGATCAAATCAATCTCATATTATTAGTGAATCAAATGTAGAGCCCTAGCTCATCCAAATTTCAAATCAATCTCAGTCTATAAGTAAATCAAATGTAGAGCCCTAGCTCATTCAAAGATCAAGTCAATCTCAGCCTATAAGTGAATCCAGAGCCCTAGCTCATTCAAAGATCAATTCAATCTCAGCATATAAGTGAATCAAATGCAGAGCCCTAGCTTATTCAGAAAAAAACAATCTCAGAATCTCAATCAAAAGAGCCTCAGTTCAATCAAAGAGAAGACATCAAGTTTTCCATCCAAATCAAATCCGAGCCCAAGCTCATGCAATCAGCCTTGTATTCACAGCCTAGCTCCATACAAGAAGAGGTTTATCAGCCTACAAATGGATCAAGCCGGGTCCAAGCCCGCACATACCTTGCATCATGAGTTCCACCTCAGCAAGAAGAGGTTCCCAGCCTACAAATGAGTCTTGTATTCACAGCCTAGCTTCATACAAGAAGAGGTTTATCAGCCTACAAATGGATCAAGCTGGGTCCAAGCCCGCACATACCTTGCATCATGAGCCACCTCAGCAAGAAGAGGTTCCCAGCCTACAAATGGATCAAGCTGGGTCCAAGCCCACACATACCTTGCATCATGAGTCACCTCAGCAAGAAGAGGTTCCTAGCCTACAAATGAGCCTTGTATTCACAGCCTAGCTCCGTACAAGAAGAGGTTTATCAGTCTACAAATGGATCAAGCCGGGTCCAAGCCCGCACATACCTTGCATCATGAGTTCCACCTCAGCAAGAAGAGGTTCCCAGCCTACAAATGAGTATTGTATTCACAGCCTAGCTTCATACAAGAACAGTCATCAATTCTCCAAGAAGAGCAAACCTTCTTGCCAGTCGAACTACGTTCTGGGCTTGATTTCTAGGACACCCTTAGAATACGTAGGCAGTTTAGGACAAATATCCCTAAGTGCAGTCCAATAAGCAATCTCACTCATATCCCAAAAATATGGTTCTTTTATCTTCAGCCTTCAATTGGTAACAATCTTGGCTAAAGAGGGGCATCTGTAAGCTCCCCATTTTTGCGGTTGGTGGAATTTAACAAAAGACATGTTAATGCTGGCCAAGGGAATGCATTAAGCATGAAGGGATCTTTGAGAGGACTAGGTGTCAACATGAGATATTAAGAAAAGAGAAAAATTTGCATGTGGTTGTTTTGGCAAGTAGGTGGTGTCACATTTACCTAATGTATTGGATAGGTTGGAGGTGTTAAACGAAGAAGCAAATAACATATCATGCTAGCCACGGTTTAATTTGGAAGATCGTAGTGCTATAACCATGGAACAATGAGATAGTAAGGGAAAGCATGAGGTGAGAATGAATTAAGGAAAGATTTCATGGGCATTAGGTATCTCCAAAAGAATAAAAGAAGAAAGAAAGAAAGAAAAAGCAAAAAATGGAGAGATGAGCTAGGTGTCGTTTTTTTTTTTAAGAAAAGATAATAGAGAAG
This sequence comes from Protea cynaroides, assembly GCA_028583415.1. Lineage (NCBI taxonomy): Eukaryota > Viridiplantae > Streptophyta > Magnoliopsida > Proteales > Proteaceae > Protea > Protea cynaroides. The sequence continues at coordinate 5,921,517 of CM053267.1, read as the reverse complement.
CAAGAGGTGGTACGTTGATTTAACCAAAAAAAAAAAATTTAGTTGATTGTCATGGTTTTAAATTAAGAAAGAAAATTGAGAAAAATCTAAAGAGGGAAACTAAGGTATGACTAAGTATCAAGAGGCCCAACAAGGAAAGGAGTCGATTTCTCTAAAGAAAAGATTTGGATTGTGAATTAGGAGATGCAGATCCTAGAATCAAATTAGGGGGAGGAAATCATCTAATCTAATGTCGGTTTTGGATAGAAAAAGAAATAAAATAAAAAAAAGGGAAATAACAAAAGAAGAAGGGAGTTAAAAAAAGAAAGAAAAGGAGAATAAAGAAAAAAAAAAGAGTTTAGTTGGTTGTCATGGTTTCAAATAAAGAAAGAGAATTAAGAAAAATCTAAAGAGGGAAACAAAGGTATGACTAAGTGTCAAGAGGTCCAACAAGGAAGGGAGTCGATTTCTCTAAGAAAAATATTTGGATTGTGAATTAAGAGGTGCTAATCCTAGAATAAAAGGAGGGAGAGAGAGCACAGGAGAGGAAGGGAGAAGAGCTGAAACCACAAAAAAAAAAAAAAAGAACAGAAGAGGAAGGAAAAGAAGAAGAAGAAGAAGAAGAAGAAGATCAAGAGAAGGAGAAATCAGAAAAAATAGGTAAACTCTGCTTTATCATTTTCTTTGTTCTTTATTTGAAATTTCATGTGCTAAAATTGACTCAAATGTGTTGAAATTTCATGTAGATAAAATTGATCCAAACATGTAGGAATTTCATGTGATAAAAAATTGATCTGAAAATGCTTAGAATTTTATGAAATTGATCCATTTGGTTTGAAATTTAAGGTGATTGATTATGGACCATTGATATGAATTTTGAATGATTAAATTATGGCCATCTAATCTGGATCTGATCTTGAGAATTTGATGTGGTTAATTAGATCAATTACATGTAGGAATTTTATGTGATCAAAATTGATCTGAAAATGCTTAGAATTTTATGAAATTGATCCATTTGGTTTGAAATTTAAGGTGATTGAATATGGACCATTGATATGGATTTTGGATGATTAAATTATGGCCATCTGATCTGGATCTGATCTTGAGAATTTGAGATTGATTGGATCAATTACATGTAGGAATTTCATGTGATCAAAATTGATCTAAAATGCTTAGAATTTTACGAAATTGATCCCATTGGTTTGAAATTTAAGGTGATTAAATATGGATCATTGATATGGATTTTGGATGATTAAATTATGGCCATCTTATCTGGATTTGATCTTGGGAGTTTGATGTAATTAATTGTGACCATTGATTTGAAATTTTTTAATGCAAATTTGTATATGGCCATTTGATGTTAAGTTATTTTCACATGATTTAATTATGGTCTTTGATCTTGAACCATTGATTGATAAATCTGATCCACTGGATGATCAATTGATTTCTGATTATGTGATGACATTAAATCTGAACCATTGGATTCCATGTTGATATGTCCACCATCTTGATGCTTGCATGATTCTTGCTGTTTTGGAATGCTACACATGCTTATTGCCATATTTGTGCGCCACATGCTTCTTGTCATATTTAGATGATTCCTGCCATTTTTGGATGCTTACTGCTATGTTTGGATTACTATCACTGCTATAGTTGGAATGTTTTCATTCATCATATTCGTCTTGAAAAGAGATAAATTGAAAAAATAGCAATTAGGGTAGAAAATCCTAAAATGGAAAAAAATAGCAATTAAGGTAAGAAAACCCTAAAAGATGGAAATAAAATAATAATTAGGGTAGAAAATCCTAAAAATGGAAATAAAATAATAATTAGGGTAGAAAACCCTAAAATGGAAAGAATGTAACATTAGGGTAGAAAACCTTAAAAATGAAAATAAAATAATAATTAGGGTAGAAAACCCTAAAATGGAAGGAAAATAGCAATTAGGGTAGAAAACCCTAAAATGGAAAGAAAATAGCAATTAGGGTAGAAAACCCTAAAATGAAAAAGAAATAGCAATTAGGGTAGAAGACCCTAAAAATAGTCATATTAGGTCTTGCCATGCTTAGAATTAGCATATTAGATCTTACCATATAGGCCCTTGCCTTATTTTCAGTGCATGCCATATTAAGGAGATTTTCACAATCTTACTATATGTGTATTTCTTGCCATAAATGTGTTATATGCCATATTTAGATGAATAATTCAATTTTGATAATAATTTAATTTATGCAACAGCCTAGTCAAACTGCCATATCTGCACACTTAGCAAATATATTGGGTGTGGGGACGTGCATGTAGGCACCCACATTCTTGGGAAGGGCATAATGAGAATTATAAAAAAAAATCATAATAAAGAAAGAAAAATGCTTTGCCAAACCTTCCAAAATTAGAATTCAGGATGAAAAGGGTAATTTAGGATGATTTTGCCCATTCTAAACCCTAAACCTAGAATAGGTTCTCAATCCCAAACCTAGAACAGGTTCTCACTTCATAACCTAGAACAGGTTATTCCCGAACTATGCGGATTCTGATTCCTAGGGAAAACCCTAGGATACATAGGCTATTTGGGAGAAACCCAAATTCGGATCCACATCTTAGTCCACTTGGACTATCCATAGATCCATTAGGATATTTATCCAAACCTTAGTCCACTCGGACTATCCATAGATCCACTAGGATATCCCCCATATTTTAACCCAAATAGGTTTATCCACACTTTTAGTCCACTTGGACTATCCATAGATCCACTAGGATATTATCCACATTTCAATCCAAATAGGGTTATCCTTAGATCCACTAGGACTATCTATCAGTCCACTTGGACTATCCAGATCCTAACCCATAGGGTTTTCTCAACCTTTCAAGCATAAATTTCAACTTGAACAAAGAACATAATCATGCACAAGCATAAATCACATCCATAAACTTTAATCACACCTGAACTACGATGGTGAACCTGATTTTTAGAATAATTCCGTGATACGTAGGCAATCTGATGGATATAGATTCGGTTCAATGATATCAAACCCCTTGGTTTGGTTTGGCTTAGCAAATAGAGTCTAGCATAGGAAAGGTATAGGAGAACGATTTGGATCGGGTGGTTTGGGTGCCTAACCCTTTCCCATAATCGTAACCGGACACTTACCCAATCTCTGATGGACCAGAATTCCAATCTAAGGGTCATGAGTCAATCAAAGTCTTACCTAGGGGTGAGATTTCACATTTCTAAGGTCCTAGACCTAAATCTAGGTGGCGACTTCTAAAAGATTTCCATCTTTGTCCTCACAGTAAGATTGACTCATGACCCTTAGATTGGCAGTTCCTACCAGCTTTGGACCTGTGAGGACAAAGATGGAAATCTTTAGAAATCGCCACCTAGATTTAGGTCTAGGACCTTAGAAATGTGAAATATCACCCCAAGGTAAGACTTCGATTGACTCATGACCCTTAGATAGGATTTATAGTCCATCAGAGATTGGGTAAGTGTCAGGTTACGGTTATGGGAAGGGATTAGGCACCCAAACCGCCCGATCGAAATCGGTCTCCTATACCTTTCCTATGCTAGACTCTATTTATTAAATTAAACCAAACCAAGTGGTTTGATATCATTGAACCGAATCTGTATCCATCAGATTGCCTACGTATCACGGAATTATTCCAAAAATCAGGTTCACCATCGTAGTTCAGGTGTGATTAAAGTTTATGGATGTGATTTATGCTTGTGCATGATTAAGTTCATTGTTCAAGTTGAAATTTATGCTTGAAAGGTTGAGAAAACCCTATGGGTTAGGATATGGATAGTCCAAGTGGACTGATAGATAGTCCTAGTGGATCTAAGGATAACCCTATTTGGGTTGGAATGTGGATAATATCCTAGTGGATCTATGGATAGTCCAAGTGGACTAAGGTGTGGATCCGAATTTGGGTTTCTCCCAAATGGCCTACGAATCCTAGGGTTTGCCCTAGGAATCAGAATCCGCGTAGTTCGGGATGGATAACCTTTTCTAGGTTAATGATTGAGAACCTATTCTAGGTTTGGGATTGAGAACCTATTCTAGGTTTAGGGCTTGCGAAGGGGCAAAATCGTCCTAAATTACCCTTTTCATTCTGAATTCTAATTTTGGAAGGTTTGGCAAAGAATTCTCTTTCTTTATTAAGGTTTTATTATTCCCATTATGCCCTTCCAAAGAATGTGGGTGCCTAAATGCACGTCCCCACGCCTAGATTGTCTTCTAGAAGTGTGCAGATATGACAATTTGCCTAGGGTGTTGCATAAAATAAGTTATTGCCAAAAAGTAGAATATTCTATCTAAATATGGCACATAAAATATTTATGGCAAGAAATTCACATATAGTAAGATTGTTTAAAAATCTTTCAAATATGGCATGTATTGTAAATAAGGCAAGAGCCTATATGACATGATCTAGTAGGCTATCTTCTAAGCATGGCAAGACCCTAATTGCTATTTTCTTTCCATATTTAGGGTTTCCTACCCTAATTATTATTTTATTTTCATTTTTAAGGTTTTCTACCCTAATGTTACATTCTTTCCATTTTAGGGTTTTCTTCCCTAATTATTATTTTATTTCCATTTTTTAGGGTTTTCTACCCTAATTATTATTTTATTTCCATCTTTTAGGGTTTTCTTACCTTAATTGCTATTTTTTTCCATTTTAGGATTTTCTACCCTAATTGCTATTTTTTCAATTTATCTCTTTTCAAGACGAATATGATGAATGAAAACATTCCAACTATAGCAGTGATAGTAATCCAAACATAGCAGTAAGCATCCAAAAATGGCAGTAATCATCTAAATATGACAGTAACCATGTGGCAGACAAATATGGCAATAAGCATGTGTAGCATTCCAAAACAGCAAGAATCATGCAAGCATCAAGATGGTGGACATATCAACATGGAATCCAATGGTTCAGATTTAATGTCATCACATAATCAGAAATCAATTGATCATCCAGTGGATCAGATTTATCAATCAATGGTTCAAGATCAAAGACCATAATTAAATCATGTGAAAATAACTTAACATCAAATGGCCATATACAAATTTGCATTAAAAAATTTCAAATCAATGGTCACAATTAATTACATCAAACTCCCAAGATCAAATCCAGATAAGATGGCCATAATTTAATCATCCAAAATCCATATCAATGATCCATATTTAATCACCTTAAATTTCAAACCAATGGGATCAATTTCGTAAAATTCTAAGCATTTTAGATCAATTTTGATCACATGAAATTCCTACATGTAATTGATCCAATCAATCTCAAATTCTCAAGATCAGATCCAGATCAGATGGCCATAATTTAATCATCCAAAATCCATATCAATGGTCCATATTCAATCACCTTAAATTTCAAACCAAATGGATCAATTTCATAAAATTCTAAGCATTTTCAGATCAATTTTGATCACATAAAATTCCTACATGTAATTGATCTAATTAATCACATCAAATTCTCAAGATCAGATCCAGATTAGATGGCCATAATTTAATCATTCAAAATTCATATCAATGGTCCATAATCAATCACCTTAAATTTCAAACCAAATGGATCAATTTCATAAAATTCTAAGCATTTTCAGATCAATTTTTTATCACATGAAATTCCTACATGTTTGGATCAATTTTATCTACATGAAATTTCAACACATTTGAGTCAATTTTAGCACATGAAATTTCAAATAAAGAACAAAGAAAATGATAAAGCAGAATTTACCTATTTTTTCTGATTTCTCCTTCTCTTGATCTTCTTCTTCTTCTTCTTCTTCTTTTCCTTCCTCTTCTGTTCTTTTTTTTTTTTTGTGGTTTCAGCTCTTCTCCCTTCCTCTCCTGTGCTCTCTCTCCCTCCTTTTATTCTAGGATTAGCACCTCTTAGTTCACAATCCAAATATTTTTCTTAGAGAAATCGACTCCCTTCCTTGTTGGACCTCTTGACACTTAGTCATACCTTTGTTTCCCTCTTTAGATTTTTCTTAATTCTCTTTCTTTATTTGAAACCATGACAACCAACTAAACTCTTTTTTTTTCTTTATTCTCCTTTTCTTTCTTTTTTTAACTCCCTTCTTCTTTTGTTATTTCCCTTTTTTTTATTTTATTTCTTTTTCTATCCAAAACCGACATTAGATTAGATGATTTCCTCCCCCTAATTTGATTCTAGGATCTGCATCTCCTAATTCACAATCCAAATCTTTTCTTTAGAGAAATCGACTCCTTTCCTTGTTGGGCCTCTTGATACTTAGTCATACCTTAGTTTCCCTCTTTAGATTTTTCTCAATTTTCTTTCTTGATTTAAAACCATGACAATCAACTAAACTTTCCTTTTTTTTTTTTTTTTGGTTAAATCAATGTACCACCTCTTGCTTCTCTATTATCTTTTCTTTACAAAAATAAACGACACCTAGCTCATCTCTCCATTTTTTGCTTTTTCTTTCTTTCTTTCTTCTTTTATTCTTTTGGAGATACCTAGTGCCCATGAAATCTTTCCTTAATTCATTCTCACCTCATGCTTTCCCTTACTATCTCATTGTTCCATGGTTAGCACTACGATCTTCCAAATCAAACCGTGGCTAGCATGATATGTTATTTGCTTCTTCGTTTAACACTTCCAACCTATCCAATACATTAGGTAAATGTGACACCACCTACTTGCCAAAACAACCACATGCAAATTTTTCTCTTTTCTTAATATCTCATGTTGACACCTAGTCCTCTCAAAGATCCCTTCATGCTTAATGCATTCCCTTGGCCAGCATTAACATGTCTTCTGTTAAATTCCACCAACCGCAAAAATGGGGTGCTTACAGATGCCCCTCTTTAGCCAAGATTGTTACCAATTGAAGGCTGAAGATAAAAGAACCATATTTTTGGGATAGGAGTGAGATTGCTTATTGGACTGCACTTAGGGATATTTGTCCTAAACTGCCTACGTATTCTAAGGGTGTCCTAGAAATCAAGCCCAGAACGTAGTTTGACTGGCAAGAAGGTTTGCTCTTCTTGGAGAATTGATGACTGTTCTTGTATGAAGCTAGGCTGTGAATACAAGACTCATTTGTAGGCTGGGAACCTCTTCTTGCTGAGGTGGAACTCATGATGCAAGGTATGTGTAGGCTTGGACCCGGCTTGATCCATTTGTAGGCTGATAAACCTCTTCTTGTACGAAGCTAGGCTGTGAATACAAGGCTCGGTTGTAGGTGGGAACCTCTTCTTCTTGCCGAGGTGACTCATGATGCAAGGTATGTGCGGGCTTGGACCCAGCTTGATCCATTTGTAGGCTGGGAACCTCTTCTTGCTGAGGTGGCTCATGATGCAAGGTATGTGCGGGCTTGGACCCAGCTTGATCCATTTGTAGGCTGATAAACCTCTTCTTGTATGAAGCTAGGCTGTGAATACAAGACTCATTTGTAGGCTGGGAACCTCTTCTTGCTGAGGTGGAACTCATGATGCAAGGTATGTGCGGGCTTGGACCCGGCTTGATCCATTTGTAGGCTGATAAACCTCTTCTTGTATGGAGCTAGGCTGTGAATACAAGGCTGATTGCATGAGCTTGGGCTCGGATTTGATTTGGATGGAAAACTTGATGTCTTCTCTTTGATTGAACTGAGGCTCTTTTGATTGAGATTCTGAGATTGTTTTTTTCTGAATAAGCTAGGGCTCTGTATTTGATTCACTTATATGCTGAGATTGAATTGATCTTTGAATGAGCTAGGGCTCTGGATTCACTTATAGGCTGAGATTGACTTGATCTTTGAATGAGCTAGGGCTCTACATTTGATTTACTTATAGACTGAGATTGATTTAAAATTTGGATGAGCTAAGGCTCTACATTTGATTCACTAATAATATGAGATTGATTTGATCTTTGGATGAGCTAGGGCTCTGCATTCACTTCATTTCTAGACTGAGATTGATTTGAACTTTGGATGAGCTAGGGCTCCGCATTTGATTCTGAAATGAGCAAGGACTCAGAAAGTCACTTATAGGGTGAGGAATTTGCTATTGATTCTGAAATGAGCAAGAACTCAGAAGGTCACTTATAGGGTGATACTGAATGACTCATCTTGGCAGTTCCTACCAGCTTTGGACCTTCGGGATTGAAAATAGGAATATCCTTCTTGGAAGCTCTATGGCTATGAACCTTTAGGATGCTTGAAAGTGACCCACACAGGAAAGCTTTGTTGACTTTGAACCTTTAGGGTTGGAATCTGACCCATCTTGGAAGTCTCTTGACTTTGAACCTATAGAGTGCTAGACATATTTGAAATGATGGTGAATTCCTTGGTAGTTTTCCAAGGTTTTTGCCCTTGCTTTATTGGTGAAGGCACAAAACATGACATCAATGGAAATGGTGTCATGGACTTCGCTGGCATGATACCTAGATTTGAAATTTTCCATTTATGATCTGGTGCCCGAAAGTTTGACTCAATTTCAGCATGGTAGGGATGACTTGGTTACTCCCTTTGAAGGGTTCCATGTAATTTGAAAGTGATGATTTTCTTCAGCCAACATTGGTGTTGTTGGATTTTGGATTGAAAGAAACTCTAGCGAGGATTTTGGACAAGAATGAGGGGGGCATGACGAGTCTCTAACCAAAGTGATTTTATTGATTGACCTTGGTGTTAGACTGTCGAGGGACATCTGATCAACTAAGTTCTTTGATTGTGCACTATGGTAGACCAAATTGGTAGAATAGCCAAGCGGCGATGAAATGTGACATGGGTTTGGCCCTCAATCTAGGCTCATGAAAAGCTCAGGGCATTGCAACATTGTTGTGCCAATTTTGAAAGATGAATGAACCATGGCCCCAAAGTATGCCCGAGGAGCAAAGGATTCGAAGTGTTCCTTCAGAGAATTTGGTGACCAAATCCTAACAGGTGATCGACCACATTGGATTTTCTTCATTAACAGGATTCGGAGAACTGAGAAATTGGCAAAAACCAACTTGGATGGACCTACTTCTGTTGACTATGAAAGTAGTGACTTCAAACTAGACAATGGATCCTTGATGTAATGCTCATGATCAAGTTCAATTCCTCTGCATAGTGTATATCTATGCCCCAGTGTCTGCATGTTGTGACAGACCACTACTGTAGTGTGCTAGGGCAAGATAGAAGGAAACAGGCAATCTAACAGAGTTAGAACTAGGTTGAATCTGGATTACATTTAGAATTTGACCATGCTTCTGAGGTCAAGGGAAGATTGACAGAAAATGATTTCTTAGATAAATCCTTGTTGAATCTTGAAAAATGAGGGAGCTGATGATAAATTTGGCTACATCCGTAACCAGGCCATGAGAATTTGCTCTTTCCCTAACGTGACCAAAGGATTTGAAGATAGAATTCTGTTGAAAGGCAATGCTACAGAGCCCAACAGATGATGGTTTGTTCAACTCCTCCGAGTATGATTCACTGGAGAGCAAGAGGGGTTCCTTTCCTTATGGAGGGTAGACTGGTATGACACTTGTCTATATGAACCACTGAATTTTTCTATGAAGGGCCAACGAGGACAATGCTTTAGGGTTGCATCAGGTCGCCTATCCCCACTGAGGTATTATGGGTTGCCCATTGAGGTTTCTCGGGTCTCAGCACTTTAGTTCTATCTCTAACTCAAGTCTTGTGCATTAGCATCGTCGTATCGCCATTACCTTAGCAGAACTATTACGTCGTAGAGTATCAGGGAGGTGGTCTCGATCCTTGTTGTAAGACCCGCACTCCGTAAACCCGGTCTAAACCTTGATTTTGATGTCGTGACAGGTCTTCCGATCATCACCGGGCCAAACGGGACGAGCGGATGACAAACAGGTATGAAATCGGACCAAAGACGATCGAATCAACATGATTTTATGTTGACCGGTCGATGGTACCGGTCTTGGTACCGATCGACCGGTCAGGTCAGCGCAGCTAAGTGTGGAAATCCAGAAATTGACTTCTGAGGGTCCCACTTTCCTGATTTCGAATCCTAAGACTTTCCTAATCCTAATAGGTTACTAAACCCTAATTCTCGCCTATAAATACACCCTTAATCCTCCTCAAATCCTTTCCATTGTCTCTAGCAAACCCTAGAGAAGAGAAAGAGGTTGGAAAGGAGAAGGAGCTAGGAAGAAGAAGAAGGTGCCGCCATTATCGTTCGACGACGCTCATGCTACGCCAGTCAACGGTAAGTGTTTGAATTAATCTTCTTACCCTAAGTTAGTTGTGTGGGTGGATCAATACCATGCAAAGTAGGTATTGATCTAAAACCCTATTTTGGCCAATAAACCCTAAGTTGCCGTCAAACCCTAGATTCGAGTTCCGAGATGATATTCAATGAAAAGAGATTTGAATGAGTTGGGGATAACTCTAACTCCAAGTTTAGACTTAGAATGGATAGGAGAAACCGTGGAAATCCATGGAGGATGATCGACGGCAGTCGAAAAACCAAGTGTATGGTCTTCCGGAGACATACCGGTCGACCATACCGGTTGACACTCTATTCACAGTGCTGCGACCGGTATGTTGCGACCGGTCAGGTCTGGAAGGCTGGTTTTGGACTTTGTTGGTTTTCGACCAACATGAAACCCTAAGGAAAATATTCTAATGGAACCCTAATAATGTTGTAGGACTTTGTGACATTTCGTTTGGATCTTGCGACGTGGAGCAAGTTATCGAACGAGCATCAGGTAAGGGAATCTGACCTAAACCTAATAATTAATGGACAGTAAATCGTTGTTAACCACCTGATTATATCTGATGTGATGTTTGTGCATATTCACATGCCATCTTTTAATTTCATTTATTATTACTGTTCATGCATTGTTAAGCATGTGATTGTTTTCGTTAGTGTGTGGAGTGGGGCATGGGCCTGGGATCGCTCCTCACACTAGCACCTTTTTTGTAGTATTCTGTCTTAACATGCTTGGTACGGGTGGGGCATCAGGGGAAGGTCGTGGTACGGTGGTCTCCGATGTTGATGCTGGCCTGGCCATTGTTATGTGGCATTGTGGTCTCCGAGGTCGATGCTGGCTTGTCCACGATGCTTTAGCTCTATCTCTATGCCGTAGGGAGTTATGTTGGGATAGGGTCTACCTGCGTATTGTTTCTATCCTAGTGGGTTAGTTGTGGATAGGGCATCAGGGGAGGTGTGGGAATTCCTTAGCTTTATCTCTATGCCGTAGACGGCTGTGCTGGGATAGAACGTACATTGATGACATATAGGATTGGTTAGTTGCGAGCCCAGTTTGCGAGCCCTGGCCAGTAGGGGCTTTGGTACTGGTATGGGTAGAGTATCAGGGGAGGTACGGGGGTATCTTAGCTCTATCTCTATTCCATGATGGGTGCATGTGGGCCAATGGGGGTGTGATCCATGAGGTGCCACACACTCGTGTATAGAGGTGCAGGGGCCACCAAACCTTTCTATAGCACATTGCAAACTTAAAACCAGACCACAGCATAAAATGATTGTTACTCATGCATAATATTGTGAAACTGTCTGATTGTCTTACTGAGCTAAGTTGTGAGCTCACCCTTTGTATATACATTGTTTTTAGATGCTGATGCAGGTTACACGGTGGATGACTACGTGAACACTCCGGCGTATGGCGGTGTAGCTGCTCTGGATGTGCAAGCAGGAGAGGACGAGCATGACGCTTCATGCGAGTGCCCTTTCTGCGTGTACCTTTGATCGGATTTTTATTTATTTCTTTCAATTATTTTTGTTTGGATTAAATGGATGTACGGATATTATTTTATGTGTTTGAATTTGGATAATTGGATATTTATTTAAATTATCAATAGATACTCAGTTCATTCTATTTAAAGTCTTCCGCTGTACTATTTATATTCTGATTGTGGTTATGTGTAATGGTTTGTATGAGTGGATACGGCCTATTCGAGATCCTGGTGTAAACCGTTGGTTCAATGACGGTTCACTCACACCATTCTGGTTGGATCAGAATTGGGGTGTGACAACTTGGTATCAAAGCCCTCGGGCTCTGTTCCACAAATCATATTGCACTTAACTAAGTTAATGAACTGAGTTAGGAAAATTTAAAAATCTTAATACAAACACACCCTAAGTATTGTTTGATACCTGAGACTGATTAAGAAAGAGAATAATGCACTATTCTAAATATGGAACTTAACATGTACACATACACTAGTTAGGTGAAACATAAAAATTTTCATTAAACAAGAAAATGAGTATCAAATGAAATAGTGCGACAGGGTACGGTCCACAAGCCGGACAGTTACCCTGATACATAATATACCAGAAAGAAAAGATAAAAAATAAAAGGGATAATCATGGAGTAGGGGGCCTAGGAGGAATAGGGTCCGCTATGTCATAATCTCGCTCGTAAGCGACCCTAAGCCAGTGCACCTGGTCCTGTGTGACCCGTAGGCTACGAGCTAGACGTCCCAACTCCTGACCCATCTCTCTCTGGGAATCTAGGATGCCTCTCTGGGTGTCCCTGATCTCCGTAAACATGCTCAACACTGGGTCTGGAGGGAATAATACTACACTGTCGATGCATGGTTGTCCGGGGCCGATGGGCCAAGCCCAGAATGTACCACCACCGCACCAGTTCCCGTCATCTTCTGCTTATCAGGGAGCATATTCGTATCCACCACCATGGTACGGAATGAATACACAGGGACAGCACGATCTGAGCAGGGCGGTGGATAGATTCCTAAAGTTGAAGCCTTCATCATTCACAGGTAAGACAAGGAAACCATTGTGGCCAGCACAGTGGGTTGCAGAGATGGAGAAGAATTTCCGACTGATGACATGTACAGAGGATGAAAAGGTCATGTTTTCCACTCACATGCTGAAAGAAGATGCAAATGCTTGGTGGAATTCTACACGGGCGTACCTGGAGACGAAGCATACACAGGTTGTTTGGGAAGTGTTCAAGGTTGCCTTCTTCGATAAGTATTTTCCGAAGAGCTTCAGAGATCAGATGGAGAAGGAATTCCTTAATCTACAACAGTCTCAGTCGACTGTGGATGCTTACCAGCAGAGGTACGAGGAGTTATTTTTCTTCGCACCGACAAGTATGCAAGAGGAAGAGACCAAGACACGCAGGTTCACCATGGGACTGCGTGGAAGCATCAGAGAGCACATATTGGGTCTGGACAAGAAAATCTATAATGAGGCTGTGCAGGTTGCGAGGGTGATAGAGTCCAGTCAGCGGGACAGCTTCTTCGCTCAGAATAGGGGAGTGAAGAGACCCGCTATTGAGAGTTCGGGTGGCGGTAACAATAGGCCTTTCCACCCATACAGGGCTCAGACCGCTACAGTACCTGCTAGGAACAATACGGCACCACCTGTGCCACCGAATGCTGGATTCAACCCAAATATCAAGCGTTTCAACTGCCAGCAAGTGGGTCATATTGGAAGGACCTGCACTCTACCTAAGAAGCAACCTCCCCAGCAAGGAAGAGTTTATGCGGTCACCACTGAAGAGGCAGCTGCATCACCTGATGTGGTCACTGGTATGACTCTATCCCTTACTATTTGGCTTATCATTATCATTTGTGTGTATGCGCATATAGAACTAAGGGATGATAAAAATTCCAAGAATTTTAAATGTAGCTGGTATACCTGCCAGAGTACTATTTGACTCTGGGGCCACGCACTCCTTTGTTTCTATTTCTTTTGGGAAAAGAATGGAGTTACCAATTAAGAACTTGAACTCAAGCTTGATAGTTCGCTCTCCACTAGGAGTCGAAGTGGCTTTGACCGAATATTATGGACCATGTACTGTATGTATTGAGGGCCGAGACTTAGAAGCAAGCCTAGTACTACTCGAGATGGCAGACTTTGATGTCATTTTGGGAATGGATTGGCTAGGCCATCATTCGGCCGTCCTATTATGTGGTGAAAGGAAGCTTGTGCTTACTGACAAAAAGGGAAGGGAATATAGCTTCACTGGGATCAGGCTATCTAGGAAGCGGAAGCTGATTCTCTCCGCCCTAAAAGCCAAGCGATGCTTAGAGAAAGGGGGAGTGGGGTATCTAGTATCTGTAGTCGACATCACGGCGGAGTCACACAAGATGGAAGATATAGATGTGGTTCGAGAGTTTCCAGATGTATTTCCAGAGGAGCTTCCAGGTCTACCGTCGGACAGGGCTACAGAGTTTGTAATAGACCTTATGCCAGGTTCGGCGCCGGTGTCCAAAGCACCATACAGGATGGCCCCTACCGAGTTAAAGGAGTTAAAGACCCAGTTACAAGAATTTTTGGATAAGGGTTTCATAAGACCTAGCATATCTCCTTGGGGAGCACCGGTATTATTCGTCAAGAAGAAGGACGGAAGTGTAAGGCTATGCATTGACTACCGTGAACTGAACAAGTTGACGATCAAGAATCGGTATCCTTTACCTAAGATCGATGATTTGTTCGATCAGCTGCAGGGTGCATAGGTTTTCTCGAAGATTGATCTTCGATCGGGGTATCACTAACTGAAGATCAAGGCCGGAGATATTTCGAAGACTGCTTTCAGGACAAGGTATGGGCATTATGAGTTTCTAGTTATGTCCTTCGGGTTGACCAATGCTCCAGCGTCGTTTATGGAACTGATGAACCGAGTGTTTCATGATATGTTGGACACTTCGGTCATCATATTCATCGATGACATATTGATCTACTCTAAGGACATGGAGACTCATACAACACATTTGAGGGCAGCCCTACAACGGCTGAGACAGGAGAAGCTTTATGCTAAGTTCAAGAAGTGTGAGTTTTGGCTGAAGGAAGTGGCTTTCTTGGGCCATGTTATATCTGAAGACGGTATCAAGGTTGATCCAAGTAAGATAGCTGCTATAGTAGGATGGGAAGCACCAAAATCTGTTGCGGAAATTCGTAGTTTCCTTGGGTTGACTGGTTACTATAGAAGATTCGTGGAAGATTACTCCAGGATCGCTGTTCCACTCACCAGATTGACCAAGAAGGGAAAGAAATTCATATGGACAGATGAGTGTGAGAAGTGCTTTCAGACTTTGAAGTCAAGACTAGTCTTTGCACCTATCTTGACCATCCCAGAACCAGGCGTACCATTTACTTTATATACGGATGCTTCAGGGTTGGGTATTGGGTGTGTATTGATGCAAGGGGAACAGGTGATTGCTTACGCATCAAGACAGTTAAAGGAGCATGAGAAGAACTATCCTACACATGATTTGGAGCTAGCAGCGGTTATACATGCAATCAAGACTTGGAGACACTACTTGTATGGTGAGAAGTTTCAGATCAAGTCAGATCACAAGAGCTTAACTTATCTTTTCACTCAGAAGGATCTGAATATGAGACAGAGGAGATGGCTGGAGTTATTAAAAGATTATGATTGTGACATCCAGTACCATCCAGGTAAAGCAAATGTTGTGGCTGACGCCTTAAGCAGGAAGTGGGCATCGAAACCTGAGGCAGGACCAAGTACAAATGCTGTATTATGTGCCGCAGCCTTAAGTTCAACTGAAGGTGATGAAGAGTATATAATAGAGACTGCAGAAGATCTAGTTGAGCAAGGCTTAATTCATAAGTTCACCATGATGTTCGCAGCTTTGAAGATCTCACCGGATCTAGTTGATGAAGTCAAAATAGCAATCCTACAGGATCCTCGTCTCAAGACAGTGCAAGAAGACTTAGAGAAGGGTACGAGCAATCCTGACTTTACCTTGGATTCTGACAAGGTACTCAGGTATCGTGGATGGTTGTGTATACCTGAGAGTAAGACTGCAATATCAGATATCGAGTTATGACTGAGGCTCATTACACTCCATATTCGGTACATCCAGGAAGTACCAAAATGTACCATGATTTAAGAAGACTATATTGGTGGGGGGGTTTGAAAGCAGATATAGCTCGTTTCGTGTTCCAGTGTCGGAATTGTCAACAAGTTAAAGCGAAAAGGCAGAGACCCGTAGGTTTACTGCAGCCATTATCGGAACCTGCTTGGAAGTGGGATTGTATTACTATGGATTTCGTCACTGGCTTACCTTTGACACCAAGGTCAGTGGATGCAGTTTGGGTTATAGTGGATCGACTCACCAAGACAGCTCGATTTATTACGATTAGACCTCAGTATACCATGGAGAAACTGGCCAAGTTATATGTTGATAATATAGTCAGACTTCATGGCGTTCCAGAGAGTATAGTATCTGACAGAGATCCCCGTTTTACATCAAAGTTCTGGGAAGGATTACAGAAAGCTATGGGAACAAAGTTGAAGTTCAGTACAGCTTTATACCCTCAAACGGACGGACAGTCAGAACGAACTATTCAAATTTTAGAAGATATGCTCCGAGCTTGTGCAATAGATTTCAAGGGAGCTTGGGATGAGAAGCTATCACTTATCGAGTTTGCTTATGACAACAGTTATCAGGCTACAATTCAGATGGCCCCATATGAAGCACTCTATGGGAAGAAGTGTCGTACACCTCTGTTATGGAACGAGGTGGGAGAAAGAAGAATTGTAGGTCCAGAGTTCGTTGAAGAAACTTGTCGAGTGATTGATCAGATCAAGGAGAGAGTAAAGACAGCTCAGGTTCGACAGAAGCACTATGCGGATAATCGACGTCGAGATCTGGAGTTTGCAGTGGGTGACAAAGTATTCTTGAAGGTATCACCGGTGCGAGGTCTGAAACGGTTTGGTAAGAAGGGGAAGCTTTGCCCCAGGTATGTGGGACTGTATGAGATATTAACCCGACGTGGTAATGTAGCATATCAATTGGCTCTACCACCATCTATGTCCAGTGTTTATAATGTGTTCCACGTATCATTACTGAAGAAGTATGTCAGAGATCCATCACACATCTTGACCGCTGATCCCCCAAACTTGACTGAAGACTTAACATTCGAAGTGGTGCCTGTGATGCTCTCAAGTCGAAAAGTTCAGCAACTTTGAACCAAGGATATCCATTATGTGAAGGTGCATTGGAGAAGCCAAAATGTGGAGGAAATTACTTGGGAAGAGGAGAGCGCAATGAGGAAGGAGTACCCTAACCTTTTCAATGATCAAGGTATGTTCAAATTTCGGGGCCGAAATTTCTTTTAAGGGTGGGGGAGTTATGAAACCTACATGCAAATTTCGGGACGAAATTTCTTTTAAGGGTGGGGGAGTTGTAAGACCCACACTCCGTAAATCCGGTCTAAACCTTGGTTTTGATGTCGTGACAAGTCTTCTGATCATCACCGGGCTAGACGGGACAAGCGGATGACAAACAGGTATGAAATTGGACCAAAGACGATCGAATCAACATGATTTTATGTTGACCGGTCGATGGTACCGGTCTTGGTACCGGTCGACCGGTCAGGTCTGCGCAGCTATGTGTGGAAATCCAGAAATTGACTTCTGAGGGTCCTAAGACTTTCCTAATCCTAATAGGTTACTAAACCCTAATTCTAGCCTATAAATACACCCTTAATCCTCCTCAAATCCTTTCCATTGTCTCTAGCAAACCCTAGAGAAGAGAAAGAGGCTGGAAAGGAGAAGGAGCTAGGAAGAAGAAGAAGGTGCCGCCATTACCGTTTGACGACGCTCACGCTACGCCAGTCAATGGTAAGTGTTTGAATTAATCTTCTTACCCTAAGTTAGTTGTGTGGGTGGATCAATACCATGCAAAGTAGGTATTGATCTAAAACCCTATTTTGGCCAATGAACCCTAAGTTGCCGTCAAACCCTAGATTCGATTTCCGAGACGATATTCATTGAAAAGAGATTTGAATGAGTTGGGGATAACTCTAACTCCAAGTTTAGACTTAGAATGGATAGGATAAACCGTGGAAATCCATAGAGGATGTCAACGGCAGTCGAAAAACCAAGTGTATGGTCTTCCAGAGACATACCGGTCGACCATACCGGTTGATAGTCTGTTCACAGTGCTGCGACCGGTATGTTGCGACCGGTCAGGTCTGGAAGGCTGGTTTTGGACTTTGTTGGTTTTCGACCAACATGAAACCCTAAGAAAAATATTCTAATGAAACCCTAATAATGTTGTAGGACTTTGTGACATATCGTTTGGATCTTGCGACGTGGAGCAAGTTATCGAACGAGCGTCAGGTAAGGGAATCTGACCTAAACCTAATAATTAATGGACAGTAAATCATTGTTAACCACCTGATTATATCTGATGTGATTTTTGTGCATATTCACATGCCATCTTTTAATTTCAGTTATTATTACTGTTCATGCATTGTTAGGATGTAATTGTTAAGCATGTGATTGTTTTCGTTAGTGTGTGGAGTGGGGGATGGGCCTGGGATCACTCCTCACACTAGCACCTTTTGTAGTATTCTGTCTTAACATGCTTGGTACGGGTGGGGCATCAGGGGAAGGTCGTGGTACGATGGTCTCCGATGTTGATGCTGGCCTGGCCATTGTTATGTGGCATTGTAGTCTCCGAGGTCGACGCTGGCTTGTCCACGATGCTTTAGCTCTATCTCTATGCCGTAGGGAGTTATGTTGGGATAGGGTCTACCTGCGTATTGTTTCTATCCTAGTGGGTTAGTTGCGGATAGGGCATCAGGGGAGGTGTGGGAATGCCTTAGCTCTATCTCTATGCCGTAGACGGCTGTGCTGGGATAGAACGTACATTGATGACATATAGGATTGGTTAGTTGCGAGCCCAGTTTGTGAGCCCTGGCCAGTAGGGGCTTAGGTACTGGTATGGGTAGAGTATCAGGGGAGGTACGGGGGTATCTTAGCTCTATTACTATTCCATGATGGGTGCATATGGGCCAATGGGGGTGTGATCCATGAGGTGCCACACACTCGTGTATAGAGGTGCGGGGGCCACCAAACCTTTCTATAGCACATTGCAAACTTAAAACCAGACCACAGCATAAAATGAATGTTACTCATGCATAATATTGTGAAACTGTCTGATTGTCTTACTGAGCTAAGTTGTGAGCTCACCCTTTGTATATACATTGTTTTTAGATGCTGATGCAGGTTACACGGTAGATGACTACATGAACGCTCCGACGTACGGCTGTGTAGCTGCTCTGGATGTGCAAGCAGGAGAGGACAAGAATGACGCTTCATGCGAGTGCCCTTTCTGCGTGTACCTTTGATCGGATTTTTTTTTATTTCTTTCAGTTATTTTCGGTTGGATTAAATGGATGTACGGATATTATTTTATGTGTTTGAATTTGGATAATTGGATATTTATTTAAATTATCAATAGATACTCAGTTCATTCTATTTAAAGTCTTCCGCTGTACTATTTATATTCTGATTGTGGTTATGTGTAATGGTTTGTATGAGTGGACACGGCCTATTCGAGATCCTGGTGTGAACCGTTGGTTCAATGACGATTCACTCACACCATTCTGGTTGGATCAGAATTGGGGTGTGACACTTGTAGTCTCTGACTCTACCAGGGGGCCTTAGCTCAATCTCTATGGACGTTCTGAGGGATGCTGGGGTGAGGCCTTGGATACATTGTTTGGCTTTAGGATTGGTTAGTTGCGAGCCCAATTTGTAAGCCCTCGCCAACAGGGGCTTACGTGTTGGTATGGCACTGTACAGCAATAAACGTTAACCTTTGTTGTACAATGTTATGGTAGGGTGGATGGGGACGACAATAAACGTTAACCTTTGGGCGGACTTCCACACCCTATGTATAGAGGCGGGGTCAATAAACGTTAACCTTTGACCACCTAAACCTTTCTATTGCGCATTGCAAACTTAAAACCAGACCAAAGATATGAATTGACTGCATGCATATGTACTGTTGCATTGTTTTGTTTGCTCACTGAGCCATGATGTGTGCTCACCCCTCGACGTCGAATATTTTTAGTTGATGATGCAGGAACTATCCTCGAAGACTATGTAAATGCTTTAGTATACGGGCATATGGCGGCAATGGAAGTTGAAGATGAAGTGGATACACATGACTCCTCTTGCGAGTGCAACTCATGTGTATTCGATTAGATTTTGTTTTCATTGTTTGGATTTAGTAAAGACATGTATTTGATATTTATTTATGTCTTAGTTGATACAGAATAATTTGTTATTTAAATATTAATATCACAGTAGATTCTCAGTTCATTTTACTATAAGACTTATGCTATTGTGTATTTATTCTGATTATGAATGTAGATGTATGGAGTTTAGATAAAACGGGTATCGTCTGTCCGAGATCCTGGTTGAACCGTTGGTTTGCTAGCGGTTCATCACACCATTCTGAAGAGTGCGGAATTGGGGTGTGACAACTTGGTATTAGAGCATCTCAGGCCGTGTCCGCTAAACTAGCTTACCTTCACGACAAATTGTGAATTGAGATAGGATAAAAGTAAAAATTGTAATATTAACACACTCTAAGCACAAGTGATGTTTGAGACCAAATTGAAAAGAGGATAATGCATCTATTAAAGGGGGAACAATATTAAATACAATGAGAGAGAAACAAATGTATATAACTAGCTAAAGCAGAGTACAGTCCACAACCCGGACAATTACTCTGTAGTACAAAGAAAGAAAATAAATACAATCATGAAGCTGGAGGTGAAGGAGGAGGCGGTGCCTCACGATCTCTGTCATAATCCTCAACGTAGACCCTAGTCAACCAGGCTACCTGAGTCTGGGTCGTCTGAAGACTAGATGTGAGACCAGCCAACCCCTGATCAGTCACGCGTTGAGCACCCAAAAGCTCCTCCATACGCATGTCTGACTGGAGTTGAGCCTCTATGAGCTCTCCCATCCGCGTGTCAGATATGCGCTGGGCGTCTAATAGCTCATCCACTCTCACACGCTGAGCGTCTAGTAACTCCCCCATCCTCAGATCAGATCTGCGCTGAGCCTCTCTGATCTCATGCAATATCTCCATCATATCCGAAGGTGGGTGTGAAGGACCAGCCGCATAAGAAGTACTAGCTCCAGCAGAATGTGTAGGTGAAGGAGGTGGTATGGATTCCACATCCATGTACAGACGGTCATCATCATCAGCAGGCTCCATATGAACTCCAGCGGCAGCGGAAGCTGCCTCAGTGTCAGCTATCTCTAAGCGAGTGAGAGGGAGCACCATCGCGTTCCTCTCCTCATCACTGACCTGGGCATCCCGCATGCCCATCTTGCAAATAGCCTCCCAATCTAGAGGCGATAAGAAGGATTTCTCTTGAATTTTCTCATCCAATAAGTCAACCCCCAGGCAGGTAAGCAAGGTAGTGATCATGCGTCCGTAAGGAAGGTTACCGGTGTGACTAGGCAACGTGGCAGTGATCATGGTACGCATAATGATGTATGGAAGGCAGACGGGCTGCCGAGTGCATATACAATATAGGAGATACTGGGTCAGCTGGGAGACCCTCTCGTAATGACCACTCTGCGGTATCAGGTTATGTTGTATGATCTTGCAATACACCCGTGGATCCGAATGCAGATAGCACGCTCTCATCTGCCAGCGATCAGGTTGGATGAGCTGACTGTCGATCTCGGCCCTCATCCGAAGAGAGAAGAATTGGGGCTCTCCAGGAGCATAGAAAACCATGGGGCCAGCATAGGAAATGCCCAGTAGGTCGGCCAACTGCCGATAATCAACGAGATGTCAACTCCCTTGACGTAGCTCGTGATGCGCAGCTCATCACCCCTCTCCACATCATTTTAATCCCCCACCACCTGGAGGTTACAATAGAACTGGTGTACCAAGTCAGGGCAGGTACACGTCGTAAGTGATGACAGGGAGCCATCCCATATCACCAAATGCTCTCTCCACATTGAACAGGGCTAACTTAGCCAAGTTCACCTTACGACCTCCCTCTACTTTCTTGTGAGCGTAGTGGGCATACTGTGCCTCGGCTTCGTTGGAACGGAACCGAAGAGGATTGCGAACTCTGGGTACTTTGGTACGAGCCATATTATCTGCAAATAAGAAAGGAAAAGAAAACAGATAATATGTTAGTAAGGTAGAAAAATCCAAAATTTGGACATTATAACGACGTAAGTTGGCCAAAAGTGTCACACCCCAATTCCACACTGTACAGAATGGTGTGATGAACTGCTAGCAAACCAACGGTTCAACCAGGATCTCAAGTAGGCTATCCCCGCGTTATCTAAACTCCCATATATCCATAATCATAATCAGAGTAAATACACAATAGCGGAAATCTTATAATAAAATGAACTGAGAATCTAATGTGATATAAATATTAAATAGTAAATTATTCTGTATCAATTGAGACATAAATAACTATCAAATACATGTCTTTATTAAATTCAAATAAAGAAACCTAAGAAAATATCTAATCGAATACACATGAGTTGCACTCGCAAGAGAAGTCATGTGTATCTACTTCAGCTTCAGCTTCCATCGCTGCCACGTTCCCGTATGCTGGAGCATTCATAAAATCTTCAACCGTATAACCTGCATAATCAACTAAAAATATTCGACGTCGAGGGGTGAGCATACATCACGGCTCAGTGAGTAGACAAAACAATGCAACAATACATATGCATGCAATCAAATCATATCTTTGGTCTGGTTTATAGTTTGCAATGCGCAATAGAAAGGTTGGGTGGTCAAAGGTTAACGTTTATTGACCCCGCCTCTATACACAGGGTGTGGAAGTCTGCCCGAAGGTTAACATTTATCGTCCTCCCCATCCACCCTAATCATGATATTATACAACAAAGGTTAACGTTTATTGCTATATAATACCATACCAATACATAAGCCCCTGTTAGCGAGGGCTTGCAAACTAGGCTCGCAACTAATCAATCCTAATGCCAAAAAGTGTATCCAAGGCCTCACCCCAGCATCCCTCAGAATGTCCATAGAGATAGAGCTAAGGCCCCCCGATAGAGTCAGAGACTACAAGAACCGAAACCACCTCCCCTGATACTCTACGACATAATAGTTCTGCTAAAGTAATGGCGATACGACGATGCCAATGCACAGGACTTAAGTTAGAGATAGAGCTAAAGTGTTGAGACCCGCCAAAGGATAACGTTTATTGACGTTCTCATCACACCTCCCTAATACTCGCTTGCATCAAGTATACCAACCACAGACATACAATCACATGCCTATTCCTATCATCATCATCATCATCATGTTATAAACAATAAAATAAACATGCATGAACAATAATAGAAATATTGGATGACATGTTGTATGCACATTACAAACATATTCGCATAGAATCAAGCATGACATTGGACTCAAGAAAAGGAAAACAATTTGTTATTAACCAATCAGTTTAGAGTTCTGTTTCCTCACCTTAGCTTGCTAATAGATACTTTTCCAAGCTTTATAATCACCTTTATATTGTTATTGTATTGTTAGAAGACCTAACAAAGTCGATAGAATTTAATTAGAATTTATTCTGAATTTAAAAATCATTCTCTCAAATGAGGGTCGGGGGTAGGGTCGGAGTCATGATCGACCCTGGGTGCGACCCTCCCCAAACTCTGAACTTCCCGAACACTGAGGGTCGATGGTCAGTATCACCTAGGGTCGGATGGTCATCGACCCTCGGTGCGACCCTAGGTGCACTTTGGTCCAGTTCCCTCTTTTAGCCCATTCTTCGTGCTTGGGATCCTATGGCTTGCTCCTACATTCCATTCTACATTCATTCCATGGTCTGAAACCATGTATAATCCACCTAGTTAGCTTTCATGTAATCCCCCATGGTTTCCCATGAAAACCTAACCATGGGTTGATGGTTTGGGTTTCTTCGAGATTACACTCTCATCAATATCTAACCTAAGGTCTGTAGAAACTCATGGAATTAGTATCCATACCTGAGAAGAATACTCCTTCTCTGCAACTCTTCTCTTTTGGCTAAATTTCTTCCTTGCTTCAGTTATTCCTCTTTTCCTTCTCTTCTCTTTCTCTCAATTCGATTAGGGTTGTGAAAAGGAGTAAAAGAGGCTTAGGAGCGTCTTTTAAATAGAATAGGAACATCCTAAATAAGTCACATTGAGATTAGGAAAGAATCCCAATAGAAAATTAGGAAATTTCCTAATTTCTATATCTTACGATAACCGAGGGTCGATGGGAGGGTCGATGATCCCGTCGACCCTAGGGTTCAAGTTGTCCGACCCTCCCTTCAAAATTGAGGGTCTAACTTTCTGCTTTGGGAGGTCTGACCCTGCTTAGCTAGGTATGCGACCCTCCCTTCAAATTAAGTGTTTTTGGGTCGATTTGATACCTAGGATCTCGATCTCCTTCACGCCCTTGGTCCATTTGACTCAACCATGATGGGTAAACCTGGTTCAAGGTTGTAAGAACGGGTTAGATTGACACGGGTCTTACAACTCCCCCCTACTTATAAAAATTTCGTCTTCGAAATTGTACGTACCTTCTGAATCAAATAAGTGAGGGTATTGCTTCCGCATAGCATTTTCTTCTTCCCATGTAATTTCTTCCATGTCTCTACTTTTCCAAGTGACCTTAACATAATAGATATCTCGGTTGCGTAGACGTTGAACCTTTCGGCTGGTGATTTCTGTTGGTGTTACTTCGAATGTCAAATCATCAGTCAATTCTGGCAAATCTACTGTCAAAACGTGCGTTGGATCCTTGACATACTTCTTTAATAGGGAAATGTGAAATACGGCATGCACACTCGACATAGATGGTGGTAGTGCTAACTCATAAGCCACTTTACCACGCTTAGCTAGAATTTCATACGGCCCGACATATCTTGGACTTAGTTTCCCTTTCTGTCTGAACCTTTTCAATCCTCGCATAGGCGATACCTTCAAAAATACTTTATCACCTACAGCGAACTCCAGATCTCTGCGTCGAGTATCTGCATATTGCTTCTGACGGTTCTGAGCCGTTCTCACTCTTTCCTTGATAATGTCGACCACTCGACAAGTCTCTTCAACAAATTCTGGCCCAATAATACTACGTTCTCCAACTTCATTCCAAAACAAAGGAGTTCGACACTTTCTGCCATACAGTGCTTCATAAGGTGACATCTGTATAGTAGCCTGATAGCTATTGTTATAAGCGAACTCAATCAATGGTAACTTTTCATCCCATGATCCTTTGAAATCAATTACACATGCTCGTAGCATATCTTCTAGAATCTGAATTGTACACTCTGACTGTCCGTCTATCTGTGGGTGGAATGCAGTACTGAACTTCAATATTGTACCCATAGCCTTTTGCAATCCCTCCCAAAACATAGAAGTAAATCGTGGATCTCTATCAGACACAATGCTTTTTGGAACACCATGTAATCGAACAATATTATCCACATACAGCTTTGCTAACCTCTCCAGTGTATACTGAGGTCGTATCAGTATGAAGCGAGCTGTTTTAGTTAGACGGTCCACAATCACCCAAACTGCGTCAACTACTCAAGGAGTCAGTGGTAGTCCCGTGACGAAGTCCATTGTGATGCAGTCCCATTTCCATGCTGGTTCCGGTAATGGCTGTAATAGTCCTGCGGGTCTTTGTCGTTCAGCCTTTACTTTCTGACAATTTAGGCATTGAGACACAAACTTGGCTACATCTGCTTTCATTTCTCTCCACCAATATAGTTTCTTTAGATCATGATACATTTTTGTACTTCCAGGATGTATCGAATAGATGGTGGTATGGGCTTCTTTCATCAGTCGGTGTCTAATGTCCATATTTTCTATTTCTGGTACACATATTCTTCCTTTGTATTTCAGTACTTTCTCTTCATCCAAGGTGAACTCAGGATTAGTCCTACCTTTCTCGATATCTTCTTGTACTGTTCTCATATAAGGATCTGATTTGATAGCTGTCTTCACTTCATCCATTATGTCCGGTATAATCTTCAATGCAGTGAACATATTTGAAAACCGATTAATGAACCCTTGGTTGGCTGATTCATCCGTTGCGTCTATCACATACTGTTCATTTCTGTGATTGAATATCATTCTGGTAGTACACATTGCTGCAGTTGTGCTAACCTCTCCTTGCGATTTTATCATTGCTTTTCGGCTTAACGCATCCGCTACTATGTTCGCTTTTCCCGGATGATACTGGATATCATAATCATAGTCTTTCAATAGTTCCAGCCATCTTCTTTGTCTCATATTCAACTCCTTCTGATTAAATAGATAAGTAAGACTTTTATGGTCTGACTTAATCTGGAATTTCTCTCCGTATAGGTAATGTCTCCATATCTTGACAGCATGCACTACTGCCGCTAGCTCCAGATCATGAGTGGGATAATTTTTCTCATGTACCTTTAACTGTCTTGAAGCATACGCAATCACTTGTTCTCCTTGCATAAGCACACATCCCAGTCCCAGTCCTGACGCGTCCGTGTATAAAGTAAATGTCTGTCCTGGAATGGGAATAGTCAAAATCAGAGCGGATATCAATCTGGTCTTCAGCATTTGGAAACTCTTCTCACATTTATCGGTCCATACGAACTTTTCACCTTTCTTAGTCAAACTTGTGAGAGGTACGGCAATCCGGGAATAGTCTTCTACAAATCTCTGATAATAACCAGCTAGGCCCAAGAAACTTCTAATTTCTGAAACGCTCTTTGGTGCTTCCCACTTTACAATAGCCTCGATCTTGCTGGGGTCCATTTTGATTCCTTCAGCGGATACTACATGGCCTAAGAAGGCGACTTCACTTAGCCAAAACTCACACTTTGAAAATTTGGCATATAGCTTCTCTTTCCTTAAATGCTGTAGGGCAGCATTTAGGTTCTTGATATGAGTTTCTTCATCCTTGGAGTATACCAATATATCATCAATAAATACTATCACCGACGTATCCAACATATCATGGAAAACCCGGTTCATAAGTTCCATGAAAGTTGCTGGAGCGTTCGTTAATCCAAAAGACATAATCGAGATCTCATAATTGGCCAATCCCGATTCTAAAAGTTATCTTCGAGATATCGTTGTCCAAATTCTTCAGCTGATGATATCTTGATCGAAGATCAATCTTAGAAAATACCTTTGCTCTTTGCAACTGTTTAAACAAGTCATCGATCCGAGGTGATAGATATCGATTCTTGATCATGAGCTTGTTCGATTCTCGATAGTCTATACGCAGACAACACGAATTGCATTGGCACTCCCCGTGATGCAATACTTGGCCTATTAGTACCTTAGTCTAATAACTCTTGTAGTTGAGTCTCAGTTCCTTCAATTCTATAAGAGCTATTCATAGGTGCCTTTGACACAAGTATCGTCCTTGGGTAACAAGTCGATGACGAACTCGTCGCATGATCAGATGGTAACCCAGGTGAGTCTCCTAGAAACACACCTGAAATTTATGCATCACATCAATGTCTTCCATTTGTGGTGCTTTTTTGGAAACGTGTACCACAGATACCATATATCCAACTCATTACTCTTCAAAGCATCTCTTCGCTTTTAGCATAGAGAGGATCAGCTTTCTTTTCTTAGGCAACATACTTCCAATAATTCCATTATCACTAATCATCTTTATCAACAAAGGTCAGGGAGTGTATGAATCAAAATGTTCATCCAAAAGTGATTCACTTCCTTCTGTTTCTTTAGCATAATGAAAACACTAGCTTTATCTAGTGAACCTAGGTTTAAAGAATCAGGTGTAAATCTGTGGTAATCCAACCGGCATCCAAAGGTCATTAGGTCGCACGGTGGTCCAAAAACATGAAAATAGAGGTTTTACAGTCCTTAACCTCATGGTTACAGGTTCTATCAAGTATATAATGCCATTGGTCAATGTACTACAAGAGTAAATCTAGAGAAGCTTTCATACATCAATAACTCAGGTATAAATCAGAAGATGTACACTCAATATGATTAAACATTTAACTGTTCATTCAGTTCATATCACTGTTCCTGTTGTTGATCATGAGAGTGGCTCAGATTGGTATAATCAGGACTAATACTAAAGAAACAATGTCTATAATTCCAATTGACAGGTTAAATCAAGAAGGTATCCTGTCAATGTACGAGAAATTAAAATCTGGTATATGCATCCTCTATAATCATAAGAGTAAATCAATAACGTACTGCATCCTATATAAACATATCTAGTTACATGGCCACAATAGATTTGAAATTTTGCTGAAACGTTTTAGGCTTCGTCTTCAGATAATATTCCTCAATCCTTGGTCAGATCATTGTGTCATGATGCCGCTATCCCATACATCGATGGTTAATAAGGGTAACCACCTTGATACACTGCTTGTTGTGCACCAAACTTCTGCACTGGGGTGTGCTTTATTGGGACTTGCTGTGTAGTAAGCACTGTGTTATAGCTAACCGGTGTTGGGGTACCGTGATGCTACCAATTGGTACCGTACTTGGTCATGTCCTTTGGATTTAGCCCGAGATCTTTTCCTTTATCTCTGCAGGGGTTTTGGCATTACTAGCCAATTTCTTTCTTCTTCTGTCCTCCATCGAATTTCACATCTTGTGAGTACCAACTCAGTATTCCAATTTTCTGCTGTACAGATGCTTCCTTCTTGCTACTGTACAATATCCCATGTATACTTGGGTAATTACCCCACTTATAGATAATACCCTATATTATTTGTTTATCATGATAAATTTTGGTCTTCTCTTTCTGTTTGAGTGTATATATATGGTTCCACCTTTTATATGTACATTATTGTCTTAATTAAGTCCTGTCTCAACCAACACAGGTGCTTATTGTGTATTTGTATTAAAGCTTTTAATTTATCCTATCTCAGTTCACAATTGTTTTAAATGTATGCTAGTTCAACGGACAAGGCCAGAGATGCTCTAATACCAAGTTGTCACACCCCAATTCCACATTGTACATAATGGTGTGATGAACCGCTAGAAAACCAACGGTTCAACCAGGATCTCGAGTAGGCTATCCCGGCGTTATCTAAACTCCCATACATCCATAATCATAATCAGAGTAAATACACAATAGCGGAAATCTTATAATAAAATGAACTGAGAATCTAATGTGATATAAATATTAAATAGTAAATTATTCTGTATCAACTAAGACATAAATAACTATCAAATACATGTCTTTATCAATTAAAGAAACCTAAGAAAAATCTAATCGAATACACATGAGTTGCACTCGCAAGAGGAGTCATGTGTATCTACTTCAGCTTCAGCTTCCATCACCGCCAAGTTCCCGTATGCTGGAGCATTCATATAATCTTCAATCGTATAACCTGCATCATCAACTAAAAATATTCGACGTCGAGGGGTGAGCACACATCACGGCTCAGTGAGTAGACGAAACAATGCAACAATACAAATGCATGCAATCAATTCATATCTTTGGTCTGGTTTATAGTTTGCAATGCGCAATAGAAAGGTTGGGTGGTCAAAGGTTAACGTTTATTGACCCCGCCTCTACACACAGGGTGTGGAAGTCTGCCCGAAGGTTAACGTTTATCGTCGTCCCCATCCACCCTAATCATGACATTATACAACAAAGGTTAACGTTTATTGCTATATAATACCATCCAACACGTAAGCCCCTGTTAGCGAGGGCTTGCAAACTGGGCTCGCAACTAATCAATTCTAATGCCAAAAAGTATATCCAAGGCCTCACCCCAGCATCCCTCAGAATGTCCATAGAGATAGAGCTAAGGCCCTCCGATAGAGTCAGAGACTACAAGGACCGAGACCACCTCCCTTGATACTCTACGACATAATAGTTCTGCTAAAGTAATGGCGATACGACGATGCCAATACACAAGACTTGAGTTAGAGATAAAGCTAAAGTGCTGAGACCCTCCAAAGGTTAACGTTTATTGATGTTCTCATCACACCTCCCCTGATACTCGCTCGCATCAAGTACACCAACCACACACATACAATCACATGCCTATTCTTATCATCATCATCATCATCATCATCATGTTATAAAGAATAAAATAAATATGCATGAACAATAATAGAAATATTGGATGACATGTTTTACGCACATTACAAACATATTCGCATAGAATCAAGCATGGCATTGGACTCAAGAAAAGGAAAACAGTTTGTTATTAACCAATTAGTTTAGAGTTCTGTTTCCTCACCTTAGCTTCCTAATATTTACTTTTCCAAGCTTTATAATCACCTTTATATTGTTATTGTATTGCTAGAAGACCTAACAAAGTCGATAGAATTTAATTAGAATTTATTCTGAATTTAAAAACCATTCTGTCAACTGAGGGTCGGAGGTAGGGTCGGAGTCATGATCGACCCTGGGTGCGACCCTCCCCAAACTCTGAACTTCCCGAACACTGAGGGTCGATGGTCAGTATCACCTAGGGTCGGATGGTCATCGACCCTCGGTGCGACCCTCGGTGCACTTTGGTCCAGTTCCCTCTTTTAGTCCATTCTTCGTACTTGGGATCCTATGGCTTGCTCCTACATTCCATTCTACATTTATTCCATGGTTCGAAACCATGTATAATCCACCTAGTTAGCTTTCATTTAATCCCCCATGGTTTCCCATGAAAACCTAACCATGGGTTGATGGTTTGGGTTTCTCCGAGATCACACTCTCTTCAATATCTAACCTAAGGTCTGTAGAAACTCATGGAATTAGTATCCATACCTGAGCAGAATACTCCTTCTCTGTAACTCTTCTCTTTTGGCTAAATTTCTTCCTTGCTTCTGTTCTTCCTCTTTTCCTTCTCTTCTCTTTCTCTCAATTCGACTAGGGTTGTGAAAAGGAGTGAAAGAGGCTTAGGAACGTCCTTTAAATAGAGTAGGAACATCCTAAATAAGTCCCATTGAGATTAGGAAAGAATCCCAATCGAAAATTAGAAAATTTCTTAATTTCTATATCTTACGATAACCGAGGGTCGATGGGAGGGTTGATGATCCCGTCGACCCTAGGGTTCAAGATGTCTGACCCTCCCTTCAAAATTGAGGGTCTGACTTTCTGCTTTGGGAGGTCCGACCCTGCTTAGCTGGGTATGCGACCCTCCCTTCAAATTAAGTGTTTTTGGGTCGATTTGATACCTGGGATCTCGATCTTCTTCACGCCCTTGGTCCATTTAACTCAACCATGATGGGTAAACCTGGTTCAAGGTGGTAAGACCGGGTTAGATTGACACGGGTCTTACAAAAAGCCTCACTTGTCACCCATACACGTGGACAGGAGGACTTATGTAGGTTCTAACATATCCTGCAACACTCACCCAGTAGGAAACCCTAACTAATGAAATCCAATTTGAAGAAATTGCGAGAAATCAAAAATTTTGACAAATTAGGGAAAAAAGAGAAAAATTTGAGTTTCTCGATAACCAACCGACGAAACTCAAATATTTTTAGGGCTTTCGTTCCTCGAGTCACCAATAACAAAAGCCCCCATTAAAAATTGAATTTTTACGATTGGAAAAAGTTTAATTTGAAAAATACAAGATAAACAAGCAAAAACCTATAAAAGAAAACCTAAAAACAGGTAAAGGTGAGAAGACATACCTATAGGAATGATGTAGACATCGAAAGACGGAACCAAAATGACCAATGTAGCGGAGTTGGCACTGTAGCAACTCAGAGGAAAGAGACGAGTCAAAACGAAGGAGGAAGAATGGGAAATGAACTGAAAATCGGACCTTAAGAATCTGATTTTTGGTCCAGGGGTCGAAGAATTCGACCAGGACCATCGACCCCCATATCGACCCCCGTATCGACCCCCAGCTCTCGGGAACCTGATAGAAAACCAGGGGTCGCACCTGGGGGTCGGACACCCATCGACCCCCGGCTCTCGGGAAAAACAGGTGATTCCCAGGGTCGGATACTGAGGGTCGGACATACCATCGACCCTACATAGGAAAGACTGTATTTTTCACAGAATGATCTGAAAATTTTGAAAATAACATCGATTAGCATGTCTACATGATTGCCTCACGTATTTTAATGATTTTCAGGCACCACCAATCTCAGAGAAACATATGGCTGGGCATAGAGTAACCAGGCAGAGTCAAAACGCAGTTCCACCACCACCACCCGTGGAGGAAGTCAGCCAAGAAAATATATATGCACAGGGTAATCCGCAGGTTTCACCACCAGTAAACCAAGGTCAGGTAAATCCTACAAATTTTCCACCTCCACCACCAGAGCTAACAACCATGGTTATAAACCTAGCACAACAGCTGCAGCAAATGCAACGAGCACAGGCTCAAATGCAAGCAGCAATGAGAATGATACTTCAAACAACACATGCTACACCAATACAGACCGGACAAACAAGTGCAGCACCGGTGGGTAACCACCCAGCACCTCAAACACCTCAACCACCAGCTGCACAGATTCCAGTATCAAGTCCTGAAGCAGTTCAGGTTAATTACCAGTATCCACAACCTATGTTTGGGGCACACCCTCAAAATCAGATGGTCCACTCCCGACTGGTTGAGCGATTATTAAAGATGAAGCCCAAGGAGTTTAACGGTAAACCGTCCGATCCTTTATGGCCAGAACATTGGATCAACGAGTTAGAGAGGAATTTTCTTAATGATGACTATTACAGAAGAAGAGAAGGTATTATGTGCCACTTTCATGCTAAAAGGTGATGCACATCATTGGTGGAAATCGACCAAAGCCTACTTATTAACCAAGCAAGCCGTATTGACTTGGGCTATATATAAAGTAGCTTTCTTTGAGAAGTACTTTCCCCGAAGCTTCAAAGATTCTATGGAAATGGAGTTCATGAGTTTATATCAGGGACAGATGTCCGTGGATGCATGCCAACAGCGTTATGAGGAGCTATTTTTCTTTGCACCACTCAGCATGCAAGAAGAAGACACTAAGACCCGTAGGTTTGTCACGGGACTTAGAGGGAGCATCAGAGAGCATGTTCTAGGTTTGGAGATGAAGATATATAATGAAGCTATGCAAATTGCTCGAGTTATAGAATCGAGCCAGAAGGAGAGCTATTTCACACAGAATAGAGGTATGAAAAGGCCAGCCGGAAATACCTATAACGGGGGGAATAACAAGACATTTAAACCCTTTCGTGCTCAAGGCTTTACTGCTGCACCCAAGACTACCCCAGTAACTCAACAGCAACCAAAGCCAAATTCTGAAGGTCCAAAATGTTATAACTGCAATCAAGCGGGGCATATGGCAAGGGAGTGTCCCAAGCCCAGGAAGCAGTTACATCAAGGACAAGTTTATGCTGTTACTTCCGAGGATGCTGTCGCATCACTCGATGTGGTCACAGGTATCGTACCTATAAATGGCATACCCGCCAGAGTACTCTTCGACTCAGGAGCCACTCATTCTTTTCTATCTATCTCATTTGGAAAAAAGTTGAATTTACCCATCAAAACATTAGACTACAAAATACTTGTACGGTCATCGATGGGGTTAGAAGTGGAACTAGAAAAAGGTTATGGGCCATGTCCAGTTCTCATTGGCAAGAAAACCTTAGATGCAACCTTGATCCAACTTGGGATGGCAGACTTTGACGTCATCTTGGGAATGGACTGGTTAGCTCGGCATTCTGCGAACCTATTATGTGCTGAAAAGAAGCTAACATTTAAAGACAGAAGGAGCAGAATTCAGTTTTACGGAAACCAAACTTCCCCGTAAACGCAAGCTCATACTCTCAGCACTAAAAGCTAAGAAGTTCCTTGAGAAGGGAGCAGTCGGATATCTAGTATCAGTGGTGGACCTCACCAAAGAAGCACCACGGATGAAAGATATTGATGTCGTGCGGGACTACCCCGACGTATTTCCTGAGGAACTACCAGGATTACCACCCGACTGAGCCACAGAGTTTGTGATAGATCTTATACCTGGAGCCGCACCAGTATCAAAAGTACCTTATCGAATGGCTCCTACTGAACTAAAGGAATTGAAAGTACAATTACAAAAACTACTGAACAAAGGTTATATCCGACCCAGTATATCACCATGGGGAGCGCAAGTATTGTTCGTAAAGAAGAAGGACGGTAGCGTTCGATTATGTATCGACTATCGGGAGTTGAACAAACTGACAATCAAGAATCGATATCCACCACCTGGGATCGATGACTTGTTCGATCAGTTGCAAGGAGCAAAAGTATTTTCTAAGATCGATCTTCGGTCAGGCTACCATCAGTTGAAGATTAAAGATGGTGATATTCCTAAGACAACTTTCAGGACCAGATATGGACATTATGAATTCTTGGTCATGTCTTTTGGATTAACAAACGCACCAGCAACTTTCATGGAACTTATGAACCGGGTTTTCCACGATATGTTGGATACGTTGATTATTGTATTTATTGATGATATATTGGTATATTCCAAGGACAAGGAAACCCATATTAAGAATCTAAACGCCACTCTACAGCGTTTAAGGAAAGAGAAGCTATATGCCAAATTTACCAAATGTGAGTTTTGGCTAAGTGAAGTCGTCTTCCTAGGCCATGTAGTATCCGCGGAAGGAATCAAAGTGGATCCCAACAAGATCGAGGCTATTGTAAAGTGGGCAGCACCAAAGAGCATTGCAGAAATTAGAAGTTTTCTGAGTCTTGCTGGTTATTATCGGCGATTTATGGAAGACTATTCCTGGATTGCCGTACCTCTCACCAGTCTGACTAAGAAGGGTGAAAAGTTTGTGTGGACGGATAAATGCGAGAAGAGCTTCCAAACCTTGAAGACCAGATTGATATCCGCTCCGATTTTGACCATTCCTGTTCCCGGACAGCCATTTACCCTATACACTGATGCGTCAGGACTGGGATTAGGATGTGTGCTTATACAAGGAGAATAAGTAATTGCTTATGCCTCAAGACAGTTAAAGACACATGAGAAAAATTATCCCACTCATGATCTGGAGTTAGCGGCAGTAGTACATGCTGTCAAGATATGGAGACATTACCTATACGGAGAGAAGTTCCAGATCGGACCATAAAAGTTTTACTTATTTATTTAATCAAAAGGAGTTGAACATGAGACAAAGAAGATGGCTAGAACTACTGAAAGACTATGATTGTGATATCCAGTATCATCTGGGGAAAGCTAATGTAGTAGCGGATGCCTTGAGCAGAAAGGCAATGATAAAATCCCAGGGAGAGGTTAGCACAACAGCAGCAATGTGTACTACAGGAATGGTATTCAAGCACGGCAATGAGCAGTATGTGATAGATACAATGGATGGATTAGCCAACCAAGGGTTTATTCATCGGTTTTCAAATATGTTCACTGCATTGAAGATTATACAGGATATAATTGATGAATTGAAGACAGCTATCAAAGCAGACCCTTACCTGAGAACGGTACAAGAAGACATCGAAAAAGGTAGAACTAACCCTGAGTTCACCTTGGACGAAGAGAAGGTATTGAAGTACAAAGGAAGAATATGTGTACCCGAATAGAACGTGTGGACATTAGACATCGACTGATGAAAGAAGCCCATACCACCATCTATTTGATACATCCTGGAAGTACAAAAATGTATCATGATCTAAAGAAGTTATATTGGTGGAGAAGAATGAAAGCATACGTAGCTAAGTTCGTGTCTCAATGCCTAAATTGTCAGAAAGTAAAGGCTGAACGACAAAGACCCGCAGGACTGTTACAACCGTTACTGA
Source organism: Protea cynaroides (assembly GCA_028583415.1). Lineage (NCBI taxonomy): Eukaryota > Viridiplantae > Streptophyta > Magnoliopsida > Proteales > Proteaceae > Protea > Protea cynaroides. The sequence goes on along the minus strand of CM053267.1, from coordinate 5,886,082 downwards.
AACCAGCATGGAAATGGGACTGCATCACTATGGACTTCGTTACGGGATTACCATTGACTCCTCTAGTAGTTGATGCAGTTTGGGTGATTGTAGATCGCCTGACTAAAATAGCTCGTTTTATACCAATACGACCTCAGTATATACTAGAGAGCTTAGCAAAGCTGTATGTGGATAATATTGTTCGATTACACGGTGTACCAGGGAGCATTGTGTCCGATAGAGATCCACGATTTACTTCCAAGTTTTGGGAAGGATTGCAAAAGGCTATGGGCACAACATTGAAGTTTAGTACTGCATTCCATCCACAGACAGATGGACAGTCGGAACGAACAATTCAGATTTTAGAAGATATGCTTCGAGCATGTGTAATTGATTTTAAAGGATCGTGGGATGAAAAGTTACCACTTATCGAGTTCACTTATAACAATAGCTATGAGGCTACTATACAGATGTCACCCTATGAAGCATTGTATGGCAGAAAGTGTTGAACTCCTTTATTTTGGAATAAAGTTGGGAAACGTAGTCTCAATGGATCAAAATTTGTTGAGGAGACTTGCCGAGTGGTCGACATCATCAAGGAAAGAGTGAGAATAGCCCAGAATCGTCAGAAGCAATATGCAGATACTCGACGCAGAGATCTTGTGTTCGTCGTGGGTGATAAAGTATTCTTAAAGGTATCGCCTATGCGAGGTCTGAAACGGTTCAGACAAAAAGGGAAACTAAGTCCAAGATATGTCGGACCATATGAGATTTTAACTAAGCGTGGGAAAGTGGCTTACCAGTTAGCACTACCACCATCTATGTCAAGTGTGCATGACGTATTTCACATTTTCTTATTGAAGAAGTATGTCAAGGATCCAACGCACGTTCTGACAGTAGATCTACCTGATTTGACTGATGATTTGACCTTTGAAGTAACACCAACTGAAATCATCAGCCGAAAGGTTCAACGACTACGCAATCGAGATATCTATTATGTTAAGGTTACTTGGAGAAGTAGAGACATGGAAGAAATTACATGGGAAGAAGAGAATACTATGCGAAAGCAATACCCTCATTTATTTGACTCTGAAGGTATGAACAATTCGGGGATGAAATTTTTATAAGTAAGGGGAGTTGTATGACCCGTATCAAATTAACCCGGTCTTACCACCTTGAACCAGGTCTACCCATCATGGTTGAGCCAAGTGGACCAAGTGCGTGAAGGAGATCACAATCCCAGGTATCAAACTGACCAAAAATACTTAAATAAGGGGAGGGTCGCATACCCAACAAGGGAGGGTCGGACCCCCCCAGTATAGAAGTCAGACCCCCAGTTTTATATGGGGGGTCAGACATTTTAAGGACCAGGGGTCGACGAGATCTCCGACCCCCCCTATCGGCCCCCGATACTCGGTAAAAACTGCAAGTAGAAAACTTTCCTAATTTCAACGGGATTCCTTCCTAATCTCAATGGGACTTATTTTAAGAGTTTCTACTCTATAAATAGGATGTCTCTAAGCCTATTTCACTCCTTTAAGAACCCTAATTGAATTGAGAGAAAGAGAAGAGAAGGAAGAGAAGAAGAAGAGAAGGAAAGCAAAAGGAGAAGAGTTGCAGAGAAGGAGTAATCTTCTTAGGTATGGAGACTATTTTCATGAGTTTCTAAAGACCTTAGAGTAGATAATGAAGAGGGAATGATCTCGGAGAAACCCAAACCATCAAACTATGGTTAGGTTTTCATGGAAAACCATGGGGGAAATCATGAAAGCCATATAGGTGAATGAATCACGACACTAGGCCATAGAACATGTGTAGAATGGACTGTAGGAGTAAGCCATTGGACCCCAAACACGAAGAATGAGCTAAAGGAAGAAAAATCGACAAAACCCACAGGGGGTCGCATGGGGGTCGATGGCCAATCGACCCTACCAGACCCTGAGCATCGCCCCCCAGTGTTCGGGAAGCCCAGAATAGGGGTGGTCGCACCCAAGGACGATCAAAACTCCGACCCTAAGCATCGACCCCCAGTTAACAGTAAGCTGTAAAAATTAGAATAAATTCTAATTAAATTCTATCGACTTTGTTAGGTCTTCTAGCAATATAATATTGATATAAAAGTGATTCTTAAGGCTTAAAAGATGATCTACAAACAAGCAAAGGTGAGGAAATAGGACTATAAACTAATTGATTAATAACAAACTGTTTTTATTTTTTTGAGTCCAATGCTATGCCTGATTCTATGCGAATATATTTGTAATGTGCATACAACATGTCATCCAATATTTTTATTATTGGTTCATGCATATTTACTTTATTGTTTATAACATGATGATGGTGATAGGAATAGGCATGTGAATGTATATGTATGGTTGGTGTACTTGATGTGAGCGAGTATCAGGGGAGGTGTGATGGGAACGTCAATAAACGTTAACCTTTGGCGGGTCTCAGCACTTTAGCTCTATCTCTAACTCAAGTCTTGTGCATTAGCATCGTCGTATCACCATTACCTTAGCAGAACTATTACGTCGTAGAGTATCAGGGGAGGTGGTCTCGGTCCTTGTAGTCTCTGACTCTACCAGGGGGCCTTAGCTCAATCTCTATGGACGTTCTGAGGGATGCTGGGGTGAGGCCTTGGATACACTGTTTGGCATTAGGATTAGTTAGTTGCGAGCTCAGTTTGCAAACCCTCGCCAGCAGGGCTTACGTGTTGGTATGGCACTGTACAGCAATAAATGTTAACCTTTGTTGTACAATGTTATGGTAGGGTGGATGGGGACGACAATAAACATTAACCTTTGGGCGGACTTCCACACCCTGCGTATAGAGGCAGGGTCAATAAACGTTAACCTTTGACCACCTAAACCTTTCTATTGCGCTTTGCAAACTTAAAACCAGACCAAAGATATGAATTGACTGCATGCATATGTATTGTTGCATTGTTTTGTTTGCTCACTGAGCCATGATGTGTGCTCACCCCTCGACGTCGAATATTTTTAGTTAATGATGCAGGAACTACCATCGGAGACTATGTAAATGCTCCAGTGTATGGGTACGTGGCGGCGATAGAAGTTGAAGATGAAGTGGAGACACATGACTCCTCTTGCAAGTGCAACTCATGCGTATTCGATTAGATTTTGTTTTCATTGTTTGGATTTAGTAAAGACATGTATTTGATATTTATTTATGTCTTAGTTGATACAGAATAATTTGCTATTTAAATATTAATATCACAGTAGATTCTCAGTTCATTTTACTATAAGACTTCCGTTATTGTGTATTTATTCTGATTATGAATGTGGATGTATGGAGTTTAGATAAAACGGGTATCGTCTATCCGAGATCCTGGTTGAACCGTTGATTTGATAGCAGTTCATCACACCATTCTGAAGAGTGCGGAATTGGGGTGTAACAAACTAATCCTAATGCCAAACAGTGTATCCAAGGCCACACCCCAGCATCCCACAATAAGTCCATAGAGATAGAGCTAAGGTCCCCCGACAGAGTCAGAGACCACACGGTCCGAAACCACCTGCCCTGATGCCCTACGACGTAATAATTCTACTAAGGTAATGGCGATACGATGATGTCAGTGGGCAAGACTTGAGTAGAGATAGAGGTAGAGTTTGGTGATGAGGTCGAAGACCACCATGCCACATCCTCCCCATGATGCTCCACTCGCATCCAACACACTAACCACACACATACATTCACATGCCTATTCCTAGCATCATCATCATCATCATGTTATAAATAAATGAAATTAAATATGCATGAGCAGTAATAGCAGGAATATTGGATGCCATGTGAGATGCACATTACAAGCATACACGTATAGAATCAATCATGGCATTAGACTCAATAAAAATAAATAGTTTGTTATTAACCAATTAGTTTAGGTCTTGTTCCCTTACCTGTTAGCAATTCTCGATGTCCTTCCAAGCCTTAAATTTCTCTTTGAATTGATTTAACAACCTAAACGTTATATGAATTTAAGTTAGGTTTCATATGTGACATGTTACAATAGTCAAAAATTAAAACAGAGCACTGATAGATATTTGATTGGTCCTATGGTCTCATGCTGTATCGACCTTACTGTTTACGGTCGATACCCTACAGTTGCATATGGTGCAACCGTAGCTGCGACCATATGATTTGTTAAATCTTTCCGAATGCCTATAGTTGATCATCTGGTCATACTGGTCATGCTATGGTCAACCATAGCTACGACCTTGAGATTTCTGGTCACAATCTACATGAAATTCAAGTTCTTCTTAGGTAAATTCTTATGTTCTTCAATGGGGTTTATTCTAAGGTCATCCTATAGCCATCATTAATAATTTCTTATCAACCTTAATCATCAATTCACTCCTTATGGTTCTCCTTGGGATTTTTTCAAGGAAATCACATAGATCATAATAGGTTGATATTGTCTATCCTCCATAGAAGTGTTATTCCTTAGAGTTTACATCTCCAGAGATTCGTTTCATATCTTTGCCTGTGATAGAGAGTCAATCCCTTCTCAACAAACTCTTCTCCTTAGCTTTTTCTTCTTCTCTTTCTCTTCCTTCTCTTTCTCTAGGGTTTACTAATGTTCTAAAATAGTAAAAAAGGGCTGAGGGACGTCGTTTATATAGAAGAAAACTCTCCATATAAAGTCCTCTTTCAATTAGGAAAGCAATCCCTTATTGTAGGAAAGTTTCCAAAACTCAGAGTCTGATCTGGGTTCTCACGGTCGATCATACGGTCGCATAAACCGTCGACCGTAGGGTCGAATCATTGACTATGGAGTTTTGGATTTGATATTTTTGGTTCCCTTCCTTATGGTCGACCATACCTACTCAGGCATGCGACCTTAGGTATGTTTTTAGTATTTTTAACTCGATTCTCATACCTGGTTTGTGATTTATCTTTACTTGCTCTGTCCACTTGATCCAGGAATGATGGGAAGACCTGCCACGATATGGTTAGACCAAGTTAGTGGAGTGCGAGTCTTACAAATGCTATACGGAAGCAATATCCACCCCTATTCAACTCGGAAGGTATGTGCAAATTTTAAGGATGAAATTTATATAAGAGGGGGGGAGTTGTAGGACCTGCACTCCACTAGCTTAGTTTAACCGTGTTGTGTCAGGTCTTTCCATCATTTTTGGACCAAGTGGACCGAGTGTGTGAAGATAGATCACAAACCAGGTATAAAAATCGACTCAACACCCAAAACTGTATACATATGGTCACATACTTGGATACGTACGGTCGACCATATGGAAAGAAACAATGGTCACTGATCAATGACCCTACGGTCGATGATCCGACCTTACGATCGACGGGTTCTGCGACCGTAGCCATCGACCGTGAGACCCCAGATCAGACTCTGAGTTTTAGAAATTTTCTCAAACTAAGGGATTTATTTCCTAATTGAAAGAGGACTCTATATGGAGAATTTTCCTCTATATAAAGGACATCCCTCAGCCCTTTTTCACCCTTTTACAACATTAGTAAACCCTAGAAAGAGAAGGAAGAGAAGAAAGAGAAGGAAAAGAAAAAAAGACAAAGGAGAGGATTTTCTAAGAAGAGATTGGCTCTCTATCACAGGTAAATGTATGAACCTAATCCCTGGAGATGTAAACTCTATGGAATAAGGATTCTATGAAAAATAGACAATATTAACCTATTATGATCCATGTGATTTCCTTGAGAAAATCCCAACGAGAACCATGAGGAGTGAGTTTGATGATTAGGACTGATAAGAAACTACAAATGATGGCCATAGGATGACCTTAGAATAAATCCAATTGAAGAGCAAAGGATTTGACCCAGGAAAAACTCAAATTGCATGTAGTCTGTGACCAGAAATCTCAAGGTCGCAGCTACGGTCGACTATAGCATGACCAGCATGACCAGAGGATCGACCATAGGCATTCGGGAAGATCCAAAAACCATATGGTCATAGCTACGGTCGCACCATATGCGACCGTAGGGTATCGACTGTAAGCAATAAGGTTGATACAGTATGAGACCATAGGACCAATCAAACACCTATCAATGCTCTGTTTCGATTTTTGACTACTGTAACATGTTACATATGAACCCTAACTTAAATTCATATAATTTTTAGGTTGTTAAATCAACTCAAAGAGAATTTCAAGGCTTAGAAGGAGATCGGGAATTGCTAACAAGTGAGGGAACAAGACCTAAACTAATTAGATAATAACAAAATTTTTATTTTTATTGAGTCCAATGCCATGATTGATTCTATGCTTGTATATTTGTACTGTATATTTTACATGTCATCCAATATTCCTGCTATTACTATTCATGCATATTTAATTTTATTTATTTATAACATGATGATGATGATGATGTTAAGAATAGGCATGTTATGTGTATAGTTGGTGTGTTGAATCCGAGTGGAGCATCATGGGAAAGATGTGACATGGTGGTCTTTGACCTCGTCACCAGACTCTAGCTCTATCTCTACTCAAGTCTTGCCCACTAACATCGTCGTATCGCCATTACCTTAGTAGAACTATTACATCGTAGGGCATCAAGGGAGGTGGTCTCGAACCATGTGGTCTCTGACTCTGCCAGGGGGCCTTAGCTCTATCTCTATGGAACTATTGAGGGATGCTGGGGTGAAGCCTTGGATACACTGTTTGGTATTAGGATTGGTTAATTGCGAGCCCAGTTTACAAGCCGTGGCCAATAGCGGCTTACGTATTGGTATGGGTAAGGCATCAGGGGAAGTGTTAGCGGTGTTTGATCCAGACATTTTAGCTCTATCTCTATTCTATGGTGGGTGCATGTGGGATGACAATGGTGTTTGATCCATTGGGTGGATTCACACACTCATGTATAGAGGTACGGGGGCCACCAAACCTTTCTATAGCACATTGCAAACTTAAAAACCAGACCAAAGATATGATTTGAATGCACGCATATGTTTATTGCATTGTTTTATTTCCTCACTGAGCCGTGATGTGTGCTCACCATTTCGAGGTCGAATATTTTTAGTTGATGATGCAGGTCCTACTATTGAAGATTATATGAATGCACCGACGTATGGACACATTACCACCATGGACGTAGAAGATGTTGAAAATGCGCATGATTCATCATGCCAGTGCAACCAGTGCATATTTGATTAGTTTAGCTATAGTTGATTAATGGAACATGTAATGGATTATTTAATTTTATGTCTTCAGTTTTAGAGATAATCGGATTATTATTTATTATCATTGTTAGATACTCAGATTATCTGTAAGACTTCTACTTATTTGTTTATTACCTCTTATTATTAATGTGGAATGTGTGTGTGGTTTGATATGGTGGGTACGACCTATACAAGATCCTAATTGAACCGTTAGTTTATTGGTGGTTCATCACACCATTCCGATTAGACCAGAATTAGGGTGTGACATATACACCTGAAAGATTAGCCAAGTTATACATTGATGAAATTGTAAGGCTACATGGAGTATCGGTCTCCATTGTATCAGATAGAGATGCAAGATTCACATCTCACTTTTGGAAAGGACTACAAGCAACCTTTGGCATAAGGCTAAACCTTAGCACAGCTTTCCACCCACAAACTGATGGACAATCAAAAAGAACAATCCAAGTATTAGAGGATATGTTAAGAGCTTATGTTATTGATTTCAAAAAAAAAAGTTGGGACGACCATGTAAAGCTAATTGAATCTGCATATAACAATAGCTATCAATCAACGATTAGGATGGCAACCTATGAGGCTTTATATGGGAGGAAATGCAGATCACCTATTTGCTAGTGTGAAGTTGATGAAAAATAACTCTTGGGGCCAGATCTAGTACAATACACAATAGAGAAGATAGAATTGATCAAGAAGAGAATTCAAGCTGCCCAAAGTAGATAGAAAAGCTATGCTGATTCTTGCACCAAGGTATATTGGACCTTTTGAGGTATTGGCTAAGGTGGGAGCTATTGCTTATAAACTAGCTCTACCTCCATCATTGTCCAGTGTTCATAATGTATTTCATGTATCTACGTTAAAAAAGTACATAAGAGACCCTACACATGTGTTGCAATATGAACTACTGGAATTGAAGGAAGACTTATCACCCGAAGAAGTTCCTATAAAGATCATTGATAGGAAGGAACACAGGTTGAGGAATAGAGTGGTTTCTTATGTCAAGGTTCAATGGAGAAATCATTCAGAAGATGAAGCCACTTGGGAGCGAGAAGAGGAGATACACCAGCATTATCCTTATTTGTTTGAAAATCAAGGTAAGCAAATTTCGAGGATGAAACTTATTTAAGGGGGGAAGATTGTAACACCCCGGCTCTACCAGGTTGTTAAATTACTTACTTATGCTTTAATTTGGGCAGGTGAAGAAAATTCAAGGGACTAGCAAGGGTATTTTGTCCATTAAGGTAAATAAGTTTTATTTACTATTGGTTATAGCTACTCTTAGGTTTACAGATTATAGAAATAAGGCTTGAATGATTGAACAGTCATGAAATAGGAAAGATGTATAAATATGAATATGCTTGTATTATTACTAGCTTATTTGAGAATGAATGTGAAGTGCATAAATGATTTTATATGCTAAAAGCTTATGTTATATGACATGCTAGACTACTGGTTATTTTTAGAATCATAATGTAAGTATACCCTTAAGTCTAGAGTTCAACTCTCAAAGGAGACAAATAGAGAAACTTTGTTTTGTATAAGTGTTTTATGTGTAGGACCCACAACAACTGGTTGATCTCTATTGATTGGAGATGTCTAAGTTGGTTTTTAAATTGGGATAGCATGAGTGAAAATTTTAATTGAAGAAGAGGGCACTTTTGGTCCCTGAAATAAAAGGGTTCCTATAATAGGAAAAAGAGAATTATGTGCATGTGTTGGAAAAGAAACTTGAAAGGGCATATTTGACATTTTACTTTTAAGGATACCCTATAGGTATGGGTTGAGTTTACATGCATTGGGTATACTATAGAGCTAAGGTAGACATTTCATAAAATAAAGAATATTTTGATTTAGAAAAAAAATAAAGGAAATACATAAAAGAAATTAAAATTCATTTCTAACTCTTTTGGCTAAGGACTGAAAAAGTAAGAGAGCTTGGGAGAAGTTCTAGAGCTGGTTTGTGAAGAAATTTTCTCAATTTCTAGTCTTGGTTGATGATTGTGTGTGTGTGACTTTGAGTTAGGAAAAGAGAGTGAGGATTCTTAGTATGTAGAGGAAGAAATTTCAGCAAGACTAAGAGCTGGAAGAGGAGAAGAGAGTATTAGTTGCAGCAAGGAGATTTAGAATATGCAAGCTAGGAAAGGTTACAGAAATTAGGTGTTTCAGTTTTACTTTCTCTTTGATCAGCTTATTGGAGTTCCAAGTAAGCTCTAAATACTTTGCTGAAGTAATGGATGGTTTGCATGTTTAAATCAAGGTTATTAAAAATGAAGTTTTGAGGATGTGCAGTGATCCTAAGGTTAGAGATGATGAACAGTAACTCTGTTCATCAAATCACTAACAAGGAAACTTTAATGAGTAATGCATGCATAAGAAATTGGGGGGAAATGATTTATACAAGTATTAAATACTTGTTAAAGTTTTATCATAGGTTAATAGATGGCTTATGGGTGTTTGATTGTAGTAATGATGAGAAAAACATGAGAAATGGGGTTAGTTGCAGAAATTTCTGATTTTTGCTAACAAATCCTATGTAAGAACACATGAGATGGATCTTTGAAGCCATAGAGATTATTGTAATATATTTATACATAGTGAAATACATCAGGTGATTTAGAAGTAGTTTGTGGATGTCCAAAACCAAAGAATGGAAAAATGGTCATAACAGAGCTCATTTTTGAGCTTCTATTGTCGTGCGGCTGGCCATTAGTCGCACCCCCCTTTGACAACACAATTTGCTGCTTTTGGGGTTTTTCTCTCCAAACCCCTAGGGGATGCTTAGAGGATGTTTTTGAGAATGTGTTGGGGATCTTTTGAGAGATCTTAATGATTTTGTTATCTACCTAATGATTGCCAAATGCAATGATGTGCATAGGTGATATCGAAAAGTGATTTTGGGGACTTTTATCAAGAAGGAACAAATTGAGCTATTGTTAGACATCCAAATTTGAAAATCTAAGGTGAGGAACTCCTTCCCCTGTAGCAGACTATTATGTTTACATCAAATGCTTGTTTGTACTAAGCTATGATGATTGGTGCTATGGTGTATTGCTATGCACTTATAAGGTTGTATGTTCAATGTTGTCTCGGTATTGGTATGTTTATGTAAAGAAGTGACAGTGCTGTAGAACATGTTATTAAGGACCTGTGATGTAATATGCTGATGTTCTGATGATAAATTGATGATATGATTTGGTGCAACATGAGATATGAATAGTGTGGTAAGTGTACATCTAAGTTAAGGATAATTCTGGAAATCATGAAAAAAAAATGTTTTACAAAACCAATACCACACATGGAATAATTAAAATGCATGAAAGACACCATTGGTGGAACAATAGTCTTGTGCGTAACGCCACCAAGTAAGTTAACCAATGGGGTGTGCAAGAGCAAGATACGTATTTAAACTCGGTGAGCCCAAAACACTGTTTGTCATGTTCAAATAAGAAAAATAAGATGATAATGACTAAAAAAATTAAATTTGATATGCTACCAATGGTGTAGCAACAATCTTGTATGTAACGCCACCAAGTGAGTTAACCATTGGACTGTGTTTGGGCAAGATACGTACCTATACTCGATGAGCTCAATACATAAAAAGGAATAATGAATAAAAGATAAGGCCTAAATGGCTATGAAGAAAAAGCCATTGGTGTAGCAACAGTCTTGTGTGATGTCACCAAGTGAGCTAGCCAATGGGGTGCTTTGAGCAAGATATGTATTTACACTCGGTGAGCTCATACACCATCAGTGAATAGAAGATAGAAAACAAGGACTGGGCAAGATACGTAGTAAACTCAGTGAGCCCAAAAGCCTATGTAGACATGAGAAATGTGAAATGCGTAAGAAAATAAGAAAAAAGTGTTTTGCTATAATATAATGACTTTGATGTGTTGGTTATGTAACAAATGTGAATGTAACAGCTCTAATTAGACATGTTTATATTTTCATATGATGTAATATTACAAATGAATGTTTAATGATTTACTTGCAGCCTATGTATTATATGTGGATTGTTTGCATATAAATCTACCAGGATAGGTTTTCTTCACTGAGCTATGGCTCACTCTTTCGTATGTTGACATTGTTACAGATGAGGATAGTGATGGAAAATATGAGGCTGCTGCAATGTGAGAGACCAAGTGGGATTTCATCACCCCTTGGTAGCTATGGACCTATATGATGTTTTAGTTTTAATCTTTTTGCTTGTAGTTATAATATTTTGTAATTAAATAACTTGTAAGTTTTTGTACAGCCACCGAAAGTTGTTATTTATTAAGCCTTCCACTGAGATACTCTTTGGTGCTATGTTATGTGATGTAATGGAATGGTTTTCAATTAAGCGAAAAATTATATCAAATTTTCTATGCATGGTTATTTTGTGGGATATTTGAATAGCATGTTGGATCACCAATTAGCTAGTCGATGCCTGTAGTTGAGGGGGTTTCACTATGCACACCAACTCAATTATGGCCCAATAAGAAAGAGGAAAAATTATGGGTACCTCCCCTATGGTATGTACGAAACCCTAATACACCCTAAACCTTTTATACAATTACAACTATACTCTTTTTTTGAATGGTGTTAAGCTTAAGACTAAATGGACAAATATTCCCTTGCATCCCTTAAAGGAAAACTATTACTTTCATATGGTAAATACTTTTCTAACCTTCCTTTTTCACTTAAAACATCATGTTTACATTTCATTTTCAACGTTTTTCTTTCAAACCATCACTTTTGTTGCTCTAGAACATTTTCTCCACCGTGAGCTCTAACGATAAGCTTCCATTCCGGTAAGCTTCTCGGAACATGAACTCTAGCGAAACTTTTTCTTCAACATTCGGTGAGGTTTAATAATAGAAATTCACATGAAGCTCAATTTTTGAGTTCTGCCTTAAAAAGATGTAACCCGATATAAAAGAACGAATGGGATTGAAGAATTCATAGTGAAATGAATTGAACGATTTCTGTATTTACTTGGGTTTTTACTACATGAAGTCTCGCTTAAGTAGCCACCGTTGTGGAATCAGTTGGAAAGTTTGTTGGCAATGCAGTGAATGGGATCCAAGATGGAGAACCCAAACTCATGATTGTTTTGGATTTCTACAATTATTTTGTTTCTGGATTGCTTTATCTTCTTCACATTATCTTTTTTGTAAGCTGCCAATAATTCACAAACGCATCCTTCCATTCCGGAATCAGTTGAGCTTCGAGTTGCTACAAAAATTTCAACATCTCTCTCGCTCTCTCCGAGTCTTTCCAGAAGAAAACAAGATGAAGAGAGTGGAATATGAAGAAGAAACTCAGAGTGTGAAGAGGTCTTAGTGCAGTTTTTATATAGAGAGGATACAATCAAACGAAGAGAGATAACGGTCTATTAGAGGCCTCAATTGTCAAAAGGGAGCTTTGATCCTTCTGCTGAGTGTGGTGTCGTCCACTCTGAAAATCCAATGGGAGCCCTAGATGGAGAAGGAGAAACGAATATGAGAGAGAGGAAAGATGAATTTATATACTTGTGTGGTGCTGTTTGCAGAAGAGGAGACCAGAAGTAGTGACAGCTCTGAAGGCAACGGCGAAAAGAGAAGGGAGGGGTCACAGTGAGAGACGAAAGAACAAAGGTTATGGTTCCTGTTCACAAACAAAAGAACGTCTGGAAGGAGAGGGGAAAAAATAAATGTTCTAATAGTTAGTGAGGGTAAAATAGTCATTTCACTTTATAATTTGGGCATTTTGGGTATTATAAGTTAAGCATTTTCTTTGTGTCATCAATTAACAGAAATTTACTAACAGAGTAGGTATTTTTGTATTTTTTTTAATTTTAATTGATGAATGTTTGAAACGTTTGGGGTGTACTTGGGTTATAGGCAAACTACAAGGGAGGTACCCATAATTTCTCTTTAAAAAAATTATGTTTCAGTCTGGTTTGGCTTCGGGCTTTTATCGGGCTGTCTTAATGGGCTCTTATCGGTCCACTAACATTCGGTCTTGGTTTCAGTTTCAATTTACTTTATGTGTAGTAACAAGTTGGTTTAATGGGCTCTACCGGGTAATCATCGGGCTGATTCAGTTTTGGTGTTGTATTCCTACATGTATATTTAATAAAACGTTAGGGTAATGGGCCCTTATCGGTCCATTATCCAACAGGTTCAGTTTCAATCATATTGGTTTGATATGGTGTGGACTTATCAATTGGTCGGGACCGGTTTTAATTTTTCACCACAACCAAAATCACGTCCATTACGGCCCAACATGATTGGTTTTAGTTTGGTCCGAGCCTAATCGGACTGGTTCTATTTCGATTTTCAATTGGACTCTATTTTGACACTCCCTTTAATATTAGATAACTGAAGACTCTTGAGGATAACGGATGCGGACTATTCTTCCTAAACTCACTCTCACTTGTAGATATGACGGAATTGTATATACATGTACACAAACGACAGAATCTGACAGCGACAATTGGAAAACTTGCTCTAATACAATGTAAATAATCAACCCAAAAATACAAAATGGATGGATTAGATGGCATGAGACACAACGGACCTGCAAGGATCCGAATGTAACAAACTGGGCCCGATTCTCACATGTAGCGAGCTGACAGGTATGATCTGTTAAATGCAAAGGAAAGCAGGCTTCATGGCCAACCACCTGAGGAAGGGTAAGGTGTGTACAGTAGTGTACTACAACAGTCTACAGCTCCCCAAAAATAAATGAGAAGTGAGCTGCAGTGCAGCAGCTGCTTCTGACTCTGACTCGCACCATACGTTTTACGTGCTTATTTTATGGACTCACATCCTTGCATGTCCATTCATGCTTCCTGCTTACCCATCGATTCTGAGTTTGTGACTTTTGTGCTGCTTGTGAGGCTGTGTACATGCAATGAATCAAGGGAACCAAGCTTACCTTCAACCTTTGGATACTTTCCCAAGAGCATACATTATCCATATGAATCTATCATCTTGAATGAAAATGATCAATGAATCAGAGATAGTGGTGGTGGTGGGATCCACCTGCTTGTACTAGTCTCCATTATCTGTACTTTCCTGCATCTGCTAATTAATCCCCATGTACAACCACTACAATTATTGATAAGATTAATTATATTTCTAAATTTAGGCCCTTGGGATTAATGGGCGATACCTGTTCATCCGACCCACCTTTCCATCACCTTTAAACTAGGGTCCCTTTTTTTTTTAAGGTTCCTACTGATGGAATGTGACTCACTCTCCCGGAACATCTCCCCCGGAAAGAATGTGAAGGAGGCCACTTTTGATTATTGATTCTTTTGTTGACCACTCATACATGCTAAATGGAGGAAGTCCTTTAAAAACCCTAGATTTTTCCTAGTAGCATTCAAATTCAATCAGGTTTCAAGGAAAAGCACATCCCCTGTATACACCTCGTCAATGTCATTCTCTCTCACTAACTGTCTATTTTTCATTGGTTTAGGGTATAAAAAAAATACACAGAGAAAATTTAAGCTTATTGGGAAAGTAAGACCCTAGGACACCAAGTCATAAAAGTTTACTAACTTCTAAAATTCCTAAACTTTTCTCCAAGGAAAAATGTGAATTGAAGGATAATATCACTGTTGATTATTGATTCACTCATACATGGTAAATGGAGGAAGCCCTTGTTAAACCCTAGAATTTTCCTTATAGCAGTCAAAGTCAATCAGGTTTTAAGTATTGGCACTGGATTAGTAAATCAAGGGTTGATCTTTCTTCATATCCATCAAGGATCAACTAATCTAAATCAACTCCGGATTGAATCAGTTGATAGATACCTAATTTAAATTTTATTTCTCAAAGGGATTTTTGAATGACTATGTAACATTCTTTTAATTGTCAATTATTTTATTCTTAAAAGTTTTTCATATCAAGAATAAAACGGGTTTTCGAATACCCAAATAAAATGATAAAAAAAATACCTTCACTATAAAAAAAAACCTATGTTATTTGATAGATAAACAGATCATATGGTGATCAAAGAATTTCAGTGAGGCAGGTTTCACCGATCCATCTTCTCAGCCAGTCCTTAGCCACACAAGTGTACGGAGAGCCATAGGACGCACGTCCTAGTGTCGTACAAACTACAAAGTACAAACGTCATAGGACTAATTAAATAATGAAAGACTAGGGAGTTGAAAGTAGGCTGATTTAACCTATTTATTTTGTCCAGTTACCTAAGAAATACAATTTTAAATTAGGGCAGAAAGGAGGGATGGAAATGGAGAGGAGAGAGATTGAAACAGCTTTGGTTTTGATATATTATTATATATACAATCAATCTTTGATATGCGAGCACAGAGATGTTGGCCCTCTTATTGTTGTGTCGTAATTATTGGTAAGATTGTTGACCCTCGTATTATTATGTTGTAATTATTGGTAAATTGGCAAGTTGACAGTGCTACAGGCGATATGATAGTGTGTTGGATACTTTTTGGATCATAGCAAATGGAGGGGGTCTGTAGAGAGAGAAAGAAGAGATCAAGAGAGAGAAAGAAGAGAGAAGAAATCACGAGAGAGAAAGAGGAGAGAGAAACTGGTCAATGGGACCCACAATGCCTAGGTGGCATGCCATCATGGCAGCCAGCCAGATGGTCAGCCGCATGGCACCACAAGGCAGCAGGCCCGCAAGGCCATGCCGCAAGGCAGCAGGCCCGCAAGGCCATGCCGCAAGGCAGCAGGCCCGCAAGGCCATGCCGCAAGGAAGCAGGCCCGCGCGCGCACGCCTTCCCCACAGTTCGCACTCCAAGTGTTTGAGAAATTTCCAGGAGAGAGAAAATCTCTCTGGAAATTTTCTCTGCAGAGTTTTTAACAAACTCTTAAAGGTTACAGAGGCCATTTTCTATTCTCAGGGGCATTTTAGGAAGAAAAGAATGAAGAAGATGCAAGATCGGCCGCCCAAATGAAGCCACATGTCAGATTCCAAATGGACGGCCCTAGAAGATGCGGCCTATGGTGTGGCGCAGACGGTGCGCCCAGATCCTTTCGCGCATGATTTTATTGGCCAGCCGCAGTTTAATATGGTGCAACATGTTACATGAATGGTTTGCTTTATTCAGTGTGGTGCGCGCACGGTACGATGACGGATCAAGATCTCGATCCAGTGGATGAGATCAACGCCGACAATCGCTGACGGGATCTGACATGATCCAACGAATCCAATTGAATCCCGCCTTTTTTAGGCTGGTCCTACGGCCATTACTTGAGATTCCTTATCAGCCAACCATATCTCGACACCGCGCCTGCCATGTCAGCGGCAGCGCCGCTTCGGTGCTTCGCGGGTACATAGAATGAGGCTCAAAGATTCCATTTAAAATTATTCTATTGGCCGAACTTGTTTTCCTCATAACTTGATCATCCGGAGGCCAAATCCGACGATCCAAATTGCACCGAGCTAGGTTTTTCATTCTCTTTCAATTGAGAATGGTTGTGAGGTTGTTGGCCGCGTGAAAAAGAAGGGAAAAGAGGTTTTTGTGCAGAAAAGCATTATTTCTTCATATTTTTGAGGTGTTCTGGCTTTGGGAATTGAAAACAATTACTCATCATCTCTATTCGTGCCCATGTCGATGCACTGCTCTGATTTTTGAATGATGGTGAAGCTTCTTTGCATATGGCTCGTGATTGGTTATTTATCAGAGGAAGAGGAACACTGCATATGACTTCAGATGCCAGAAAACATCAGTTGTGAGATTTTCTCAACTCCCTTAGTATTTATTGGATTAATGCATTGTATGCTAAAGTAGGTTGAGAATGTTGAATGCCTACATTGTATGGAGGTTTATTCTATGCTAGCTTAGGCAAAAAGAATATTGAATGCCTTGCTAGTTTGGGATTTAATTGTAGGGTATCACTATAAGTCCCAAAATTTATCTTTTTGATTTGTGTTTAGTGGGTGCTGGACACTGGCTGGAATAGCCTGAACCTTGAGAGTGTTTGCCCTCTTAGTTTTATGCTGAGAAAATTTAGGGTGAGTATTCTTGTCCTGTAAAGGGCTAAAAGTTGAGTATTGAGTAAATACGAAGCCCATTGGGCATTACTCCGTGGATTAGTCATCACTCACTGTGGTGGTGAACCACGTAACCCTTCTGTGTTGTGGAATGCTTTGATTATGTATTTTGTGAAGTGCGTGGAATGAATTGCAGGATGGGTGTGCAAATCTGGTAACCTGGCCACTGAGTGGTAGTGAGGTAGATTTGCATACGGTTGTGTGTGGGACAGTCTGGTTCATCATCAACACTTGGCAGTAAGGAAAAATAAAAGGGAAAAGTTTTTCACACTGATTCACCCCCCTCTCAGTGTCATTCAAGGTCCATCAATTGGTATCAGAACACCAATCTCAGTAACAGCTAAATCAGCATCTGATAGATCAGAGGGTAACAATGGCACCAGGGGAAGGTTCTCATAAACCCCCATTGTTTGATGGTACAGACTTTGTTTTTTGGAAAAGGAGAATGGAGATTTATGTGGAATCACTTGGATTTGATGTTTGGACTGCAGTTGAAATTGGCTACACTCCATATGATACAGCTATTCCTAGTACAACAGACAAAAAGAATTTTGAGAATAACAGAAAGGCACTCAATGCCATTCAAGGTGGTCTGACAAACAGTGAATTATCCAAGGTCATGGATTGCAAGACTGCAAAGGAGGTTTGGGATAGACTAATAAATATCTATAAAGGAGACAAGAAGATCAAGAAAGTGAAACTGCAAACATTCAGGGCTCAGTTTGAAAACCTGAAAATGAATGAGGATGAAACTGTTGATCAGTATATGAACATAGTGAATGAAGTGGTTAACTCCATCAGAGGACTTGGTGAAGACTTAAAAGGTTCTGTTGTTTGTCAGAAAATATTATGGTCTCTCACATCCAAGTATGAATCAAAGGTTTCTGCTCTTGAAGAAACTAAGGATTCGGATGAAGTCACCATAGATGAAATTCATGGAGCATTGACAGCTTTTGGGATGAGAATAGACCCTGGAACTACTGTAGACAAGCAAGTAGCTTTCAAGGCTATGAAGAAGCTAAAAATTTCAGAAAAATAAAATGAGGAAGAAAGTAAAGATGAGGCCATAGCTCATTTCACTAGAAAATTAAAGAAGGGTACAGGAAAATATAAGAACAAGCTTCATTTCAAATGTTTCAACTGTGGCAAGGTTGGACATTTTGTTGCAAAATGCCCCAAGAAGAGTAAGATTGACAGTGATGATGAAGATGAAAATAAATACAAGTTCAAGGCAAAGAAAAATTACAATTTCAGAAAGAACAAGTCAAATAGAAAAAGTTTCATTTCAAAAAGGGTTAGTGAAACTTCAAATGATGACTCAGATGATATCTCAGAGGATGAGCCCAGTGAGGCCTTGTTCATGGCTTTCATTGAAATACATGAAGGGAACAAAAGTGAAGAATTTACTACAAAAATTCCTGATGAGAGTAAAATTGTGAATTCCATCTCAAGTGGTGATGAAGAAAGAGACGATGAAGATAAATGTTCAAGCAGTGATGAAGAAGGTGAGATAAACTTTGAGGAAGAATTTGTTGCAGCCATGAAGGAGCTCAAGAAGGAAAGAAAGCATAACAAGCTTGCCTCTCAAGAAGCCAAAAAGCAAAAGCAAGTGATTCAAGAACTGAAAGCTCAATATGAAGAGTCCAAGAAAATTATAGAAAATCTCAATATTCAGCTTAAACAGGCATCTGTAGACTACTCCATTGTGTTGAATGAGAATGCAAGTTTGAAAGTTCAACTTGAAGAACAACTTCCTATGGTTGATCGATTTGAAGATTTTGAAAATGAGTTTACTCTTCTAAAGACAAAAGTAGCAGAGTATGAAAAAGAAGAGGTTGAGAGACAACAAAAATTATCTCAACATGAGGAATCAAATAATTCTACTCCAGTGCATCGTAGTAATAATAAGCTTGATAGGATCATCAATGCTCAAAGACCTTCCCACATCAAGTTTGGCCTTGGTTTTGATAAAGGAGAGACATCAAAAATTTCCAACTCAAAGGGAAAAGGGCCCATATCTTTTGTGAAGGAAAATGAAAAGGGTAAGGATCCTATAGTTCATTGTCAAGGTAGAAACAAAACCCCTTTCCCTAAGACTAACTATGCAAGACCAAGACAAAATGCATGGAAAGGCAAGAGAATGGAGCATGACAACTTCTATAAAGAAAATTATCCCAGTGCACCACAGAGACAGATGAGATACATGGCAACTGCAAGGCCAAGACCTCATTTTCAGGGTTACTGCTACAGATGCAACAACTTTGGACATAAAATTACTACCTGCAAATTTAACATGAGAGATGTAAAATTTGAGAATAGAAATCAATCTGCTCCCCTTGAAGAGAATTTTGTTGAGTGTTAAAACTGTCACAACTTTGGGCATGTAGCAAGAAACTGTAGAACCATCTTTCCCTTTATGCCACCTTTACAGAGACAGCATAGCAGAACAAGAAGAGAGGCTCCAAAGCAGAAACATGTTGAGAAGGCATCATCACAGAAGAAAGTTTGGTTTCAGAGGGACAAAACAGAAAGAAATAGCTCTTTGGTTGTGTAGATAGCTTTTAAAGCACAAGACAGCTCTACACCATGGATTTTTGACAGTGGGTGTTCGAGTCACATGACTGGAGACAGTAAAAGGCTTCTGAAGCTTCAGCATTATGAAGGAGGTTCAGTTAAATTTGGCAACAATGATGGTGCCAAGATAGTTGGAAAGGGAAGCATCAGTCTTATTAATGAAAATATAAAATCCCATGATGTTCTCTATGTTTCAGGTTTGAAACATAACTTATTGAGTGTCAGCCAGATTTTTGATAGGGGCCACAATGTAATTTTTAATGATCAAGGATGTGAATCCGAAGGTCTAAGAGTGGAAAGTTGATGGCATCAGGAAAGAGAACTCATAAAAATCTTTATATTTTGTCTGAAGAATTTGAAGAAAATTGCATGATGAGTCAAGAAGAGGAAACATGGTTATGGCATAAAAGATTAGGACATATTGGCTTTGAAAATCTGTCAAAAATATCCAATAAGAATGCTGTAAGAGACATTCCTTCATTGAAAAAGCCTTCCAAAGATATCTGTGCATCTTGTCAGAAGGAGAAGCAGACAAGAACATCATTCAAGCCTAAGGAGTACCACACTACTCAACCATTGGAGATAATTCATACAGATCTATGTGGGCCAGTGAGAATACAAAGCATTGCAGGAGAGAGGTACTTCGTTCTGTTTATAGATGACTACTCTAGAATGACTTGGGTAATGTTTCTAAAACATAAGTCAGAAGCTCTGGCTAGATTCAAGATCTTCAAAACTCAAGTTGAAAATGAGACAGGGAAAAAAATCAAGTGTTTGAGAACTGACAGGGGAGGAGAGTACACCTAGATAGACTTTGCAAAGTTTTGTTCTGAGAATGGCATCAAAAGACAGACTTCAGCTCCTAGAACACCACAGCAAAATGGTGTTGCAGAGAGAAAGAATAGAACTATTCAAGAGATGACCAGGACCATGTTAACTGAAAATGATATGGGAAATAAATTCTGGAGAGAAGCAATGCATACGGCAATATATGTTCAGAACAGGTGTATGTTGAGGCCACATGAAGACAAGACTCCCTATGAACTATGGTTTGGTAAAAAGGCCACAGCAAAGCACTTCAAGGTGTTTGGTAGTAAGTGTTATATCAAAAACACCAGTCATGGTCTAGGAAAGTTCGATGATAGGGCTAATGAAGGAATATTTCTTGGCTACTCTACCTCTAGCAAAGCTTACAAATGCTACAATAAAAAACTTGGTAAAATTGTTGAAAGTACAGATGTGAGAGTTAATGAGCACAAGAATTGTCCTACAGGATCAAATAATGAGGTTCCTATTTTTGAAGACCTGGACAGTGAGAAGAATGACAATGAAACAAAAAAGGAGCAGGATGTTACAAATGTGCCAAGACAGAGAGCCGTAGTTGAGACAGAAGAAAGAGAAGAGCAGTCAGATTTAGAGGCATATAGGCAGAACAAAAGTGACTCAAAAAGAGTAAAAAAGAATCATCCTGAACAATTAATTCTTGGTGATCCATCTGCTGGTGTGCAAACAAGGAAGGTGAGACAACCAAAACAAATATTTTCTTTATTATCTCACATTGAACCAAAATCAGTTGCAAAGGCATGTGAAGATACTAGTTGGCTCAAGGCAATGAATGAAGAGTTGGATCAAATAGAGAAAAATAAAACTTGGAAATTGGTGCCAAGACCTACAGACAAGAATGTTATTGGCACTAAATGGGTCTACAGGAACAAACTCAATGAAGATGGCAAAATTGTAAGGAACAAGGCCAGATTGGTTTGTAATGGGTATGCTCAAGTTGAGGGCATTGACTTTGAAGACACATTTGCTCCTGTTGCTAGGTTGGAAGCAATCAGGATGTTTCTTGCATTTGCTGTACACAAAAATTTCAAGGTTTACCAGATGGATGTCAAGTCAGCCTTCTTGAATGGTGACTTGGAAGAAGAGGTGTATATAGAGCAACCAGAAGGATTCCAACTAAGTGAAGACCCTACACTTGTTTGTAGACTGAAAAAAACATTGTATGGGTTGAAGCAAGCACCAAGAGCATGGTATTCAAGGCTGGACACTTATCTCTGTCAGTTGGGTTTCAAGAAGGGACTGGTAGATAGCAACTTGTATGTAAAATCTATTGATGGTAGTCAGATAGTTGTGATTGTGTATGTAGACGACATCATTTTTGCAGGTCACAAAGATGAGTCATGTAAGGATTTTGCTCAGAGAATCCAGGATGAGTTTGAAATATCAATGATTGGTGAACTCTCTTATTTTTTGGGTCTGCAGATCAGTCAGTTGAAAGATGGGTTCTTTTTATCTCATACAAAGTATGTAAAAGAGATGTTGAAAAAATTTACAATGGAGGATTGCACACCATTAAGCACACCTACGATGACTAATTGCAAGTTGAGCAAAGATGATGACTCTCCATCAGTTGATCATACTATGTATAGGTCAATGATTGGAAGTCTGGTCTACTTGACTGCTACTAGGCCAGTTATTCTTCAGTCTGTGTGCATGGTGGCTAGATTTCAAGCTGGCCCAAAAGAGACACACGTTGTAGCTGTGAAAAGAATTTTCAGATATCTAAAGGGGACTATGGACTATGGTCTTTGATATGCAAAAAGCAAGAATCTAGAATTATTTTCTTACTCAGATGCAGATTGGGCTGGATGTGTTGATGATAGGAAGAGCACTAGTGGAGTTGCCTTCTATCTTGGTAGAAATTTGGTGGCTTGGCATAGTAAAAAACAAGAGTCAGTCTCATTATCTACAGCCGAGGCAGAATATATTGCTGCTACTTCTTGTTGCACACAGGTTCTGTGGATGTAGCAGATGTTAAAAGATCTAGGCATTGAGTCAGAGAAATCTATTCTTATGTTTTGTGATAACACTAGTGCCATAAATATCTCTAAAAATCCAGTTATGCACTCCAGGACGAAGCACATAGCCATTCGGTATCATTTTTTGAGAGAGAACGTCTTGGAAGGAGAAGTTCAGTTAGAGTTCATTCCTACAGTAGAGCAGATTGCAGATATCTTCACAAAGCCGCTTCCTAGAGATCAGTTTGAATACTTGCGACAGAAGATGGGAGTGATTATCCTCCCCAAGCATTGAAGAGCTTGGAGTGAGGGGGAGCAGTGTTTCATTATTCTATATTTTTTTTGGACTCAGGGGGAGTCCATTGGTATTTTTCGGTGTTACTATGGTGTTGTGTTTGTGGTTTTGCAGCGTCCATAGGATTGGGAAGATGCGGTGGGCACTCCTATGTGGCAAATACCTTTGTCTTTGTTGTCAAAGGGGGAGAAATGTCTCATGGTGGATTGAGTAGTTTCCAACAATTACAAAGGGGGAAATTGTTGGCCCTCGTATTGTTGTGTTGTAATTATTGGTAAGATTGTTGGCCCTCGTATTGTTGTGTTGTAATTATTGGCAAATTGGCAAGTTGACAGTGCTACAGGCGATATGACAGTGTATTGGACACCTTCTGGATCATGGCAAATGGAGGGGGTCTGTAGAGAGAGAAAAAAGAGATCAAGAGAGAGAAAGAAGAAAGAAGAAATCAAGAGAGAGAAAGAGGAGAGAGAAACTGGTCAATGGGACCCACAATGCCTAGGTGGCATGCCATCATGGCAGCCAGCCTGGCCGAGGGCCACGGCAGCCAGCCAGATGGTCAACCGCATGGCACCACAAGGCAACAGGCCCGCAAGCAAGGCAGCAGGCCCGCACACAAGGCAGCAGACCAGCAAGCAAGGCAACAGGCCCGCAAGCAAGGCAGCAGGCCCGCAAGGCCATGCCGTAAGGTAGCAGGCCTGCAAGGCCATGCCGCAAGGCAACAGGGCCGCGCGCGCATGCCTTCCCTTTGCAGTTCGCACTCCAAGTGTTTGGGAAATTTCTAGGAGAGAGAAAACCTCTCTGGAAATTTTCTCTGCAGAGTTTTTAACAAACTCTTAAAGGTTACAGAGGTCATTTTTTGTATTCTCAGGGGCATTTTAGGAAGAAAAGAATGAAGAAGATGCAAGATCGGCTGCCCAAATGAAGCCACGCATGTCAAATTCCAAATGGATGGCCCTAGAAGATGCG
Organism: Protea cynaroides; assembly: GCA_028583415.1. Classification (NCBI taxonomy): domain Eukaryota; kingdom Viridiplantae; phylum Streptophyta; class Magnoliopsida; order Proteales; family Proteaceae; genus Protea; species Protea cynaroides. Next base: position 5,862,282 of record CM053267.1, on the reverse strand, counting down.
GGCTATGGTGTGGCGCAGACGGTGCACCCAGATCCTTTCACGCATGATTTTATTGGCCAGCCGCAGTTTAATATGGTGCAACATGTTACATGAAAGGTTTTCTTTATTCAGAGTGGTGCGCGCACGGTACGACGATGGATCAAGATCTCGATCCAGTGAATGAGAACAACGCCGACAGTCGCTGACGGGATCTGACATGATCCAACGAATCCAATTGAATCCCGCCTTTTTTAGGCTGGTCCTACGGCCATTACTTGAGATTCCTTATCAGCCAACCATATCTCGACACCGCGCCTGCCATGTCAGCGGCGGCGCAGCTTCGGTGCTTCGCGGGTACATAGAATGAGGCACAAAGATTCCATTTAAAATTATCTATTGGCCGAACTTGTTTTCCTCATAACTTGATCATCCGGAGGCCAAATCCGACGATCCAAATTGCACCGAGCTAGGTTTTTCATTCTCTTTCAATTGAGAATGGTTGTGAGGTTGCTGGCCGCATGAAAAAGAAAGGAAAAGAGGTTTTTGTGCAGAAAATCATTATTTCTTCATATTTTTGAGGTGTTCTGGCTTTGGGAATTGAAAACAATTACTCATCATCTCTATTCGTGCCCATGTCGATGCACTGCTCTGATTTTTGAATGATGGTGAAGCTTCTTTGCATATGGCTCGTGATTGGTTGATTATCAGAGGAAGAGGAACACTGCATATGACTTCAGATGCCAGAAAACATCAGTTGTGAGATTTTCTCAACTCCCTTAGTATTTATTGGATTAATGCATTGTATGCTAAAGTAGGTTGAGAATGTTGAATGCCTACATTGTATGGGGGTCTATTCTATGCTAGCTTAGGCAAAAAGAATATTGAATGCCTTGCTAGTTTGGGATTTAATTGTAGGGCATCACTATAAGTCCCAAAATTTATCTTTTTGATTTGTGTTTAGTGGGTGCTGGACACTGGCTGGAATAGCCTGAACCTTGAGAGTGTTTGCCCTCTTAGTTTTATGCTGAGAAAATTTAGGGTGAGTATCCTTGTCCTGTAAAGGGCTAAAAGTTGAGTATTGAGTAAATACGAAGCCCATTGGGCATTACTCCGTGGATTAGCCATCACTCATTGTGGTGGTAAACCACGTAACCCTTCTGTGTTGTGGAATGCTTTGATTATGTATTTTGTGAAGTGCGTGGAATGAATTGCAGGATGGGTGTGCAAATCTGGTAGACCTGGCCACTGAGTGGTAGCGAGGTAGATTTGCATACGGTTGTGTGTGGGACAGTCTGGTTCATCATCAACACTTGGCAGTAAGGAAAAATAAAAGGGAAAAGTTTTTCACACTGATTCACCCCCCCTCTCAGTGTCATTCAAGGTCCATCAACAGAGGGATTCACATCGTCTCTTCCCAGTGGTTCTGGGAAGACGCACTAACCTACCTGGGATGGTTGTTACATGGCTCTTGGGTAAATCCAAGATTCATGTCTAAGCCGACACCTCTTTTCGGCTAGGCTTGTCGACTGAATGTCAGCTCAGACATGGGTCTCGGATTCACCGAGAGCCATGTGGAGGCCATCCAAGACAGATTGCAATTGGTCTCCCAGAACCACTGGCAGGAGAGGATGTGGATCCCATACAGAGAGCAGAGAGCAGAAAGCTAGCCCCATATGCCCAATAATACCTAACAACCAAAAGCCCCCAATTAGTATCTGCTACCTCCCTGGGGAGTAGTTATCCAGCCAGTTCCCTACTCAGGAAGACCACCTATTGTATTTTATCGATTTTTATTAAATAAAGTTTCAAAATATTAATAAGTTTTGTTTTGGTTTTTTTGGTATGAGGCTAGTGAAGTGAGGTTAGTGAGATTGGAACCGAAGACCCCTTGGATGGGTTGAGTTTTAATTTGACTTCTATTGGGTCAATAACGGTTCAACCCATTTGACCTGAAATTGTTGGGTTGGTAACGGTTCAACCCATTTGACCAGGTTCATTAAAATGTCTTTACTAAGAGATACATCCTTTGTTTGTAAAGACATATTGGTTCAAAAGGACACACCCTTCTTTAAGGGATGCTTTGAAAAGATATGTTCTCTATAAATGTAAGAGGGGGAAGCCTTAGAAAATGTTAGAAGAACTAAGTTTTTCTTGATTCTTTCTCTCTCACTCTCTCTCCTTCTTTTTAAGCACATACTGAGGGTATTCCCCTATGTTTTTTGAAACATCGTTATTTTGCCGAAATTGCATTACCGTCTTGCATTTGACCTAAGTACAACTCTGAAGTACTCGAAGGGGCGTATTAGACTAGTGCAGATTTAATGCGGGAAGCTGAGAAGCTGCTTCATCTTGGAGCCAGATTTGCATCAAAACCTGATTGCATCATTGGGGGCAAATTCTGTCTTTATGACAGTATCGCTTGTGATACGACCCAGCTTCACACTCATTATCAATTACAGTCTTCTTCAAAAGATCATTGGAAGTATAACATCAAATAAGTGCTTTTCATTTAAAGTTCTATTCCTTCATATTTTTACAACACCACCGGCACCACCACCACCACCACCGGCTTCACCTCCATTACCTGCACCACTACACTCATCAATCAGACAGTCACCTATTCACAACACCATGCATGCCCGATTTCTTGGCCTTTAGTGTGGGGCGATAGAGTGGGCCCCTTGAGAGAACAAAACATGGCAAGCGTTCTTAGGTGTGTGATGAAGATCAGGGCAGGTGTTTTGAGGAGGGAGAAAGAGAAAGAGGCACATGGGTGGTGCTAGGTTCGAGAAATTCATGTGATTGCATGGTATAGAAATCATCTCCCACCTGAGTTTGGGCGGGAGACTTGGCGGCTCGGATGGATGGCCGCCACTGGCTCTCGGGTGGATCCGAGCCTTCCATCTCAGCCGACACCTGAGCCAACAAGCTGAGCCTACAGTGGTGTCGGCTTGGATGGAGGGCTCAGATCCACCCGAGAGTCAGGTGACGGCCATCCATCCGGGCCACCAAGTCTCCTGCCCAAACTCAGGCAGGAGAGGATGTGGATCCGATTGCATGTGCTTGCCGCCAGTTTTTAGTGTGGCCCATTTTCTTTTGCTTTGTTTTAATGCTCATCTCCCCAACCCAACCGTACTCTCTATCTCTCTCTCTCCTCCCCCAAAGCCGCTGCAAATCCCTCCTTCCCTATTGGCTTGGCTCTTTGCTAGGATGACTTCATGTCATCTCCTCCACTGACCATTATTGTATCAGTCATTGATGCCTGAGTCGGTCCAATTCTAATGGACCGGATGGTTCTTGGTCGACTGAAAAAAATGTTTTTCAACAATATGTATGTTCAGCTTCTGTCAGATTTAGTATGAATTATCAGGATTCACTAACTTTTACGATGATTAGGTTGAGGTTACATTAATTTAATCCTTACAGAAACCTTATTTTTGGTTAGGTAGAGATGCTTATGTCTTTGGAGTGGACTTTTGTTGCAATACTCATAATCAACCTAAGTTGGTTGGAGTTAATAAAGGTCATGTGGACACAATTTTAATATAAAATGATGTAAATAAAAGTCAACAATTTATCAATCGTTTTTAAATGTCTTTTGTATTTTGACTTAAGTTGTGACCATTCAATTATTTGGACCATGGAAAGATATGATATGACTAACTATTCTATAGATTATTAACATGTTAAAATGGTCTTATGTCAAGCTTAATACTTTGAAGGTTGATCAATTCTAGCTAATTGGGACTTTTGTTGAAATAGTTTCTCAATTTGCTCACCAATTTTAGCATTTTTTGACATTGTAATGAATTATGACCAAAATTTTGATTAAAGATTTTAAATATGAATAGAAAATCTTGTAAGGATTTTACATAGATCCTCTTTGAGTTTTTCCATTAGGATTTCTCATAAACCCTAACGAACACGCCACACAGATTACTAGAATACAATGGGTATCGAAAAGAGATGATTAGAGACATACCTCTTGCTGCAGATTGATTATCGACCATTTTCCTTTGGTTTAAATGCTTGGAATATTTGGATCAAAGTCTTCCACAGCCTGTCGGGATCCCTTGACATTCTCTCTGCGTATGGGAACATGAGAAGAAAATAACACCGTGGCTGTGGGGACTCTAACCATTGGTATTTATAATACCACCCCCAACCCTGGATCAGTCCCACAGTGGACCAGGTTGGTCCATCTCTAATCATACTTAAATCGGTTTACCTGTAACTAGACTCCCACTGAACCAACTAACTTTATAATTAATTTAGCTCATAAAAATATCTTACAATCTCCCACTTAGGCTATATTAATTATAAATTCACCATTGATCCAATGTGACCATGGAATTTAATTACACCAAAACCATCCTTTACTTTGATCTAGTTATCAAGCCTACCAATGTCGAACAACAATGAAAATATTCCTACACATCCGGTGTACCCCCTTCTGTCAGTCACATACAAAGGTCTACTTAATGACATAAATCATTTTGAGATGAATACTTGAGTTCAATGATCGAATTACCACGATCTCGTTATCTTAAAATCCTTATAGGTCAACGCACTTTGATATTATCTAACTTATATAGGCAAACCGCCTCCAGTTTGGATTAATATCATACTTTGGCTTACCGTCTTCTTTGGCTAAATACCGCCTTCATTGGCTAAATACCTCCTTGCAATTTTGACATGTCTTAAATAATCAATAATACATACAAGCAATGAAATTAATGCTTACCAATAATCCTGCCCATTAAACCATAGGCAACATAAACAATCACAGATAAATCATCAACTACCATATCTCTACTAATCAAGCAGATCTAAACACTCCCACTGACTAAGAGAATCTAAAGACTCCCACAGATATTATAAATTCCAAAAGAATAAATAAACTAATAAAATGCCTTCATTTAAATTTAATATGAAATTTAGTTCTATCAAAAACATGTCAAATAAAATCTTTTAAAATAAATAACTAAACTATAAATCAATAAATAAATGACAAAAAATAATCTAAAGACAACTGTATTAAACGACATTATTATTTGGTGTCTTCTTTCTCTGGTGTCTCAGTTTCCTTCTTCTTCTTCTCTAACCAAGCTTCTCTTGCTTTACATTCTCTCTTCATGTGCCCCTTCTTATGACACAAAAAACATTCAACATCACTCATATCCCTATCATAAGATTTTCCTTTCTTAAAAGAGTGTCTATCTTTTCTGTAAGGTCCTACCCCAACCTTTCCTTTACCATTATATTCTCTAGAATGATGACTAGTGACATTGACACTTTCAAATCTTTTCTTTAATCTCATTTATTCTTTAGTGCAAACAAAGATTAATTTATTCATATCCCATTCTTCTTCTTGAGTATTATACGCCACTTGTGTCTGGTAATATTCTTCAGGTAACGAGGATAACGCACAATGGATCACGAACTCATCATCAACATTTATTCCCATGTCTTTAATCTTCTCAGCAGTAGCAGCAAGCTCCATGAAATAATCTCTGACACTTCCATTACTGTCAAACCTTGCATTAGTAAGCTTGTTCATCAAGGTGCTTCTCTGTCCTCTATCAGAAAGTTCAAACTTCCCTTTGATCTCTTTTAAATATTCTTTGGCCGTTTCCTTGGCTTAAACACCATCACGCATGGTTTCAGGAATGGCCTGCCTCATGAGCAGCATAGACTTTTTATTTTCTGCCATCCATCTTTTCATTTTCTCCTTCTCTTCTAGGGTACTAGTTTCAGTGATGACAGTAGGTTTATCCTCTTTAAGCATCATATCTAAGTCAATTAAACCTAGAGTCGCTTCTAGCTGTTCATACCACCTTTTAAAACTCATCCCAGACAGGGAAGGAATAGTAACTACCAAGCCTCCTGGCATAGTCACAGGGATGGACATCTTGGGAGATACAAACCATCATCACCATATGAGTTCAAGCAAAAATATCAAGTAATATAAAATCATGCGAAACTCATACAAACACATGCAATTATATTTACTTCTACTTTGTCCCAAATAAAAAGAAATAGACATCAAAAACCTTAGATGAAACCATCAATGGATGAGATTAAATACATATCAACCAATAGAAATTTGATATATATACACCATTTACTTGTACTAAACATATCAATCATTTATGCAAATAAATATCTTTTTTTCAAGAGTTGACCAACTACACATTCTCCTTTGGGATAAACATGCAGTGGTCTTCTCAGTTTCTGTGCAATAACTGTGAAAGAATAATGACTCTCAAAAATCCCACCACCTTTGGGTTAATGAGACTCCTTAAAGTCAAAACTCTTTCAATTCATGTGCATGAACATACCTTTAACTTTGACAATGCCACCTTTGGGTTAACACTGACTCTCTTTGCTCTTTTCACACCATGAAGAATAGTGTATTAAAATATATCATTTATTGTATATGTAAATGCACAAATTTAGAATTTGAGGACTACCATGATGGAACTGAGTGTACCACTTTGGCGGATTCCACCCAATCTTCACATGACACCCACAAACCTTAATTTGATCAAAACTTGACAATGCCACCTTTGGGTGTACATCGCCCTTACACAAGCATTTACAAATACATGAACTTTGAATTTGAAGACATCATGATGAAACTAGGTGTACCACTTTGGTGGGTTCCACCCAATTCCACAATGATATTCCCAAACCCTACTTTGCAGCACATTGTGGGCCAATAAATAAAATATCATGCACACATAACCTTCTACATGCATCTAGTACAAAAATAACTGATAAATAAGCAGAAAACTACAAATCGGATTAATTTGGGGCACCTTTTAATCAAAAATAAATTCCCCAAATCATCAAACTATATCAAACTATGTACCAAACTGTAGAGCATCAAAATATGAAACCAACGCAAAAAACCGCATCAAAATCCAACGCTCCTAGCCCTTACAATCGTCGATCAAAGTTGGCTTATTCATTCTTGAATCCTGAACCAGCTAGAACCGGTTCATCCGGGTTCGGTTCGGTGTAACCGGGCTCGATTATGGGCGGATTTATCCGAACCGACAAAATAAAACCTTTTTTTTTTTAAATGCTTTGGTCCAGGCCAAACCAAACAGTCTGGACTTTAAACCAAATCGTAAACCGACAGTTCAACTTTCGGTCCAACCAACCCACCCATCCGGATTCCGGGTCCAATTTTTGGGTCAACAATTCAGGCCAGTACCCGGGTTATCGGGTCAAAATTTTGGGTCGGCAGGTCGGGTTATTGGGTTGGCCCGTTTCTGGTTTCGGGTTGGGTCTGACTCACTTAGCCTAGGCTGGGTTTGCCTGGTCTGGACTGGGCCTGGGCAGGGCCAGCCCTGGCAGAACTGGTCTGGGCCTGGCGCACCTGGGCTGGGTAGACCCGGCCCGAGTCAACCCAGCCAACCCGTTAGGGTTAACGATTCGGCGCTGAGTCGACCTGGCGATGACTCGGCGCCGTCAGATTTAAAAAAAAAAAAAAAAACTTTTCCAACTGCCGGCGCGTAGATCTCACGGGCCTTTTCAGGCGGCGCGTGAGAGCGCGTCGGGTAGTTTCCGGCGACCAACTTTATGTCGTCAGCTCCGTCTCTCCGAGGCCTACAATCCTATATAACTTATTTTGCTTTTTAATGGTCCGAAAATTTTTTTCAGCTGCCCAAACCCTAGACAGGTTTGTAGAGAATTTTGGGAGAAAAATCTCTCCCTTTTCCAATCCAATCAAACATAAAGATTTAACAATACTTTCTTATTGATTCTAGATCTGTGTAGGAGGCTCTGATACCACTGTAAAGATTTTACATAGATCCTCTTTGAGTTTTTCCATTGGAATTTTCCATAAATCCTAACGAACACGTCACACAGATTACTAGAATACAATGGGTATTAAAAAGAGATGATTAGAGACATACCTCTTGCTGCAGATTGATTTCTGACCGTTTTCTTTTGGTTTGAATGCTTGGAATGCTTGGATCAAAGTCTTCCACTGTCGAGATCCCTTGACCTTCTCTCTGCTTATGAGAATAGGAGAAGAAAATAACACCGTGACTGTGGGGACTTTAACCATTGGTATTTATAATACCACCTTCAATCCTGGACCAGTCCCACAGTGGACTAGGTTTGTCCATCTCTAATCATACTTAAATTGATTTACCTGTAATTAGACTTCAACTGAATCAATTAGCCTTATAATTAATTTAGCCCATAAAAATATTTTACAAATCTAACATAATAACCTTGGTTGGATATAATATTATGTCCAATTTTAGGTTGATATAATTAAAAAATTAAGTGTTAAATCAGCTGATTCTAACAAAATATACGGCGTCAACTGATTCCGGTGCTGATTCCAATCTATAGAACCATGGTTAACAGCCCATCTACTGTTCTTAATTGGCATTCGTTTGGCTCTAAGTAAGGGGTCTGTGAAGGTAACTGACTTGATTACATCAGACTTTTGGCCTTATTTTTCTTTTCCAAACTAACCCTCTTCTATTGTAGCACAGAATTTGTAAAGTAAATTTTTTATGCACGCTTTTCGAAATTAATACAATTAAAGGGGTAATTTTGATTTTTTAAGGAGAATGATCGTGAATATGGAATGATTACAAAAACAGATGACAAAATTCACTTTGTCACCCACTCAATTACAATCATACAAAGCCCTATGTAAAGCCCTTGATCTTATGAGCAGTCCCATTTGTCTGGTTTCTGATTTCAATAGCCTTTAATGATGAACTTCCCAAATTAAAATTCAAAATCAAATTCAAATTCAAGCCAAGCCAAACCAAACAAACAAGCGCAAGTCAAAACACTTAGTCATGTTGGGGGATTCAAATCCTCTCCTCCCAGTGATTCGGGAGGAGGGAGACACCTTCGTTGGATGGTCGACACGTTAGGGTCGGGTGAATTCGAACCTTTCATTCGAGTTAACATCGAACTGACAAGCTAAATCGACAGAGGGTGTCGGTGCAGATGGAGAACTCGAATTCACCCGAGTCTCAAGTGTCGACCATCCAACAGGTGTCCCTCTTCCTCTCAAATCACTGGGAAGAGAGGATGTGAATCCCAAATTGAATTTAAAGAAAAATCACAATACAAACGGGTAACAGTATCATGCATGTTACTTACCAAACAAAACAGTATCATGCATGTCCACAAGTGATCCAAAAACAGTAATTGGGAAGCCAAAACTTTGTGGACCCAGCTTCGTTGGCATTGACATTTCTAGAACTCCACAATAATTTAACCATTCAATATCCTCTCCATTCCTCTCATCTCCTCCACTCCTCTACTCCTCCAAGTTGAAGCTCTCTCTTCTTCTTTTTATCTCCAAAATACATAAATGGAGACTACTCAAGATCATGAAACCTCGCCCACATTCCCAACTACTGAAAAGAAGAAAACCCACCAAGAATGTGAGATGAATCATGAAGCCCTTCAGTCCTCCAATGGCTTCTTCCACCGCAGACCACGTTCAAAGGCCATTAACAAAAGGCTCCACAGGAAGCGAAGTAACACCAAGGAAAAGCTTGAGAGGAATAACTCTAATGCTAGTAGTGATGGAGAAGAGGACAAGGTTGGTGTAGAGAAGAGAATCAAGATGTTGCAGAGTATCATCCCTGGAGGAGAGTCATTTGGGATCGAAAAGCTTTTTGAAGAGACAGCTCTCTATATATTGGCTCTGCAAGGCCAAGTTAAAGCCATAAAGATTCTTACCAGCTTCTTTGAAAGCCTTGAGAAGGAGAAATCCAAGTTTGGAGTTTAATAATATATCACTTCTTCGTTGCTTTCTATCTCTCTGTGTACTCAATTGCTTCCCTTTTTTATTCTCTCTTTTCAAATTTTCTCTCCATAAGTTTTTATATTTTCTTGGGGAAAGCTAGCTGGTAATGTTTATCATATGCTGTTGCAGCTTGTAAGTTGGAACAAGTCAAATTCATGTATATGAATATCATGGAGAGATTCTACCATAGTTTTTACCATATAGTGTACCCAGGTGCACGAGGTTCACCGGATCTAGGGAAGGATTAATTTATGCGGTCTTACCTTGGTCTTGGGAGACGGTTTTCAAATTCGAACCCATGATCACCATGTCACAATGGAACAACCTTTTTTTTTTAATTTTTTTATTTACCATTGATATATATTGAATATGTAGAACTCACATGGAAAATCTCAAGAGGGCATGGGATGACTGTCCTGCTTCCCCAGGAAGGTGAGATTGGGAAGTTAATGTGTGGGGAGTTTTATAATATATATTTTATGGGCTGAGGTTTTCTATTGGATAGGATGGATCCTGTACAGGATTTATTGCAGAGCAAGAACAGACCCAAGTATCCAAGAGGAATAGGAATAGGAAGATCATTTCATGGTCGACCTTACGAGAAGGCACAGGGGACAGCAGAACAAAAAGACTTTTTCCCATATTTTATATATTGGAAAAAAGAAAGATACCCTTAGTTGGCCATCAGATTACAGTGAATGAAGAGGTCAAGTCAAAAAAAAAAAAAAAAAAAAAAAAAAAAAAATGGTCAAGCCAACTATGCGAGGGACCACTACTTTCTACTTTTATTTCTGGCAGGCTGGATGCCTTATCGTTCGAGTCACTGGATTAGATAAGTTTTCAATTCCCAAATATGAATGGTTAGGTAAAGAGAATCAGATTGACTTTTGGAGTTTAGGATTGGGCCCGCGTAGGAGGAGGAATGAGAGGCCAGGCTGTGGGCTCAATTAACTTTTGGGGTGCCATGTATACGATGTTGACCTGGCCTACTTCCACTCACACAGTCACACTCCATGGGAAACATGATTATGAATGTATGGTGGATTGAGTGGCAATAAGTTGGTGTTGTATCACATCCTTCTCTTTTAACTCCCCTGCTTGATCTTCTCATATGCCCATAGTAAGATACGGTTATACCATAGCCTATAGGTTACTGACCCACCTTGTCTTCCATAAGACAAAATCTATGATTTTGTTGTTTCCCTCTGTAATGCAATGGAGTGACAAGGGGTTCGAATTAAATCCATGCCCGACCCATATATGAAATTAAAGTTCCTTGAAGTGACTTTATAACTGCCATGTTGGCCATGTTGGCTGTTCCATCTGGTTGGTTGGAATTTGGTGACAATGGAGAGAACAAAATTGAATAGAGGAGAATAAAAATAGTTAATTCGCAAAGGTTGGTCTTTATTTCCGGTTCGTGTTGTCAGAACAGAAGAATGGATAGGATTAATCAAACGCCAAAGTGGTAATTTTTGGTGTTTTTTTTTCCGTTTCCGTAGCACAGATGAACAGAAGAACTTAGTTTGAACGAGAGTGATCGGATCCTAATTAGGGGTGCAAGTTTTACCCTGACGACCCGAACCCGCCCAGGCCCGCCCTGAACCCTGGCAGGGTTGAACCCGGCCCGAACCCTGACAAGGCTGGGTTAGGGTTTAATTTTGTACCAACCCTGACAGGGTTGGGCTGGATTAGGGTTGACCCCCTGGGTTGAACCCGACCCAACCCGACCCTGTATATATTTGAAAATATTTATATAAATATGTATTTATTTGAATATATTTATATATATGTATTTATTTGAATATATATTATTATATATACATATAATTTATAAAGTTATAACTTATAAACCCTAAAACTGAAAACTCATTTTTAGTTTTCATTTTGCAGTTTCTTTTATAATTTATTAAATTATAACTAAAAATTAAGCAGCTAGCCCTAATGGCCTAATCGACCAAAGGGCAAACCGGCAAAGGACGATGGACGAACCTTGGTCCTTGGATTCTAATTTCTAAACACTTACGGTTTCAAACCTTCAGCCTTATCATTTAGACATTTATCATTTTCTCTCAGTCTCTCTCTCTCTCAAGAAGACGAAACCCTAAGAAGAGTAGAAGACGGCGGCACCTTATCTCTTCTCTTCTTCGTCTCTTCTCTTCTTCATCTCTCTCTCTCAACCAAAGCCCTAAGGGTAGACGGCGGTAGACGGCGGTGCCTTCATCTTTCTCTTCTTCACCTCTTCTCTCACTCTCCCTGTCTCAAACGAAATCCTAAGAGGGAACAGTGCCTCCTAGACTCTTAATCACTCAATCTCTCTGATTCTTTCGACTCTCGACTCTATCTCTCGAGTCCCTCTCATGATTTCTCCGATTTTATGATTTACTATAGTTTTAATGTTCTCTTTCATTCCGAATCGGATAGTTGCAGTTGGTTGTTTGGTCATTCCAAGTCTCTCTCTCAATCTCTATTACGGATACGAATCGGATAGTTGCAGTTGGTTGTTTGGTCATTCCGACTCTCTCTCTCAATCTCTCTGACGGATACGAATTGGATAGTTGCAGTTGGTTGTTTGGTGACTTTGGTCATTCCGACTCTCTCTCTCAATCTCTCTGACGGATACCAGGTAAGTTACTTTGTTTATGTCGACTCCTCTTTTCTTGCTTTCCTTGTTTGCCGCCTCTATTTTGCAGTTTTGGCTCTTCTCCTCACTCTTTATTTCTTATTGCAGGATCTTCTATTTCTTTCTCAGAGTTGAATCTGTTTCGCTTTCTTCAAAACTACTGCGTTTCGGCTAGCGCAGTTCTTGTTGGAGGTATATCTATCTTTATTGCTACCTATTTTATCTCTTTCTCTTCTCTCTCTTTTGGGAACCGGGGGGGGGGTTATGGATGTCTGGTGATTTTTTTTTTTCTTGGTTACTCTTGTGGCTTAGAGTTTAAACAGATTTCTTGGTTGGGTTATCTGAGGATGGATCTTGGTTGTGGATTTTGAGTGAGGTCTCATCTCGTACCAGTAGTTAAAGTATTCTTGTCTTAACTCTTAAGTATTGCAAGGTCACTACTCCCTAGGAGAGAAGCTTTAGAATAGCAGTAGAGAGAGATAAAAAGATAGCATAAGAATCAATGATCTACACCTTACATTACTGATAGTATGGACAGCTTTCAAAATTTTTTATTCCAGAGAATGTGATTGGTGCTGCAAAAAAAATCATATTATTGTTCATTCCTTCATTTGTCCTTCAGATAGGAGGATTTTACTGTATATCTTTTTTTGTTTCAGAAATGTGATTGGTGCTGGCAAAAAAAAAAAATGTTATTGCTCATGTCTTCCATAATTGTTACGATGGTAGAATTTTACTGAATATGTAGGCTGTTTTGAAAGGTTTATATGAGAATTCCTGATTTTCATTACTCTTTTGGACATTTACTCAATTCTGAATGGCTTAGATTTCCATGATGTTTGGCTACCTCTCAATGGCCTTACCTTACAAAATGATAATTTACTTTAGGCATTGGATGAAGACATGAAGTACCAAATTTATGAGGAAAACAAGGCTTGATTGCCATGAATATGGTCCACCGTTTCTCTGTTTTTCACTTTTTTGGTATAATTAGTATAAAAAATTAAAATTTTACTTGGAAATTTTCCCTTTGTGGTTTTTACTGGGACACAAACAGAGCACGAAGGAAAACATCTACATTGGAATGGCATTTGCTTCAACCCAACATTAGTAGGCAATGCTAATGAGAACTGCATCTGCGGGGCTCCAGAATTCTGGATATATGTAAGAAACACAATGTGTGAAAAAGTTTAGAGCAATGGCTGTATGAGCAAAATTCCCAGGGAGCAATATGTAGAGAAAGCTGAAGGTTATAGTAATTGATATCTAATATCAGTCCCAGCAATATGTATAGCAAAAAATTCATTTGTTGATTTTGGATTTGCTTCCCAATTACAAGGACTACCAGCAATAATCTCATTCAGCAATGAACACTCAAGAAGTATGATATCCAAGTTAGAATCTATTAAATGTTCGTTCATCTTCTTCACAAGAGTAGGAAACTTAAGGAATTCCCTTCCCTGACTTGTATTAGAAGAATATGTCCATATCCGCATCCATATTATGACTTTTATTCTGCTGGGCATAATTTAGGAATGAGGATGAGTAATTTTTTTGCTTTTTGGAAGGGGAGATTTTTCATGAAAAAACTCTTTTCATACATTGGCTACGAAATAGAGTCTTTGGTGTGTTCACATGATTGGCTATGAAATGAACCACCACTTAGTAATGAAGAAAATCTAGATGACATTTGTGAGGTGGAAGCAGGTAAAAAACTCAATGACAACTATTAATAATTACATGCATTGTGAAATGGATTGTCTTTATTGATTTTTTATTGCATTAATTATATTTTCAGATTTGCTTGAGGAGAGTGGTGACAATGATGTTTTAAGTTTGAGTCATTTGACGGTTTGACCTAAAGTTTGGTATTGTATGTTTGGACTTTGGAGAATTAGAGTTGATTTTGTAATGAGTTTGTATGTAATTGTCATCTTACCATTTAACTTATTTCTCTTTTACTTTTATATCATTGATATGATAGTTCTTACTTCTAATGATATTTTTCCTTTCATTTTTTTGTAGAAATATGAGTGAGAGGAGGAGGACCGAGGATGGGAGTTTTGGAAGGCCAAATTGTAGATCATGATCATCATTTTTTTTCTTTTCTCATTTATCAGATCTTATGTTAAACACTTAAACTGGTTATGATTTGTGTTTGTTCTATTTATCAGATTTGATTGTTAAACACTAAGAACTGATTTGGTTTGTATTTGTTAGTTTTTAAGAGAACGTTAGGTTGATTGTGTATGTCATATATTTAAAGTTATAATTGATATTTAGGATCAAGCAGGGGCAATATCAAGGTCAATCTGACCCTGAATCAGGGTTAATCATGGTTAACCCGACCCAACCTGGCCCTGTGAGGGTCAATCAGGGCTGGTTAGGGTTAGGCCCAACCCTGTCAGGGTCAGGGTTAGGGTTGTATTTTTTTTAACCCTGGCAGGGTTGGACAGGGTTAGGGTTGAGCTTAAATAGTCAGGGTTGGTTAAATAGTCAGGGTTGGGGTTAGGGTTTTGAAAAACCCAGCCCAACCCGGCACAACCCGGCCCAGTTGCAGCCTAATGACCTCATTAATTTCAAAGCCTTTTTGGAAGTGAGATTCCCATTTTGAGTTACTTCCTTTTGCTTTCTATTTTACTTCATTCGTCCTATGTTGAAGGTATATTTAAGAAGAGATGAGGTAGCCAAGCAGGCCAACTCGGATCCAACTATGAAAAGGGGAAACTGAAAATTGATTTTTTGACAACTACTCTCCAAATGGGTCAGTTATAATCTTTTTCTAGCATTGAGTTTGTTCGTCTGTTCTCTTTGAACCTCCTATCAAGTTCAGTTGTTTTCTAATTTTAATAAAGGTGAAAATTCCAATTACATTGTGTTACGGTTGGAAATCGCCCGTCGATGCGCTCTAAGTTACCTGCAACCACAGAGATGAGACAAAGGAGTGGGGCGCCTAAGCCCCGAGTACACTCCGATGCCTAAGTTAGATTCCCAATGTAAGCAGTCAAGAGATAGCAGAAAGCTATCTCCAGTTTAAAGAATGTGGGACGATGAAAGAGTTTGAGCGTGCGAGAATGAGAGAGAAATATTGTGAGCTAGTAACTTGTGCGTAAGTCCTTACCTTGAGGGGTTGCCCTCTACTTATAGATTGGGAAGAAGCATGGAGGTACCAGGACTCAGGGAAGTAGATCGCCAATAGGATTGTCACGTGTTGCTCTGAGGGACACCTGTGTGGTAGACTCCGAGTAGGAGTAGGAGACCTTAGCCAAGGAAGCTAGGTCGGTCAACTTTGGGACTGACACATGTCAATGTGTGAGTAATCACGGACCGTGATAGTCGACGTCATATCAGACTGGGAGAAGGACTCCTCGGATGTAGCATAATCACATTAGGACTATGACCACCGACTGGGAAACGTAGCCGGGTAGGACTATGACTCTGAGCGCTACCGTAGATAATGGTAGACGGCATAGGGCGAATGCGGCATGCCAGGCTCATGAGAGGCCGATGGCAAGGTACCGAATGCCTCATAAGCCGAGCGTAAGACACTCCGAGCGGTTGGCTCCGAAAGTGAAACTTAACACGTGTAAGATTTTAAATGGATGGGATTTTTCCCACCTAACAGATGCCCCTTGCGCTGTCGGATACAACGAATTCTATAGTGCAATAAGATTAAACAAAGTCTCCAGAACGCGCGCCGTATGAGGCCGATTGCAAAAACGATGGCCGTATAAGCTGCTTCCTAGTGTCTCCTCTTATGATCGGACTTCATGTCTGAGTGGTAGACGGTTGTCACCAACCATCTGCACGATTGATGGAGGCACGGGGCTCAAGGCGTTAAACTAGAGTTCCATAACTGCGCTCTATCGTCTATCTTCGAAGTGACGTGGATCGAAACCTTGATCCGACGGCCACCAGGAGGCAGTGCGTCGAGAAGGAGCGGTATCAATAGCCGCTCGTCTTCGAACGATCGAATGCATCGGACGGTTGTAATCGATCTGATGGTCTCGAGAAGGAGTGCCATCATTGCGCGTGACGTCAGACTGTCACGTCGCGTCCGAAGCGGCAGACAAGAACCAATGGCGTTGAGCCACGTGGTCGGAACCCGAAGAGACGGTTTATAGTCGCAACTCTTATAAATACTCCTTCGATTCATTCATTCGACCATTTGGTTGAGTCGCAATAGAAGTTTCCTCAGAGCAGTCGGATCTTCCTGTGTATCGAGTCTTCAAGCTTCTTTCGTGCACTCGGAGTCCCATTTCCTCCAATCAGTAAGTCTTCTTCCCTTCCTTCCTTTTTATTGTCATTTCATGCTTAGTAGTTCCCACTCCTCTAATAGTTTTACGCCCTCCGATAGAGTGAAAGTGAGTGAGAGAATGGCCCAATCCCGGACCTCTTCCTCCGAAAGCTCATCATCCTTCTCAATGGAGGGATTATCCGCTGCTCCCGAACCTTCGGGACGGATTCAAGATTCCGTTAGTCGGGAGTTCGAGTCTCGGACCACAGAGTCGGCAGGAAATGGAGCAGGGGCCATCGCCCAAAACTCTCCACAAGCCGTCCTTGTGGCTTCCGATCAGGCTCCAGAGGAAGAACTCGAGGAGAGTTCCTCTGAGGCCGACGAACATGGTCGTCCTGCTGGCACCTCAGCTCGTGGGGCCTCTCGCCAGAGAGGCGGCCTACCATCTGTCCCTTCTATCGACGCACTCCCTGCATGGTGGGTGCCAAGTAAGATTAGGACCGAGGACCGAATCAGCTTTGTCATTGATCTGCCGGGCATACCAGCTCATAGAGCCGATGACGGACGTCCAGGTTCGGCTCCCTTACCCCGACGAACAGGCTTGTACCGTGAATAAGTCGGAGATCTACGTGTACGAGCACGCCTTAAAGTTCGGGCTCCGATTTCCCCTTCACCCTCTAGTAGTAGAAATTCTCCAAGTCTACCGCATCGCCCCCTCCCAACTAGCTCCGAATGGGTGGCGATGCATATATGCCTTCATCCTGTTTGTCCGCCGACTGGGAGAGACTCCGACTGTGAACTTGTTTTGGTCACTCTTCTAGTTGGCCAGTCTGACCGAGTCCCGCTCTATGACCGGGAGGTACTTTTTTAGTCAGAGAAGCGCAAAGAAGCTCCCGGCCATCTCCCAAAAGCCGTCTTCCATCCACGGATGGAAGGATAAATTTTTCTTCGTTGGCCCTCCCGAGGGCGGCCCCGCTCTCCCTCTATCGAATGTTTGGCTGGTGGTCGACACCACGGGGTTCAACAAAGTCCCCTTTCTGACGATGGAGGAGAGATAGGCTCAACACAAAATAATGATCGGGAAGACGGTGGGCTATGCCGACCTTGCGGATCCCGTGCAGTTGGCCGAGCACGGCCTTCTTGGTGAGTTTATCAATTGTAGGGCAGACTGTATGTCACACCCCAAATTCTACTCCAACCAGAATGGTGTGATGGACCGTCAATAAACCAACGGTTCAACCAGAATCTCACAATAGGCTATCCCACATATGATAAACCAAAACACATTCCACATTAATCAGAGGTAATAAAATAAATAGCAGAAGTCTTACAGATAATGAACTAAGGTCTAATCATGATAAATAACTAATATTTCATTTATTTCCAAGTAACCAAAACATAACTTAATACATATTACAATATCCAAATACAAAAACTAAACACTAAACGTATCCACCATTGAAATGCTCGCTTAACAAACCATGTTCGTCCTCCACAGCTTGTTCATCAGCTACATGTTCATATGTTGGCATGTCAACATAATCTTCAATCATAGTACCTACAACATCAGAAACTAAAAAGAATTAGGCGCGCGAGGGTCAGCTCTCCAACTTGAGCTCAGTGAGTAAACAAAACAATGCAACAATCATATGCATGCATTCAATTCATATCTGTGGTCTGGTTTATAGTTTGCAATGTGCTATAGAAATGATAGGTGGCCACCGCACCTCTATGCATGAGAGTGTGGATACGCCCGATGAACCTCTAACCGTCGCCCACAGCACCCATAATGGCACAATATACACCCCATGAAAACGGCATGGCTGTACCGGTTGATACCATACTAACAAATAAACCCCTGCTGGCTAGGGTTGCAAACTGGGCTCGCAACGAACCAATCCTAATGTCAAATAGTGTATCCAAGGCCTTACCCCAGCATCCCTCAGAGCACCCGTAGAGATAGAGCTAAGGCCCCCCGGTAGAGTATAGGACTCAAAGACCGAGACCCTCCTTGATGCCCTACGTCGCAATAGTTCTGCTAAGGTAATGGCGATACAATGACATCAGTGGACATGACTTGAGTAGACCATGGCACAATATACCCCCCACGAAGAACGGTCAGGGCTGTACCGATTGATACCATCCCTACCCGCACCATATACACTGGCCAAATACAAACATTCACATGCCTATTCCTATCATCATCACCATCATCATGTTATAAACAATAAAGTAAATATGCATGAACAATTAATAGAAATATTGGATGACATGTTGAATGTACATTACAAGCATATTCGCATAGAATCAAGCATGGCATTGGACTCAAGAAAATAAAAGTAGTTTATTATTAACCAATTAATGTAGGTCTTGTTTCCTTACCTTAGCTTGCTAATAGATCCTCTTTCAAGCTTTAGAATCACCTTTATATTGTTATTATATTGCTAGAAGACCTAACAAAGTCGATAGAATTTAATTAGAATTAATTCTAAATTTAAAAATCATGCTATTAACTAGGTGTTGGAGATAGGGTCGGAGTCATGATCGACCCCTGGTGCTACCACCCCTATTCTAGACATCCCGAACACTGGGAGTCGATGCTCAGGGTCTGGTTCGATTGGCCATCGACCCCCTGTGTGACCCTTGTGGGTTTTGATCAATTTTCTTCCTTTCAGTCCATTCCTCGTGTTTGGGGTCCTATGGCTTGCTCTTAAAGTCCATTCTACACACATTCTATGGTCTAAAACCATGAATCATTCACCTATATAGCTTTCATGAATTCCC
Organism: Protea cynaroides; assembly: GCA_028583415.1. Taxonomy (NCBI): domain Eukaryota; kingdom Viridiplantae; phylum Streptophyta; class Magnoliopsida; order Proteales; family Proteaceae; genus Protea; species Protea cynaroides. The sequence goes on along the minus strand of CM053267.1, from coordinate 5,842,857 downwards.
CCATGATTTTCTATGAAAACCTAACCATGGGTTGATGGTTTGGGACTCTCCGAGATCATACTCTCTTCATTACCTAACCTAAGGTCTGTAGAAACTCATGGAATTAGTATCCATACCTGAGAAGAATATTCCTTCTCTGCAACTCTTCTCCTTTTTGCTTTCTTCTCTTCCTTGTTTCTCTTCTTCTTCTCTTCCTTCTCTTCTCTTTCTCTCAATTCAATTAGGGTTGTAAAAGGAGTAAAAGAGGCTTAGGGACGTCCTATTTATAGAGTAGAAACTCCTAAAATAAGTCCCATTGAGATTTGGAAAGAGTCCAATCGAAATTAGGAAACTTTCCTAATTTCAGTTTCTGGCGGCAACTGGGGGTCGATGAGGGGGTCGATGATCCCGTCGACCCCTAAATCCTGAAGTGTCCGACCCCCTCTGTAAAACAGGGGGTCTGACTTTCTGTCTTGGGGGGTCCGACCCTCCCTTGCTGGGTATGCGACCCTCCCCTTAATTTAAGTGTTTTTGGGTCGATTTGATACCTAGGATCACGATCTCCTTCACGCCCTTGGTCCATTTGGCTCGACCATGATGGGTAACCTGATTCAAGGTGGTAAGACCGGGTTAGTTTGATACGGGTCTTACAACTCCACCACCCTTAAAAGAAATTTCATCCTCGAAATTTGAACGTACGGATCTTACAACTCTCCCATCCTTAAAATAAATTTTGTCCTCAAAATTTGAATTTACTTCGGAGTCAATAGGTGGGAATTCTATTTCCGCATTGCATCTTCTTCTTTTCATGCCATCTTCTCCACATCTTGTCTTCGTCAGATTATCTTCATATAATAATTATCCCAGCTTTGGAAACATTGTACCTTCCCACTAGTGAACTAGGCTGGTACCACTTCAATAGTCAAACATTCTATCTAATCCAGTGATTCCGTGGTCAATACCTTTGATATGGATCTCTAATGTACTTCTTCAATAGAGACACACGAAATACATCATGCACACTAGACATGGATAGCGGTAGCACTAATTGATATGCAACTGTTCTACGTCTCTCTAAAGTTTATAAGATTCAACACATATAGAGAATATAACTTTCCCTTCTTGTCTAATCATTTCAAGCTACTCATAAGTGATATCTTCAAGAACACTTTGTCAATTATGGCAAACTCAAGGTCTTGGTGTCTATTCTGACAAATTGAGCTATCCTGCCCCTTTTCTTTGATCTTGTCTGCCACTCGATAGTTTTCTTCAATAGACTCATGTCTTAAAATCCTTCATTCACCAACTTCATTCCAAAGTAGAGGAATTTGACATTTTTACCATACCATGCTTTATAGGTGACATTTACATGGTAGCTTAATAGCAACTTCAATTCACGGTAACTTCTCAACTCAAGCTCCTTGAAATCAATTTCACAACTCGGAGCATATCTCTTAGGATCAGTATAGCCTGCTCCGACTGTCCGTCGATTTGAGGTAAAGTGCGGTACTAAACTTCAACTTGTTCCCATTGTTTTCTGTAGATTCTTCCAAAACATCGAGATAAGCATGAGCCTCTGACCGAAACTAAGCTCTCATCATACCATTCAATCTGGCGATATTATTCACATATCGATTAGTTAGCCACTCCAAAGCATACCAAGGTTGTATAGCAATGGAATGAGCTATCTTCATAAGGCGATCAACAATCACCCAAACTGCGTCAATCGATTTAGGAATCAGTGGTATACTGGTGACATAGTTCATTGTAATGCAGTTCCACTTCCATACTGGCTCCGATAGTTGTTGCTGTGAGCCATGTTGGTCTTTGTCTTTCAGCCTTTACTTGCTGATAATTCAGACACCGGAGCACGCACTAACCACCTTTGTTATCATTCCTTTTTACAATCTCTTCAGGTCATGATACATCTTGGTACTCCAGGATGTACTGTATATTGAGTACAATGGCTCTTATCATTATCCTCTTCGTGACATCTGAATCTTTTTCTTCAGGTATTCAAAATCTACCTCTGTATCTGAGTACCGTCTCCGCATCCAAAGTAATTCAGGGTTAGGTTTTTCTTTCTCTAAATCTTCTTGCACCGTTCTTATATATAGATCTAACAAAATTACTACTTTTACTTCATTCTTCAATTCCGAGATGATCTTTAATGTAATGAACGCAAGCGATGAATTATTGCTCCTTAAGTCCCTCCATACGTTCTTACTCAATTGGATCATCACGAGTTTCTATTTTATGTTACTCTTCTTCCAAATCTAAATCTATTCCTGCGAAACATAAGGCAACATTTATATTGAGTCCTTCCTTGGACTTCATGATTCCCTTTATGCTTAAGGCCTTAGCTACTACATTAGCCTTGCTTGGATGACATTGAATATCACAGTTTTAATCCTTCAGGTATTCCTAACCATCTCCTTATCCTCATGTTCAACTCTTTCTAATGAAGAGATAAATAAAACACTTGTAATCCGATCTAATCTAAAATTCTTCTCCGTTTAAAAAATGTCTCCAAGTCTTGATTGCATGAATCAAAATTGTTTACTCCAATCATGAGTTGGGTAACTCTTCTCATGCTCTTTCAGTTTTCTTAAAGCATATGAAATCGCTTATTTATCTTACATCAACCCGCATCCTAGATCCAATCTGAAAGCTCTGATGGATAGGGTAAAAGGTTCCCTAGTACCGGAACGATCAAGATGGGAGCTGATATCAATCATTCTTCACACTTGTCAGTCCACTTAAAATCATCTCCCTTCTTGGTTAGCTTGGTAAGAGGTTTTGCGATCTTAGAGTGGTCCTCCAAAAATCGTCTGTAATAACCAGCTAAACCCAAGAAACTTCTGATCTTCACAATATTCCATACAATTTCTTCTATTTGAATAGGGTCCACTTTAATCCCTTTATATGATGCTACGTGATCTAAGAAGATCATTTTGTTTTATCATGTCTCATATTTCTTGGACTTGACATGAAGCTTTTCACTTCTCAGCTGTTGTGAAGCTGTTCTAAGATCCATTATATGAGTTGCTTCATTCTGGGAATAAACCAAAATATCATCTATGAAAACTATGACCGACGTGTCCAACAGGTCATGAAACACCCAGTTCATCAGTTCCATAAAAGATGTAGGGGCATTGGTTAATTCCAATGTCATAATCGAGAACTCAAAATTACCCAATCTCGATTCTAAAAGCTATTTTTGAGATATTTCTGTCCAAAATTCTTCAGCTGATGATATCTTAATTGAAAATCAATCTTAGAAAATACCTTTGCTCCTCGTAACTATTTAAACAAGTCATCGATCTGCGGTGGTAGTTATCGATTCTTGATCGTGAGCTTGTTTGATTCTCGGTAGTCTATACATAAGCGGACACTACCATCCTTCTTCTTCATGAATTGTATTGGCGCTCCCCGTGATGCAATACTTAGCCGATTAGGACCTTAGTCTAATAACTCTTGTAGTTGAGTCTCAGTTCCTTCAACTCCATAGGAGCTACTCTACAGGTGCCTTTAACACAAGTATCGTCCTTGGTAACAAGTCGATGACGAACTCGATCACATGATCAGATGGTAACCCAGGTAAGCCTCCTGGAACACATCAGGAATTTATGCATTACATCAATACCTTCCATCTGTGGGGCTTCTTCGGTAGTGTATACCACAGATACCAGATATCCAACTTTTTTTTCTCTTCAAAGCATCTCTTCGCCTTTAGCATGGAGAGGACCAGCTTTCACTTCCTAGGCAACATACTTCCAATAATACTAAATTATATGTCGTCTTTATTCTTGAATGATAACCTCTTTTATGCACATAACAACTTTATAGAGTGTTGAGACAACCAGTCTATCCCCAAGATAACGTTAAAGTCTGCCATCTCAAGTCTAATTAGGTTGTGTCCAAATTTCATCCATCCATTAATATGATTCAATCATTGTTCATAACACTCATCTAAAACAACATTTGGTCCCAAAAGGGCTTAAATTAGAGAAATCTGGTGTAACGGTCTTAAGGGCTTGTCTAGTTCCTTCATCTCTTAGTTTTTCAAAGACTATCGTCAAAATCTCATATCTTAAAAAAAAAAAACTCATTAGCTTATATTTCTTTTATCCTTGCTGTTCTACCCTGATCTCTCTTTCATATACCTCGAAAAAATATCTTGTGATTGTCACTTCATATCCTAAGTCTACTTCTAAGCATTAGGATATATGCTTATAAATTCATTAATTCAGCCAAACTCTTTTGGTCTTTACTTAATCATATCATTCGACATTGGGCATAACTCAATTTTCATTGTATTAAACCGATTACTATTAATGCCATGATTTTTGACTTTATTATTGTATCCACTCTTAGATTTCATTTTAGGAATCTTTTGCTTTGTCAAAATTTATACCGATATAACCATCTTTAACTTTACTTGAGTGCTATCTACTCTTTCATAGTTACTTTTGATAGTTTTCATTTTTTGCTCATGCACTCTTTTATAGACATGACTCATATCCATCCATTTAGCAATCTCAAAATAGATTCT